>LR738715.1:869520511-869554375 GCA_902687465.1 Secale cereale | reverse complement strand
AACGTTTGAATTTGTAATATGTCGGAAGGACTATGTTTTAATTTGCACCTGAGATTTTTTATTCGAACTGCAGATATGGCTTCGTATCCGTTGCTGAATGGTATTATTGATAGAGGGCACCGGGCCGCACTTATGGCAGAGGGCAAGCACTTAGACGTGTTGGTAACTCGCACCCCAAAGACTAACTGGATGATACACTCTGCATGGGTTGATAGGTATGTGTCGGTATAATGACTTAGTATGTCTGACATACTTTTGATAGCCGCTAACTGCATGCTACATTCTCTTTATTTTGTAGGTTAAGTTGGGCTGGACTTCTACCCTTGGCACGACTGGTTGAGGGAATATTGGATGAGTGGGTTGATGGTCCGGACTTAGATGAGGCAGGTGAACCTATACAGTTACACAAGAAGCATATTGCACGCTTCTCTTACGACAGGTCACTCCTTACCTGCTTAGTAGATAGATGGAGACCAGAGACACATACGTTTCACTTTCCCTGGGAGAGATGGCGCCTACTTTACAGGATGTGTCTTACTTGTTGGGATTACCTCTGGCTGGTGCTGCCATAGGTCCTATAGAATTAGATCCTGGTTGGCACGCATCGATGCAGAACCGTTTTTTGGCTGCGGTGCCAACTGCTAAGTGCCTAGGCGACGATAAACACGGCCCTCATTTTAGGTGGTTGGCCCAGTTTCAGGTAACCTTCACGGCTAGTTTAAAAAATGTTTTTTTCATTGTTGTCCTCATTGCATAGTTCATAGAATCATTTGCTTTCTATGTAGATTGTAGCCCTAGGATATCCTGGTGTTGAGCTCTCAGAGGCACAGATTGATCGATCTCTAGAGGCATATGTTTTGTGGTTGTTCGGCAAGACGATGTTCACGGAGAACCACGTGACCACCGTCGATGCACGACTCGTCAGTATTGCACGAGAGATAGCCGACGCACGTTCCCCTGAGGACATTCAGCAGAGGAGTTTTGGTTCTGCTGTGTTAGCAGCTACGTACAGAGGCCTGTGCAAAGCTTGTATGTTGAAGTCTAGAAAATCAGGTCTTGTTGGATGTCCACTATTGTTGCAGCTCTGGTCATACGAGAGATTCCCGATTGGTCGACCCTATGTCTACGTCGAGAAGCCTTTTGATTTGGAAGACATAGCTTGGACTTATGTGCGTACAATCGGCGACTTGCCAACTATGGGATCTGTTTGGACACGTAGAGAGGTATTTTCATATTTAATAACAATACGAATTACGAGTGTTTATTTCTTGCCATTCAATAGTATTACTAATGCTAATTTGTTGTCATGCACAGAGACAGTTTCATCATAGCCAGGTGAGGGGCTGCTACCCGTCCTTCACGGCGCAGTTTGATAGTTTGCACGAGGCTCAAGTTATATGGGAACCATACTCCCATGAGGCTATATCATCCAGGTATCCAGTTGGGATTTCTGGATTATGCACTAGAGATCGACACTATTGGATGACCAAGGCCAAGGTGGTGTTCGACGTGACAGTTGAGGAGATGGCTCTTCATAGGGTTATGAGACAGTTCGGTCTATGCCAAGAGCCTATCATTCCAGTTATTCCACACTTACCAGATCACGTGCACAAGTAAGTAATATTGTTTTTGTTGTCATGTCTGCATTCAGAATAAAACTAATCATGTTACGTGCTTGTCAATCTCAGGTTTAGTCGCGTAGGAGGAAACAAGTCCCATGCATCTTGGCTTCGCGACATTAGCCCTTACGTGGACGAATGGAGTACTGCGCCGACAAATATCTGGGATGAGGTTGGGGCCTTCGACTGGAACAAGTTCGGGTTGTATCTGCAGCGTTACCGGCATAGCACGAGGATCTACTTGGTTCCATCAGCAGCTCCTGATCAGATCGAAACCGCTCTCACCAGCGATATGTTCCCAACTGCCTCAGTTGTGGGTACCAGACACCACGCGGTACGTGCTATGGTTCTCGCATGGTCGTGGTAATCGTCAGCATCGTCCACCGCCTTCGCGCTTATCGCCTTCCGGTCCTCGTCCGAGGAAGACCCAGACTCGTCGTCGTCCACAGCAGTGATATGGTTATCTATGTATGAGACATTATCTATGTAGAGTCATTATATATGTATGAGACATGATTGATGTATGTTTTATTATCGCACTTCTATCAGAGTATGAGACATATTACTATTAAGTCGCATTGTCATTCCAGTTACATTTCCAAAGAAACTGCAATAGTTCATTAAAATAAAGGTACATCTGACTTACAAGGTACTACTAAACTTCATAATATAAATCTTACGAATTTTAAGATACAACTTGCTGCAATGCGAAGGTTACGATACAATAACATAAATCTACTGAGTCCAACGGGGATATTTTCCTTTTCCATCACCAGCTTCTTCTGCTGCCTTGGCTGCACGAGCCCTTTCTTTTTTCATCTGCCTCTCAGCCTCACGGGCCTCCTCTCGCTGTCGATACACCTCCGCCAGTCGAAGTCCCTCTTCTCGGTTTTTCTTCTTCATCTCATCAAGAAAAGCCCTCTGCTTCACACAGTACTCTTGCCACTCTCTCTCCTGCTCTGCTTTCTCCTTTGCTGCCTCCTTCGCTTGGCGCTCTTCTAAGTCCAAACTTGCCCATGCACGACGACCTCTTTCACGAATCTCGGTGACCGCCCAGTCCGGTTTTTTCGTGTCAATCCAACGATAGTACATGCACAGAGGCGGAGGAGACTACAACCAAAATAGAAATAGAAATATCAAATCAACAATAATATCAACAACGTGTTTATTCTTCATGACTGAAACACACCTGAGGCCTGATGTACGGTGAAATAGCAACGGGTGGATCTTCCTCATAATTGGCGCACATGAAAAACTTCATGCCCAACCAATCTGAAAAATCCGTCACCTCCTTCACCTTACAGAGATCGCCACACCAACAACGAAGTACTTCCACCCCCCGAGGCAAACTCGCACTCTTCATTTTCGTAGGCCTAATGCTTTGATCCGAGCAAGGCAAACTCATAATGACTAGCGCGTTGGTGTTTTCAAATGCGGCTGGACTATAGAGAAGACAGTGAGAAAGAGCAAGCAGTGTGGGCAGAAGCAAAGAGAAGACCGTGAGAGAGCAGGCAACGGCATGTCGTATATAAAGATGAGGAGCAATGTGTTGTCGGTAGCAACAGCACGGCGCGAGAGAAAATGGCGGGAAGTAGAGAGCGGGAAAATATGGCGGGAAGTAGAGAGCGGGAAAATATGGCGGGAAGTAGAGAGCGGGAAAATATGGCGGGAACTACCGAAGCGGGAAGAATGTTGGCGGGAATAAATGGCGGGAAGAATTTTGGCGGCAATGATATGATCTATTGATTCTGCTACTTGGAACACAAAATGGCTGGAGGAATTGATAGATCGGAGAGGGGGTGAAAGAACAGAGAAGAAAAGAGAGAGAGATGAGCCAGGAACGATACAGAGAAGAAAAGAGGAGGAAGAAGAGGCTCGCCAGCCTTAACCGGCCAGCCAGAGGGCCTCTCGGCCCAGTCCTGGCCGACAGGCCGCTGGTCGGGCGCGGCTTGGCCGACGGGCCGCCTATCGGCCCAGCTCAGGCCGACCGCTGACCCCTCGGTCTCGCCCAGGCCGACAGGCCGGTGCTCGGCCTACACCGGGCCGACGAGCCACCTTTCGGCCCATACGAGGCCGACCGACGCATAGAAATGGATTTTTTTCGAACAGACTTACAGTTCTCAAAATTCGTATAAATTTAGTCATAGTTTTGAAAAAAAATCAAAAGAAAACATTTTGTTTTATGGGGAAGGCAGTCAACAGTCTGCTTCTTCTAAATGGCTTTGTCTAACTCGTCAAGATCAGGCTCGCGCTATTGCTCGTATTATTGCCTTTTGAAGTACTCTCATCTTCAACACTAAACTCTTGACGTGATAAGCAAGTGACACTGATTTTTCCAAGTGCATTCCCAGTATAGTAGTATTTCTTTCTTCAGCTGCATTATTGTAAAAAAAATATTTCAAATGTATGTTCCAGTGTAGTATTTCTTTGGTTTCCGAATGCATTCTTTAATTCAAATAAGTTTCAAGGTGCCGCCATCACATGTCATCAGGGTCAATCCTAACCAGATTTTTATCTTTGAGTTGTAATCAAGTTCGAAAGCTTTTAGTTCGCACAATTTCATTGTCTGATCATTGTCGCTTTATACATGACATTGTCGTGTCTGCATCTTTCAGAGAATAAGGGGAGGCACAAACAACGAACAATCATGCCAGGTGAAAGGTGGCTATTTCAAATGGATGTACATATGTGGCTAGACTTTCTGTGTACGCTCAATCACCCATTGTGTACTGAATTTAGTTTTGTTTTGCTCAAATATGTTCCTCATTTAGGATGAATGAGTAAAATAAATTCCTCGGACTTATATTTTGTTGTGTTTACCTCATTTTGTGTCAATCCATACAGTTTTCTCTAATGTGGTATTTCACATGCTCACCACACTTTTGTTCTTCTTACTGTTATGACAGCTAAGTTTTGCAGTATTATGTGGCCGTATAGCTGAGACCGCTTGCAATGTGGCGGGTGCTGCTTTGTTTCTCTTCCTGGTGACTTCTTTTTATTTATTTATTACAAGTCATGATTCTGGAAGACTTCCTTCATTATACTAATTTAAAAGCTAAGTCTGATTTCGTTGAATTCTTGCACGCAACTCCTGATGCAATGTATGAGTAAGGCAATTTAAAAAGTGAAGGATCATAAATATAGTTTTTTGCTGCTTCCGTCACATGCTTATCTTTGACGACAAGCTCTTTATTATGCATTGTAGTCTGGCGGATGTCTCTTACATTGGTATTTAACTTTATATATTTGAGCCATGTCTCTATTTTGTTTGCCACAACGAATGAAGGCTGTCATTTACTCGAGGCTGCTTCTGCTTTTGAGACATAACGGGGGACACTTAAGATTTATAGCACATATATGAGAGTCAAGAAATGCACATAACCTCAAGTTGTATTTTCTACTGTAACCAGACATATGGAAAAAATGTTTCTTCATTTTTCACTCATCAAGGTTGCCAAGTGCCAAAAACAATAGATAGACAAAGTAACTATGGAAACCTAGATAGAACTATTATATTTCTTTGATAGGCCCCAGTTTCATATGAGGAAAACAAATCAGGTGTGATTCCTCTATGTCTAATTTGTATAAGTGCAGATTTTCATGAAAGTTTTTTTATTAGGCGGAAATGGTTGACTTGTTTAACCAACTATCATGCACCCATCATTCAGGTATGTCCATATGCATTTCTTTTTTTCTTTAGGCTTGGAGGGTTATACTTGGAAATTGATGTTGGCCAAAGTTACTTCAATGGAATGGTGCCAGTATGTGATTTAAATATTCTTGAAGAACATTTACCTTATTTTTCAGATTTTAGTAACTATTTTTTGTTGATTGTCAATATCGCTACATGGGTACTTTGGTTGCTGTACTGGGCACATCTTATTTCAATCACCATCTATAGTTTCAGCTCATTAGCTAATAATTCGGCCCCTTCTCTCCTCCGACCTCTCTCCCCGGAGGCGGCGGCGCCACGCCACCCCCAGGGAGTCCCCGTCCACACCGCCCTCAGCCCTCCCCCTCCATCGCCTCCCACTACCGCCGCCGTCGCTGAGGATGCCGCGGGGCGAAGCCCCTGTGGTGAGGCGGCGACGGTGCGGTCCTCGGCCGGCGGTAACGCGTGGGGGCAACGGCGTCCCTCTCCCTCCTCCTCCAACGATTGTGCGCTATGGGTTGGCGGTGGCCAAGAGATCTCCGGCGGCCATTGGCGGATGAGATTTTGGCTGCGATGAGATCTGATTTGGGCCCGAGGGGTTTAGATTGAGATCCACTGCAGCTGCGCCTCGTCTCAACAACGGCAAGAGGAGATCCCCGCTGGGTAATCTTCGCGGCACGAGGACGTCCGGGTCTCTTGGCCCGGGCATGGTGGTGGTGGCTGCCTTCTCCATCTGCGGCGGTTGGCTAGGCTGGTAGTGAAGGATCTTGGATCCCACTATTAGCACCGGTGGTAAGTTGGGGAGACATAGTCGCCGATGAAAATCGAGCCGACTCCGGTCATGGCGGGCGATGGCGGCGTCTATGTCGTTACCTTGATGAAGTCATCGTCAAGCAACTATCGTCAACCTGCTCGTGCCTTTCTGGGAGAAATCCTAAGATCACCGGATCGGACGATGGCGGCGCTACGGTGTCGTGTTCCCTATTGGGGGCATCGTTTGTGGAGCGGCGCCCGATGGAAGAGACGTGAGGTGGTGTGGCGTGCCTTCTCTCGCGTCGACGACGGTGGGTCTCGGCGGCATGGAGCAGCGGGGTCTCACCGGTGGGCGTGTGATGATGGACGAGCGCAGGATGGTGCCGTTGTCTGGCGTCGTGGTGGCGTTGACGGCAGCTAGACCGAGCAAGATAGATGCAGCAGGACAACACTGAAGATGGATTGGTGGCAGGTGGATGCGGCGGCCTCATACCTGTCAGGCGTCCTGGTTGAGGAGCGCGCCGGATTGGTGGGTGCCCCATACCCGGCAAGAGTCCTGCTTGTTACCTTAGGTCTTAGATGCTAGGTTTGGCTGCGAGGTCTGTTTGGTATTAGGCCCAGACTATCAACATCCCTTCATCAACTGGATAGGAGCTTTAGTCTTACTGTTGTATGACTTTTTAAGGTCTTGTGTGAATAATTAATAAAGTGTCTGCATGCATCGTCCATATGCAAAGGCCGGGATTCCTCCTCCTTTTCGAAAAAAATGCTAATGAATTACCTTGGAATGTATGGTACCATGTCATATAATGAATATAATCCTGGTTTTGTTGTTGTCATTTTCCT
This sequence comes from Secale cereale, assembly GCA_902687465.1. Taxonomy (NCBI): domain Eukaryota; kingdom Viridiplantae; phylum Streptophyta; class Magnoliopsida; order Poales; family Poaceae; genus Secale; species Secale cereale. Next base: position 869,547,505 of record LR738715.1, on the reverse strand, counting down.
ACACCGGCAGTAAGTACTATTATATACGGCAATACGAGACATGCTTGTGAAGTGGCTTTTCTCTTTAGTGATTTACTCCAAGGTATTATTGATCTCCTATGTTGTGTGTCGACAAACGGGCAATTTAAATTCAGTATGAATCTGGATGAAGATGAGGCAGATAACATAATCTTGGTGAAGATATTTCAATGGAGACAAGATAGTGTTGCACAATTGTTTTTTTAGTAGAGCAATAGCAAATTGTATTGCTTGGTTCTTACATCCCCTTTTCAATGTATTTTTTACACATTATTGACTTGGGATAGATGATAACATGGTCGGGCATTGTTGTCAACTACATTAAGTTCCATTTCTCCATATGTATGCTCCCTTTATGTGTGGTTGTATATCATCTATCAATTTTTTATTCATTCATATTACATTTATTTTTTGCTTGTTGTTTGTTTTGCGAGCAATATTGGACCATATGCACTCCATGGATCTAATCCTCTGGGCACTACTTCTCATTGTGAACCAACTTACATGATCATGGTGAGTCGTATATGGTAGCTATTATTTTGAAGTTTCATGAGTGTTTTGCTTAATCATTGAAAAGAGTATTGATCGAGATGTGCGTTGCACGTGCAAGCTTACTAGTTTACGAAGGAACCGTGTGAGGACTATCGATCGAGAGGCCGGGTAGCGAACCAGGTCGAACCATCACGACGTTCCATTCTGCTTTAATAGTAGAGATATATAGTAACCCATTTGTAATTTCGAAACTGTTTGCTGGATTAACCTGCCTCTAAGATACAAATCAGTCTCTAAACTTAAGTTAATATAATATGAAATAGACCAAATGCTCATTATCGATTGAATTTATTTCTTTGTGCAAAGTTCTCAATCCTATAGTAAATACCAGCATAACATTATTATTTGGATGCCATGTCACTTATGTGCGAGATCATAAACATTATTTGTTCGAGTCACTTGAAGGTAAGAATAGTTAGCATTGGATCAGTGGTTTTGACCTGACACTTAAAGATCAGAAAGTAGAACCGAAGCTTGAATAGTTGCAGCAAGTTCATGGAATAACTAAGTCAGCTGATGACTTATTTTATTGTTGAGCCTCATGCCACAGGGAAGTATGATTTCTCGAACATATTCACTTTATATTCTATTACCCTTAGAACAGCTGGCCACAATTTTCCATTAACTTTATAGAAAATGATCAGTCTGCATTCATACCATTGGTATTTGACCTGCAGGTAAAAAAAGAGAATAAAACAACTTCTAACTACCGAAACCGAGGCCTCCTTTGGTTCATAGGGTAGGAATATCATAGGAATAGAAAAATCATAGGAAGTGAGGTGACATGCATCTCATTTCCTATAGGGAAAAAGATGTCACTTGATTCATAGGATAGGAATTTTTCCATTGAGTCTAGGCTAATGTTTTTTTCCCTTTGAAATGTGAAGGATTGATTCCTATCCTATATAGGAATAGGAATCCATTCCTACAAATCAAAGGGCTCCATAGAAATTTTTCCTACAAAATTCCTATCCTCTAGAATTCCTACAAAATTCCTCCAAACCAAAGGAGGCCCAAACTATTATCTGCTCCCCTCTACAGCCTCATGTGCTACAAAATCAACATAGATATAGGCTCAACTCTAATTGTGCCATTGAGATGGTCTGGGAAGCAGCCGATTTGCTGCACCGGGCTGATCTTCTACATCTACACTACTATTAAAAGCGCAAACATAAATTTCCCTAACTCCACACAACAAACTGTACACGGGATAACTAGAACCCTCCGATGAAATCAACTTAAATACATCCTACCGTTGAGATTATGCTAATGGTCTGCCACGCAAATCAATGACCGGATTAGATGTTCTGCCGAGCAGACGCTCCATGGTCTGTCAATTTATGTCCTCCGCATCCCCGATCCCCGCCCGCAACTCCGGATTTCCGGATTGATTCCACCGGAATCGTGGCTCCTCGACCCTTTTTTCTTTGGCCCAGATCGAAAAGAATGAATCCGCATCAACCTTGCGCCACCAAGGAGGCGGGTGATAGCGGCGGTGGAAGAGGGCGTGGGTGCCAAAGGGGCAACGACGATGGTGGTCGTGAGCGCTACCATGCAGAGGCAGGCAACACAGCTCAGGAACAAGTTCCAGGCGATGGACATCAGTCGTGCCGACGTAGATCCAATCGACCGGCGATGGAGCAGTTATCGGCGTTCCTCCACGCGGCACCAGGTTCGTCGCTCGACCTCCACCATCCTCTCCCTGCATCGCGGTCCCTACCAGAAGCCTTGTCAGCCGCAGCCTCCTAGATCCTCCTCCCAACGCGTCTCCGCTTCCCCTGCGACGTCCCCAGCTTCACGATCTCCACCACGATGGGCGTTACAAGCTCAAGGAAATGCGTCGAGGCTAAGGTGATGTTGCTCCCCTTCCTACCGTCGTCACCGTGTTAAGCCATTTGCGGCAGGAATCCATGGCGCAGGCGGAGAAGCCTCCTGCCAAGGAGGCGGTTCATGCTGCATCACCGGATGAGTGATCCCTCCGTCATAAGAGGTTCTTCAGTTTCTATTTTTGCAGGTTTTGAATTCAGCGTGGAAGAGAACCCCCACAAAATCATCACAAGGATTCATGAACTTACGTTCGAATGGAAGAAATGTGATTTCCAATTGCCATTAACCCAATCGATCTCTTGCATGGTAAATCTCCAATCGTCTGAATCTGGTTCCTCTGCGGACTATTCTGATGTTTACATAGTCGGATTTGATGCAGGGCAGGGGGAGACCGAGGAGGAAATGGCGACCAAGAAGAGTGTGGGCACCCTGGGTGACAAGGACCTCAGGGGGAAGAAGGTATTCCTTAGTGTCAATCTGAACGTTCTGCTGGACGACGGCCAGAACATCACTGACGACAACCGCGTCCGTGCCTCCGTGCCTTCCATCAAGTTCCTCATGGGGAAGGGTGCCAAGGTCGTCCTGGCCAACCATCTGGTGAGCACATGCTTCCACCATTCTGCCTCCCGTGTGGCACCCGGCTGTAGCTGCTTATGTCGGGAGCAATACCACTGGTGGCCCAGCCACGCCTTCATCTCAGACCCCACCGGTAAATTTCTTTCTTGTTGTTCTGACAAAGGCAATTTCAAATCTTGCGCATTTTTATTTGATACACCGTGTTCCGAACTGCCGAAAACTGAATTCTAAGTGCTACGACTGAAATTCCCATTAAGTTCATATGTTGCAATTCTGAAACTGGATTTTGTGTATGTAGTTATTCTAATGTCCGTCGGATCAACTGTGCTTATTTACTTCTCATGTTGAACTAATGTCTGATACTGGGTCTTGTGTACTTCCAATAGCCTTGTGGTAGGAGCTAGGGCCCTACCGGATCTAGGGCGTAGGTTGTAGGGGAGGAGGGGGAAGAACGAGGGCTGGTACGCGGCGGCGGGCGGCGTGGCGCCATCCTTGCGACGGAAGCAGCGGCGGCGAAGGCAGGAGACGACTAGGGTTTAGGTCTCCCGGCTCCCTAAGTGAAGCCGAGCAAATTATGATTGCTTCTTGCTTGATTAGATTGATACATCTCCTCTCCTTATATAGAGAGGTTTACTTGACTCCTAAGCAAACGATCCTAATACGATAAGATAATTGGGCTAAGCCCCTAATTAAGATACCTGGGCCATAACCCACTAGGCTGAGCCCCTATGCCGGTCATAACACCTTGCAATTTCCGTTAGGATTTGGTGTGTGTGCATTTTCACATGATTTCTAACAATCCAATTCATCTTTTAGTTGTAGAAGACTAATCAACCAAGCACAGATCCATTTCATTCTACTAAGCGTCCCAGGCTGTGTATGCTAGCCTCCTCCGCTGCATTTGCAGGCCGCTGAGTCCAACGTCCTCTGCGGTGCAGATCACCCGCCCACCGCGCTGCGCAACTCACGATGCAGGCGGACCTCCTCCAAGGCGAGGTGTTCTTCACGCTCATCGACATTAGTTTAATTCAGAGTCTGTTTCGGTGTGTTTGGAGTGGATGGAGTGGATGGTAAGATGATGTGCTTAAATAGAATTAGAAGAGCAGGCATATCCACTTGGTGGTGCTAATTAACTATGGGCTCTTAGTTTGATTCAGAGTCTTTAGGTGCACTGCATGTACTTTAGTACATAGCAATTTTGCAAAGAAAATTTGGCTTTTTGTTCATCTATGTGAACTTACTTTGCATATATGCTGATCATAGTTTAATTTCAAAAATGAGAAGAGAATCCAATCCATACTGTGTTATTGTACTTTTTGGTGTAGACTAATTCAAGGTACTTGAAATCTGATGGGGAATACTGATGGTGCATCATTTTGGACTAATCTTCTTATAACTGAGACCAAATTTAAATGCCCTAGAGGCCTTAACACTAGGATGACTTAATCCTTTCATCATCTAACAGTTATTACAAAAAAAAACTGAGAAAACTCCAGTTATGGTGAAGGATGGATAGTGTGCTAGAAACTCCATCTTTTTCTTGTTTCGGTATTGTCTGCAGATTTGTTTGATGAAGATTCTATTCTGTATTTTTTATGTCAGATTTGAAGGTGTTGGCATTAAGCGGCTCTACTTCTTGCCAATTCAATTTCTAATAGGCATGAGCCCCCTCTGTTCTGGACAACTAAGGTTACATGCAAAATTACCTGATCATGTAGCAATTCTGATCGAGACGCATGCATTTAGATCGGGCCATTTTATTACTCTGAAAGAACTATACAATGATATTTGGCTATTGCTTTCAGTATTAGAGAATCATAGAAACTGAACTGCAGGGCTTACTATAGTTTTATGTGACATTCCTCTATGCCATCATGCCATACTATTTATTTTGAGCAACTTTTCTATGGTATTTTGTTGGACAATTTTTAGTGTAATGTCCAGCACCTCAATATACGTTAAATAAGTGCAAGCTTGGGTATATATATTTTTCTCTCTCAAGTTGTATTCATTTTATTTGATTTGCTACTTTGGGTAAATAGAATCACGCACAAGCTCCGGTTAGTCCTCTGCAAAACTGATGTAGACGTTTGGACTATGGACTCCAGAACTGGATTGGCCATGGCTAGTCTTCACCAACGAGTCATGGCATCGGCAACAATATTCAGGATTTCCTGTTTCCTTTATTTTCAAGCACTCTCTTAAAGGCAATATATGCAGGTTCATCATTCGTGCAAGGGAAAGGAAAGATGAAACAAAAGTAAAAGATGTTTATGCCTACGGGCTACCGATCATCATAATTGTGGAGGAGTGTCGTGTCGATATTATAAATCCAGTAGCATCCTACTACTCGTAGTTTCTGTAGTTCAATCAAATAGTACAATTTTCAAATGATATTTGTTATGGTTAGATATAAATTTTTAAAAGTTTCGAGGTTTTGTGAGATGAGATGATGGCTCTGTGTCATTTTGACGAAAGTCCCACTACGGTCAGATCTTCCAATTAGATATGCAATTTTCAAATTATATGTGATATGGTGATATGCTTTTATTTATTTATTTCCTATGTTCATCATCACCAGCATTTGTGCATGAATTGGCTACATGTGTGCAAAGCTAACCAAATAAGAATGAGATGAATTACATGTCTGCAAAGCTAATCAAATATGAATTTCTTGGCCGCAGTTTGTGCCGGAGCTTACTAGGAATGAAACGCTCTATGCCAAAATCACCACTCTCCTAGTATTATTTTTTATTTTCACCGCTTTACAGACTTCATTCTTCACCAGAAGCCGCGGAAAATCTTTACGAATAGCAACAACTAGCAATTACAATGTTTGTTTCTATTCTGCCCAGCTCCGTGTAGGTCGACAAGTCTTTTACAGTATCAGTTGGATAACAAATATAATTCTTCAACATGTTAATTAGCAATACTACATCTATGCCAGAATTCCGCGGCACCATCAGCTGGACCACAGTGCTACATAATAATAAAAAGGAAGTACTCCCTCCGGTCCTTTTTACTCTGCACATTGGATTTGCCGAAAGTCAAACTTTACTAAGTTTGACCAAATTTATATTATAAATTATTAGCATATATAATATCTAATAAATATAATACGAAAATATATTCCGAGATGAATCCAATTGTAACGCCCCGGACACACCCGCCGGTGGTCGTTACTCCTGGCGAGATCTAGACTGGCCTCACATATCAATACTAGTCTTTTCTGCGCACTTTGTCCTCACTCGTGCGCACCCGAGACCAACTGCCCGGTCGGTCACCCATCCTGAAACTACTTCAAGCTGGGCACGCTTAACTTTGGAGTTCTATCCGAATGGGCTTCCGAAAAAGAAGGAATTCCTTATTGATATGAGTAGTCTATCATCCCTAATAAGCCAGGCCATCACATACACCCTCACTCAGAGGAACCGACGTCCTCGTCGGGCCACAGGAACGTTCCCTCTTGGCACAACCGTCTGTGCTTCCAGGACAGCACATGTGCCATGCCGTGTGCCACGACGGGTCACAAACGTCATGTACAACATGACTGCAAACTGTCCGCAAACATCCGTGTAACCGCGAGGGTCGGCTCTGATACCAACTTGTAACGCCCCGGACACACCCGCCGGTGGTCGTTACTCCTGGCGGGATCTAGACTGGCCTCACATATCAATACTAGTCTTTTCTGCGCACTTTGTCCTCACTCGTGCGCACCCGGGACCAACTTCCCGGTCGGTCACCCATCCTGAAACTACTCCAAGCTGAGCACGCTTAACTTTGGAGTTCTATCCGAATGGGCTCCCGAAAAAGAAGGAATTCCTTATTGATATGAGTAGTCTATCATCCCTAATAAGCCAGGCCATCACACCAATGATATTGGTGTTGTTATGTGAATGAATAATTTTTTATATAAACTTGGTCAAAGTTGGATGAGATTGACTTCAGACAAACCTAATATGGACCGAAGGGAGTACAATACATCAAACGGTGCCTTCAAACAAAAATATTTCAAGGCATACTGTGTAATTCAACATCAATCATGAAAAGAATACGGATCGAATTACTCTGAACGACTGAATACAACATCAACATCTTCAAGGCAAGGCTTACATCTCCATATTGCACAAAACCAGATGCAGGAACATTTCAACAAACATATAGTGGGCATGAGTGTAGGAATCCATGGGGTGTAGAGAGGGAAAGAGTGAGCGTACCTAAGGCAGTGAAGATCTAGCAGATGGTGGCCGCGCTAGCGATTGGGAGCAGGAGGAGGGAGATCGATGCCCTTGCCCTCGTCCGGACGCTAAACCCCATTGTCTACCTCCTTGCAGCCGCCACGAGCATGGGGAAAGAATGAGAGAGAGGAGAAGGATGGACCGGGGGAGGTGGCGACGAAGGAGAACTTGGTCAGGCCCCCAGGTGGCCCTCGAGCTGCTTCAGATCCATCTCCTCCCTTTGCCGTAGTCGTCACTGTCGGTCTCCGCCGGCACCTCGATGGCATCCCCTTCACCCCCTCCTCCTCTGCAACAATCCTGGAGGTCTGGCGGAACGCGAAGACAAGAAGGTTTGGGGGAAGCAGATCTGAGGAGGGCGCCTTCTCCGATGGCTGGCGGCGGAGGAGCTGGGATGCGGCAATGGGGCAGCGGTGGCGGCGCAACTCTAGCCCACCCAAGGAAGGGAGGAAGGAAAGGGGAAGATTTTTTGGGCACTTCTGCTTCGGTACATCCCCCTTAAACACAAGGATGGCTCATATTAACCCATACCTCTTCATAAGAAAGGGCATGATAGGTATATTTTGTAAACTCTCCACCCGCCGTATACTATATGATGTACATGGACGTGTTTCGTATTTGACGCCTCGTTACTGTGTATTGTATAAGTGGCAAAAATACTTGCCCAACAGGATTTGAACCACGATCATCCTGGATGATAGGACAGCCGCTCCAACCAACTAGTCAACAAACCTCATGTGTAAGATTTGTTTTTTTATTCTTAAAATACAGCACCGGAACCTCACTAAAAAAGAAAAAGATACGGCACTGAAAAAGCGCACAGTTTCCGTTTTTTTGAAAAGGGCGCACTGTTTCATGTTTCCTGTTTAGTTTCCTTTTTCTCTGTCATTTTTTCCTTTTCTTTTTCTTTATTAAATGCATGAACTTTCTAAATTCGTTTTTTTGTAAAAAATGACGATTTTTTCAAATTCATGATATTTTTTTCAAAGTGATGAAATATTTTTATAAATTAAAAAGAAATCAGATTCGTGAACTATTTCTATAATCAGTGAACCTTTTTTGAAAACTGAAGGTTTTTTTTTTCAAAATTATACATTTTTTCAGAACCAATGAACTTTTTCCAAATTTGTAAACAAAATCAAAATCATGAACTTTTTCCAAATTTATTATGCACTTTTTTCAAAATTGGTCGACTTTTTCAAGTTTTTCCCACACACATCAAATGAACCCTATTTTTTCCACACACTATAATCATCATGGCATGCCTTTATGCCAAGTTTCATCGTCTTTTTGCATTTTATGTATTTTCTACTGTTTTCTCAGTGAAAACCCCTTAAAATACTTATCAGGTGTGACGCAACAAGCATTCGGTGTCCGAATTTGTTCAAATTTTGCATGGAGTACTAAAATGGGCATGCCCAGCTTCTGTCAAAATTTCACTAAATTTTATGATTGTCCACAACTGCATCATGTACATTGGAGGGGTTTTGGTTTATGCGGAAGAGTCCGTCCCATATCACCCTTTTTACACACATCAAATAAACTCTATTTTTTTCACACACTAGAATCATCATGGCATGCATCCATGCCAAGGTTCATTGACTTTTAACATTTTCTGTATATTCTACAGTTTTCTTGGTGAAAAAACCCTAAAAAACTGACCGAACGTGACACAACATGTGTTTGGTGTCCGAATTCGTTCAAATTTTGCATGGAGTACTAGAATGGTCATGCCCAGTTACCTGCAAAAGTTGGGTAGATTTTATGAATGTCCACAGAAACATCATGTACACCGGAGGAGTTTTCGTTAAGATGGAAGAGTCCGTATCATAGCGTTTTTTCACATACATCAAATTGACCAATGCAAACACTCTCCATTGAGCATGGCGTAGTCTTGGAAATTTTTGAAATGTTACCAACTTCTTCAAGGAGGTGGGCATGCCCATGGTAGTCATCCATATCAGATTTGAACGATTTCTGACACTGTATGCAAGTTGCAACATGTCCAGTCATTTATAGGCATTTTTTGACCGAAAAACCGCAGAAAAGGAAAAATTTATTGGAACCAAAACAACCTGACATTATGGCTTGAATTAGTCGTACAAGTTTATGGGAAAAAAGTGGGGTCATAATGCCGGCAAACAAGGTACTCTGAGGCGGAGTCTTCTGGCCTAACCGAACATCATGCGTTAAACATGGTTTATATTTCGACATTCTTCAAATGATCCCAACTAGGCGATAGGAAATGGTTTTAACTTTTAATAGCAGGTGGGCATGCCCATGATAGGCATCCATGCCAGGTTTGAAGTAAAAAGTATTTAAAAATATTATCTAAAAATTAACCAAGTTTTAAAACAAATAAAGTTCAAAAATAAGAAAAACTGAATTAACAGGAAAAGAGAAAAAAAATAGAAGAAAAAATGCTTAGGCTTTGGCCCAACTAGGCGACAACATCACTCCTGTTAGGCCGGCCTAAGCGTTCGCGGATTTTAAAAAGTTCATCCATTTTTAGAAAAATGTTCGCGTATTTAAAAACTTCCACAGATTAAAAAAAAGTTTACTGAAGAAAGTTACAAAAAGTGTTCCTGGTTTTGGGAACCTTAATTTGGTAGCCGGTTTAAAAAAAATCATCAATATTGAAGAAAACAAATCATCGTAATTCACATGTTTTGAAAGAAGTTTCACGGATTTTTTTAAAACTTTAAGAATTCGAAAAATGTTCATAGATTTGGAAAATATTTTGTAAATTTAAAAAAAGGTCACGAATGTTTTAAAAGAAAAATAAAATGGTAAAAGAATAGGAGAGGAAAAAAACAGATGGAAACTTGGAAAAAAAAAAGAGAAGGAAAACCACCCCGTACGATAAATAAGAGAGATGTCATACCTGAAAATGGCACAACTATTAACGTGTCCTGTTGGTCACCTTGGTGTATGGTTTGATACGAGGTCTCTAGTTCAAACCCTGTCGGCTGCATTGTTTTTAACACTTAAAATTAAAATAGAAGATGGAACTTTGAGTGAAGAGAAAAAAAAAAGGGATAAATGTACGAGCCTATGTGTATACATACGACTCATCATATATACGAAAGTATGAAAGGTCCATATTATCCTTTATACGATTTGTAGGGGGTTATACCGAAGCAGGTCTCTTTTTTGGGAGAGAAAGCTTCGTGGGGAAGGAAAGGCGCCGACGAAAGCGGCATGCGTTTTATATTTTGTCCATGACCCACGCTAGCCGCTGCCCAATTAGGAACATATTTTTTCTCTCCCAGCAATCTCTCTTTGTCTCCTAGTGATCCAATGTGGCATAGCTTAGATAGCGCCTTTGATGCGTACCTTCTTGTTTTGGATATCTCCTAGCCTAGCTTCAGGAAATACTTGATGAGTGTTAATAAAGATACGAGCATTATGTCCAGAAAGTTTGCATGACAAAAGAATCAAACCCCTTCCTTCTGATCTTACGGAGTTGCAGTCTAGAACCGTGCCACCATTCAAGCATTGTATTTGAGGGATTGGGAGCATGCATTGAACAAGCAGGTGGTCCGTTGTTTCATCCTCCTGAAGATAGAGAGAACACGGCGAGATGGTCTCTGGTAGGCCCTTGGAAACCCTGTGGTCAGACTTCCATATCCTGTACTTACAGAAAACCAGATGAAAACTTTACAATTCATTGATGTATAGCTCTTCTAGAGAGCATTAGCAAGACGAAAAACCCTCCTTGCTCTGACATAGGATCATGTAGCTGGATTCTTCAGAATAGTAGCCTGACGGTGACAAAAGACAGGCAAATGTGTCTTCAGTATTCTCCTGAATCTGAATCTATTAATCGCAATCCAAATCCTGAAGTACCGAAGCAGATCAAGGATAGAGAGATTATCAGCAATGTCTAGTGCAGTATCTAACACAAGCACAAATCTTCCATCGGCAAGGCATGCGGGACGGCGCGGGCGGCAGACGGTCGTGCATGGTCGACAGCCAGCAAGGACACACAGCGGTGTGCGCTCTTGCACGCGGCATCGCAGGCAGCAGCGTGGAGCGTGGTGCACGGCGCTCGGCGGCGACTCATGCTCCAGACTCGACACGAAGAGGATGAGTAGGAGAAGAGAAATCGATGGAATCTTGCACTGCAATTCGATCCAAATCAGACACGGCATTCGATCCATATCAGACACGGGTCTCGCGCGCCAGCACGGCGCCGCCCATGACCCACAGCCCCTGAAGCAAGATTTTGACACTCGCATCGTCCGGCTGCAGCTGTTGTCGCTAGCTCCAGGACGCACCTCCTCCGCGTCGCCCGTCAAACCACCGCCCCGGCCTCGGCGCCACCTGCAACGGCCAGACACTGTGCTGTCGTGCCCAAGCCCCGGCGAAGCGGCCTCCATCCTCCGAAGTGAGCACGTCGGCCACCTTATCGTCCTCCGTCGCAATGCCTCGCCCCAAGCAAGCACGTCGGTCGTCTGATCGTCCTCCCCCGCAACCCCTCGGCGCATTCCTCATTCCTGGGCTCGGGTGGTGCCAACGCGCGCCGCGACGCCTCGCCCCATTTCTGGGCTTAGGCGGCGCGGAGGCCCGCGGCAACTCGGCAAGCGGCGGCACGTGCCCAGCGATGGAGAATGAAAATGGATAAGCCGCGCTAGTGCACGATGGTGAACCAGTTAAATTAAGGATTAGGGGTAGAATACTAACTAATGCAGGTTTTTTCTTTTGCAAAAACAAAGCATTTTCCCTGATACCCATTTAAAATAGGACTACGGGTTGAATTCATAAAAATGGAGGGGCTTTTATGCAAAAAAGCCAATGATATACGAACAGAAGCAATAAACGCTTTATTATTACTAGTAAGCATGCACGTGCAACGCACGAATTATCATGAATTTTCTTATCATTCGTCCCAGGAAGAAAATACATCAATAAACGAACAATATAAGCAAGGTAATAAAGACCTTCAACAATTGTAGAAACAATCACAACTTCATGTGAAAAATAAGAACACAACTTACAAAAAGTAAATGTGAACCATAAATATCCTAAACTTGCCAAACTAACAAAGATTGTACACAATATCTCCCAAGAACTAAAGTTGTCTCGAGAATCTACACATGTACATAGTGTCTTCCCAGAGGCTGAAGTTAGTTCTTTCTTTAAGACAGACGCTTGAGGTGTGCAACACCGAACAAAAGAACATGTGGTGTTTTTAACACAAAAGAAGTTGTACTCCCTCCGTTTCAAATTTACTCCGCGTATAAGATTTATGTCAAGTCAAAATTTACAAAGACCAAATTTGTATTAGAAAATATCAACATCTACAATATCAAATATATATAAAAACTACATTTCATAGTGAATCTAGGGATGTTGATTTGATATTGTGAGTGCCGATGCTTTCTTGTATAAGTTTGGTCAAACCAAAGATGCTTTGACTTGAGACAAAACTTCTATGCGGACTAAAAAGTAACGGAGGGAGTACAAGTTATCTGATGACAAGCACATGATTTCTAGCGTGTTATTTATTGAACACAATTGAATGAGAACTAAGAAAATACAAAATGTTCCAAGATAAAATGTCAGTATGAGATGCACAAATTCAATTATTCGGAAGTGAGTTTCTAGGAAGTCATTTCAAGTTACATTATTTAGGAACTTTGTTGCAAAAATAGCAAGATGCATAATTAAATTGAACAGTCACATCATAATTCAAGTTACACAATGCAAAAATCTGTCACACCATTGACTTCTTTTGTGTGATTATTGTTGGGCCTAGGGCCGCCGTCGACGCTTACTCAAGCCACAAAAGCTGACATCAGGAGAACTGGCTGGGCCATTGTTTTGAGGTCTTAAATTGCAATGTCCATCTGCGTATGGTCACTCCAACTGCAGTTACACTCCAATGCACATAAGACTTTTTAGAGATTTCCCTAGGGACCACATACGGATGTATATAGACATATCTTATAGTGGGATTCACTCTTTTTTCTCGGTATGTAGTCCATATTTGAATCTCTACAAGGGCTTAAATTTAGGAACGGAGGGAGTATTTGTTTGCTTAGAAACCAATAAACAAACATCACTCAGAGTACCAAGGTAGACAAGAACAAAAATTATGTAAATAAGCTACACAGTGCCACTTGAATGGGAGAATGCATATTGCTGATAAGAATACTCTTTACCACTCCTCTCGTGGAGAATGAATGAACTGCAACTGGTGAAACTTTCTTCTAGATGAGTGAGTGCATGGAGTTCAAATTGCAAAGACATGATTATATCATTCGTGGACACCAAAACACCTTAAAGAAAGCAAGAACTCCAAAGAATAATTTACGACTTCCACCTCAAGACAATTCGCCTTTATCACCAACATATTAAAGGCCGATAAAATGAAGATCGAAGGTGCGACATGCATAGAAGTTTTGATTGATATTTATATTTCCAGTAAACTAAAGAAATAAAGTAATAAAGGAGAAGCTAATGGCATGTGTGCACAACCAGCATATGAATGCCAACCTAGTACATGAGGGTATATTCAGTTGATGGATAATCAGTGAACAGGAGGGCATAATTTTTGTTCAACCCCAGCCTGCTATTTAATTCATGCTAATTAAAAAGCAAAACTCTTAACCAGTCTTCAATAAATCTAAAGCTAGAGCAAATTAGAACATAACTTCTCATTATAAATTCATTTTCTAAGAAGACATTTTCATCGCCATGCCGAGTTTGACAAAATTCCCATGCTCAAATGTTAAAACAACTTTCAAGCCTCATCAGGAGCATTTGAAGACAAACTCATGGTCAGGAAATATAATATCTCCACAAAATAATACGGTTTTCTAAGATACTGCAAGGTAGCATTGTCACATAACTCTTATTACAGCTCGAAGAGATAAATGTTGAAGCAATCGTGAGAACTTTTCTGACCTGCGAGTTTTTCTAGCACCATGAGGGAGCATCAGGAGGGAGTTGCACATTTTTCGGTGAATTTATGCTACATTACTGTCACAGGAGAGGAGAGTTAATAAATAATGAATGAGTGCGACAAATAAGCATTACATATGCTATTGCATTTAACTGGAAGCTGGGATGGCTAGAAACAAATGGGGCCTGACCAAAAGCTACAATTAGGTTCACGTGATGTTAGATATAAGAATTGTTGTACAGAGATTAACCGTAGAACAGTCTAACGGAGAAACACATGTTTATTATAATTAGTCGCAGTTAAGACAATCTAGAGCTGCAACTCTCATTTGTTACCAGGATATATGAAGCTTCGTGTTGTATTCCGCTTTCTTCTCATCCGACATTCTCGCATATCATGATTGAACACTTTTCCTTTTAGGACCGTCCGTTAGATTATGTGTGAATCTTTGGGGCGTGTGGTAGAACATGAACTAACATATTGATGACCGGACACCAAATACAGTGGCAAATACTGTGATTGCAAAACACATTGTGGTTTTCACAATATTGCTTAAAACTGTAGCCACACGCTCACGCCCTTACAGGTCAGACCCCACCACGTCACACTATTGCTTCCTCCTCATTGTTGTCATCCTCACCGGTAGGCCCAGCTTCTTTCATGGGTCTACTTGTAAGTGTCGTGTGGACCTTCGACTCGATGTCCGGCGTCGCCGTAGTGAGACGCAAAGGCGTGGCACAAACAGAGCCTAAATCATGTCCTCAAACAAGTCTATGAAATAATCCAATCCTTCTACTTCACAATCAAGTAAATCACACGTAAAGAATGCATACTGAGATGTATGATAGATTACTGAATTTTGTGTCTAATAGGGCCTACCTAAGTCTGCATACATCGGTAACTTCCTGCACGCAAACTATACTTTGCTGAATTTTTGTGTGTACCAAATAATGATCCTCACTAAATTGAGCAAACACATGTCAATGCAGAGAACGACTGCTCATGCAAAGTCGTTAATTCAGAAATTAGGTGAGCTGACCTATTTCGTATATCCTGCTTTATATAATTATTGTTAGCTTATTTCCTGTAAAACTGTCTATTTTCAGTTCAGAATACTGAACTTTGGATGTAATGTGTTTTGCACTTCACAAACAGGTAATTATAAATGATTAGGTTTTACAGGGAAGTCCATAGGGATTTCACAAGCTTAAGAACAACACAGGTACACCAGGTTGTAAAATTTGATTAGGTCTTCTTTCGATCATACAAGAGGTTGAGTTTAGCCCTCCAGAACAACATAGCTACACTATATATGAACCAATCAATTTCTAAACCATGGCATATCATTCATAACGGAGTAATAAGAAAATATTGGGAGATTGATGGTCTATTTGGGGATTGATCGGTCCACTTTGCTACTGCATCTTTGTACATATGGGTGGCATTAAAACAGTAAAGATTTGTGTAGATGATATGAATAAAAATCACCTTGCTCTCTGTCACTATTCCATTTTAAGTCTAAAAGCATGCCCAGATTCAATCTAACGTTATATATTAACCGGAACAAACACGTTGTGAGAACTCAGAAATCTCTTTCTTGTTCTACGTCACTACTCCACAAAACAAGCACACTATACGATTAGATACTTGTTGGGGATCGTAGCAGAAAATCAAAAAATTTCCTACGCATCACCAAGATCTATCTATGGAGTAATCTAGCAACGAGCATAAAGGAGAGTGCATCTACATACCCTTGTAGATCGCGAGCGGAAGCGTTCAAGAGAACGGGGATGATGGAGTCGTACTCGTCGTGATCCAAATCATCGATGATCCTAGCGCCGAACGGACGGCACCTCCGTGTTCAACACACGTACGGAGCGGGGACGTCTCCTCCTTCTTGATCCAGCAAGGGGGGAGGAGAGGTTGATGGAGATCCAGCAGCACGACGTCGTGGTGGTGGAAGTAGCGGGATTCCAGCAGGGCTTCGCCAAGCGCTGCGGGAGGAGGGAGATGTGTCACGGGAGGGAGAGGGAGGCGCCAGGGCTTCGGGTGCTGCTCCCATGCGCCTCCCCACTATATATAGGGGTGGAGGGGGCTGGTTTCTTGCCCTCCAAGTCCATTGGGGCGTTGGCAAAGGTGGGGGAAAGAAATCCCATCATTTCCTTTCCCCACCGATTGTTATCCCCCCTTTTTAGGGATCTTGATCTTATCCCTTCGGGATATGATCTTATTCCTTCTAAGGGGGGATCTTGGTGCGCCTTGACCAGGTGTGTGGGGCCTTGCCCCCACTACCCACGTTCATGTGGGTCCCCCCATGCAGGTGGGCCCCACTTCGGAACCTTCTAGAACCTTCCCGGTACAATACCGAAAAATCCCGAACATTTTCCGGTGGCCAAAATAGGACTTCCTATATATAAATCTTTACCTCCGGACCATTCCGGAACTCCTCGTGACGTCCGGGATCTCATCCGGGACTCCGAACAACTTTCGGGTTTCCGCATACTTATATCTCTACAACCCTAGCGTCACTGAACCTTAAGTGTGTAGACCCTACGGGTTCGGGAGACACGCAGACATGACCGAGACGACTCTCCGGTCAATAACCAACAGCGGGATCTGGATACCCATGTTGGCTCCCACATGCTCCACGATGATCTCATCGGATGAACCACGATGTCAAGGATTCAATCAACCCCGTATACAATTCCCTTTGTCTATCGGTATAGCACTTGCCCGAGATTCGATCGTCGGTATACCGATACCTTGCTCAATCTCGTTACCGGCAAGTCTCTTTACTCGTTCCGTAACACATCATCCCATGATCAACTCCTTGATCACATATTGTGCACATTATGATGATGTCCTACCGAGTGGGCCCAGAGATACCTCTCCGTCACACGGAGTGACAAATCCCAGTCTCGATTCATGCCAACCCAACAGACACTTTCGGAGATACCTGTAATGCACCTTTATAGCCACCCAGTTACGTTGTGATGTTTGGTACACCCAAAGCATTCCTACGGTATCCGGGAGTTGCACAATCTCATGGTCTAAGGAAAAGATACTTGACATATAGAAAAGCTTTAGCATACGAACTACACGATCTGTGCTAGGCTTAGGATTGGGTCTTGTCCATCACATCATTCTCCTAATGATGTGATCCCGTTATCAACGACATCCAATGTCCATGGTTAGGAAACCATAACCATCTATTGATCAACGAGCTAGTCGTCTAGAGGCTCACTAGGGACATGGTGTTTGTCTATGTATCCACACATGTATCTGAGTTTCCTATCAATACAATTCTAGCATGGATAATAAACAATTATCATGAACAAGGAAATATAATAATAACCAATTTATTATTGCCTCTAGGGCATATTTCCAACAGTCTCCCACTTGCACTAGAGTCAATAATCTAGTTCACATCGCCATGTGATTAACACTCATAGGTCACATCGCCATGTGACTAACATCCAAAGTGTTCACTAGAGTCAGTAATCTAGTTCACATCAATATGTGATTAACACTTAATGAGTTCTGGGTTTGATCATGTTATGCTCGTGAGAGAGGTTGTAGTCAACGGGTCTGCAACATTCAGATCCCTATGTACTTCGCAAAACTTTATGTCATATCGTAGATGCTGCTACCACGTTCCACTTGGAGCTATTCCAAACTGTTGCTCCATTATACGTATCCGGTATCTCCACTTAGAGTTACCCGGATAGGTGCTAAGCTTGCATCGATGTAAGTGTTTACGTCGAACTCTTTATCACCTCCGTAACCGAGAAACATTTCCTTATTCCTCTAAGGATAATTTTGACCACTATCTAGTGATCCACTCCTGGATCATCTTTGTACCCTCTTGCCAGACATGTGGCAAGGCACACATCAGGTGCGGTACTCATCATGGCATACCGTATAGAGCCTATGACAAAAGCATAGGGGACGACCTTTGTCCTTCCTCTTTCTTCTGCCGTGGTCAAGCTTTGAGTCTCACTCAACTTCACACCTTACAACTCAGGTAAGAACTCCTTCTTTGACTGATCTATTTTGAACTCCTTCAAAATCATGTCAAAGGTGTGTGTTCTTTTGAAAGTATCATCAGGCGTCTTGATCTATCTGTATAGATCTTGATGCTCAATATGTAAGCAGCTTTATCCAGGTCTTCCTTTGAAAAACTCATTTCAAATAACCCTTTATGCTTTCCAGAAATTCTACATCATTTCGGATCAACAATATGTCATTCACATATACTTATCAGAAATGTTGTGATGCTCCCACTCACTTTATTGTAAATACAAGTTTCTAACAAACTTTGTATACCCAAAAACTTTGATCACTCCATCAAAGCATATATTCCGACTCCGAGATGCTTGCTCTAGTCCATAGAAGGATCGCTGGAGCTAGCATATCTTTCAGCATCCTTAGGATCGACAAAACCTTTCTGATTGTATCATATACAACCTTTCCTTACGAAAACTGGTAAGGAAACTTGTTTTGTCATCCATCTGCCGGATTTCATAAATGCAGCTAATGCTAACATGATTCCGACGGACTTAAGCATCGCTACGGGTGAGAAAATCTCATCGTAGTCAACTCCTTGAACTTGTGGAAAACTCTTCGCCACAAGTCGAGCTTCATAGACGGTGACATTACCGTCCACGTCCGTCTTAGTCTTAAAGATCCATTTGTCTCAATGGCTTGCCGATCATAGGGCAAGTCCACCAAAGTCCATACTTTGTTTTGATACATGGATCCTATCTCGGATTTATCGGCTTCTAACCATTTGTCGGAATATGGGCCCACCATCGCTTCTCCATAGTTCGTAGGTTCATCGTTGTCCAACAACATGACCTCTAAGACAGGATCACCGTACCACTCAGGAGTAGTACACATCCTTGTCGACCTACGAGGTTCGATAGCAACTTGATCTGGAGCTTCATGATCACTATCATTAGTTTCCTCTTCAACTGTCGTAGGTTCCACAGAAACATCTTTCTGTGTTGCACTACTCTCTGGTTGAAGTGAGGGTTCGACAACCTCATCAAGTTCTATCTTCCTCCCACTCAATTCTTTCGAGAGAAACTCCTTCTCGAGAAAGGACCCATTCTTAGCGACAACCATTTTTGTCCTTGGATCTGAGATAGAAGGTATACCCAACTGTTACCAGTGGGTATCCCATGAAGATGTATTTGTCCGCTTTGGGTTCGAGCTTTTCCCGGCTGAAGCCATAAGCCTCGCAGCCCCAAACATTGAGAAACGACAACTACGGTTTCTTGCCAAACCTTAGTTCATATGGCGTTGTCTCAACGGACTTAGATGGTGCCCTATATAAAGTGAATGCAGTTGTCTCTAATGCATAACCTCAAAATAATAGCGGTAGATCGGTAAGATACATCATAGATCGCACTATATCTCATAAGGTTCGATTACGATGTCCGGACACACCATTACGCTGTGGTGTTCCAGGGGGCTTCAACTGCGAAACAATTCCACAATGTCTTAAGTGATTGCCAAACTCATAATTCAGAAAATATCCCCTTGATCAGATCCTAGGAACATGATCTTCTTGTTATGATGATTCTTAATCTTCACTCTGAAATTGTTTGAACCTTTCAAACGTTTCAGACTTTTGCTTCATTAAGTAAATATACCATATCTACTCAAATCGTCAATGAAGATGAGAAAATAACGATATCCACCACACGCCTTAATTCTCATTGGATCACATACATCAGCATGTATGATTTCCAACAAGTCACTTACCCGTTTCATTGTACCTGAAAACGGGATCTCAGTCATCCTGCCCATGAGGCATGGCTCGCATGTGTCAAGCGATTCAAAATCAAGTGACTCCAAACGTCCATCAGCATGGAGTTTCTTCATGCATTTTATGCCAAAATGACCTAAGCGGCAGTGCCACAAGAAAGTGGTACTATCATTATTAACTCTACATCTTTTGGCATTAATATTATCATCATGTGTATTACTATGATCGAGATTCAACAAACCATTGGGTGCATGACCATAAAGGTAGTATTCATGTAAACAGAATAACCATTATTCTCTAACTTAAATGAATAACCGTATTGCAATGAACATGATCTAATCATATTCATGCTCAACGTAGACACCCGATAACATTTATCTAGGTTCAACTCTAATCGCTAAAATAGAGGGAGTGTGCGATGGTGATCTTATCAACCTTGGAAACACTTCCAACACACATCGTCACCTCGCCCTTAGCTAGTCTCCGTTCAGTCCATAGCTTTTGCTTCAAGTCACTAATAATAGCAACTGAACCGGTATCCAATACCCAGGTGCTACAAGGAGTACTACTAAGGTACACATCAATAACACGTATATCAAATATACTTTGTTGAAGTTGCCAGCTATCATATCTACCATGTATTTGGGGTGGTTCCGCTACCATGTGGCCGTTCCCCTTACAATAGAAGCACTTAGTCTCGAGGTTTGGGTTCAACCATGGGTTCCTTCATCAGAGCGACAACAGGTTTGCCATTCATGAAGTTTCCCTTCTAGCCCTTACCCCTTTTGAAACCAGTGGTCTTGTTAAACCATCAACACTTGATGCTCCTTCTTGATTTCTACTTTTGCGGTACTAAGAACCGCTAACAGCACCGGCATCATCTCCATCCTTTGCATGTCATAGTTCATCACGAAGTTCTAGTAGCTTGGTGATAGTGTCTAGAGAATTCCGTCAACCACTATCTCATCTGGAAGATTAACTCCCACTTGGTTCAAGTGATTTTAGTACCCAGACATTATGAGCACATGCTCACTAGTTGAGCTATTCTCCTCCATCTTTTTGGCAAAGGAACTTGTCAGAGGTCTCATACCTCTCAACACGGGCATGAGCCTGAAATCCCAATTTCAGCTCTTAGAACATCTCATATGTTCCATGGCGTTCAAAACGTCATTGGAATCCCGATTCTAAGCCATAAAGTATGGTGCACTAAACTATCAAGTAGTCATCAGGACGTGTCTCTCAGGTGTTCACAACATCCACAGACAACGTTGTAGGGGTTTGCACATCGAGCGGTGCATCAAAGACGTAAGCTTTCTGTGCAGCAGTGAGGACACTCCTCGGACTACGGACCCAGTCCGCATCCTTGCTTACAATATCTTTCAACTTAGTCTTTCTCTAGGATCGTATTAAACAGGGAGCTACAACGCAGTTATTGGTCTACAACATAATTTGCGAAGACAACTTAGACTATTGTTCATGACAATGAAGTTCATCTAATGAACTCCCACTCAGATAGACATCTCTCTAGTCATCTAAGTGATACATGATCCGAATCGACTAGGCCGTGTCCGATCATCACGTGAGACGGACTAGTCATCAACGGTGAACATCTTCATGTTGATCGTATCTTCTATACGACTCATGTTCGACCTTTCGGTCTTCCGTGTTCCGAGGCCATGTCTGTACATGCTAGGCTCGTCAAGTCAACCCTAAGTGTATTGCGTGTGTAAATCTGGCTTACAATCGTTGTATGCGAACGTTAGAACCTATCACACCCGATCATCACGTGGTGCTTCGGAACAACGAACCTTAGCAACGGTGCACAGTTAGGGGAAACACAATTCTTGAAATTTTAGTGAGAGATCATCTTATTCACTACCGTCGTTCTAAGCAAATAAGATGAAAAACATGATAAACATCACATGCAATCAAATAGTGACATGATATGGCCAATATCATTTTGCTCCTTTTGATCTTCATCTTCGGGGCTCCATGATCATCATTGTCACCGGCATGACACCATGATCTCCATCATCGTGTCTTCATGAAGTCGTCTCGCCAAACATTACTTCTACTACTATGGCTAACGTTTAGCAATAAAGTAAAGTAATTACATGGCGTTATTCAGTGACACGCAGGTCATACAATAAATAAGACAACTCCTATGGCTCCTGCCGGTTGTCATTCTCAACGACATGCAAGTCGTGATTCCTATTACAAGAACATGATCAATCTCATACATCACATATATCATTCATCACATCCTTTTGGCCATATCACATCACACGGCACATGCTGCAAGAACAAGTTAGACGTCCTCTAATTGTTGTTGCAAGGTTTTACGTGGCTGCTATAGGTTTCTAGCAAGAACGTTTCTTACCTACGTCAAAACCACAACGTGATATGCCAATTTCTATTTACCCTTCATAAGGACCCTTTTCATCGAATCCGATCCGACTAAAGTGGGAGAGACAGACACCCGCTAGCCACCTTATGCAACTAGTGCATGTCAGTCGGTGGAACCTGTCTCACGTAAGAGTACGTGTAAGGTCGGTCCGGGTCGCTTCATCCCACGATGCCACCGAATCAAGATAAGACTAGTAACGGCAAGAGAATTGACATGATCTACGCCCACAACTACTTTGTGTTCTACTCGTGCAAGATACTACGCATAGACCTAGCTCATGATGCCACTGTTGGGGATCGTAGCAGAAAATCAAAATTTTTCCTACGCATCACCAAGATCTATCTATGGAGTAATCTAGCAACGAGCATAAAGGAGAGTGCATCTACATACCCTTGTAGATCGCGAGCGGAAGCGTTCAAGAGAACGGGGATGATGGAGTCGTACTCGTCGTGATCCAAATCATCGATGATCCTAGCGCCGAACGGACGGCACCTCCGTGTTCAACACACGTACGGAGCGGGGACGTCTCCTCCTTCTTGATCCAGCAAGGGGGGAGGAGAGGTTGATGGAGATCCAGCAGCACGACGTCGTGGTGGTGGAAGTAGCGGGATTCCAGCAGGGCTTCGCCAAGCGCTGCGGGAGGAGGGAGATGTGTCACGGGAGGGAGAGGGAGGCGCCAGGGCTTCGGGTGCTGCTCCCATGCGCCTCCCCACTATATATAGGGGTGGAGGGGGCTGGTTTCTTGCCCTCCAAGTCCATTGGGGCGTTGGCAAAGGTGGGGGAAAGAAATCCCATCATTTCCTTTCCCCACCGATTGTTATCCCCCCTTTTTAGGGATCTTGATCTTATCCCTTCGGGATATGATCTTATTCCTTCTAAGGGGGGATCTTGGTGCGCCTTGACCAGGGGTGTGGGGCCTTGCCCCACTACCCACGTTCATGTGGGTCCCCCCATGCAGGTGGGCCCCACTTCGGAACCTTCTAGAACCTTCCCGGTACAATACCGAAAAATCCCGAACATTTTCCGGTGGCCAAAATAGGACTTCCTATATATAAATCTTTACCTCCGGACCATTCCGGAACTCCTCGTGACGTCCGGGATCTCATCCGGGACTCCGAACAACTTTCGGGTTTCCGCATACTTATATCTCTACAACCCTAGCGTCACTGAACCTTAAGTGTGTAGACCCTACGGGTTCGGGAGACACGCAGACATGACCGAGACGACTCTCCGGTCAATAACCAACAGCGGGATCTGGATACCCATGTTGGCTCCCACATGCTCCACGATGATCTCATCGGATGAACCACGATGTCAAGGATTCAATCAACCCCGTATACAATTCCCTTTGTCTATCGGTATAGCACTTGCCCGAGATTCGATCGTCGGTATACCGATACCTTGCTCAATCTCGTTACCGGCAAGTCTCTTTACTCGTTCCGTAACACATCATCCCATGATCAACTCCTTGATCACATATTGTGCACATTATGATGATGTCCTACCGAGTGGGCCCAGAGATACCTCTCCGTCACACGGAGTGACAAATCCCAGTCTCGATTCATGCCAACCCAACAGACACTTTCGGAGATACCTGTAATGCACCTTTATAGCCACCCAGTTACGTTGTGACGTTTGGTACACCCAAAGCATTCCTACGGTATCCGGGAGTTGCACAATCTCATGGTCTAAGGAAAAGATACTTGACATATAGAAAAGCTTTAGCATACGAACTACACGATCTGTGCTAGGCTTAGGATTGGGTCTTGTCCATCACATCATTCTCCTAATGATGTGATCCCGTTATCAACGACATCCAATGTCCATGGTTAGGAAACCATAACCATCTATTGATCAACGAGCTAGTCGTCTAGAGGCTCACTAGGGACATGGTGTTTGTCTATGTATCCACACATGTATCTGAGTTTCCTATCAATACAATTCTAGCATGGATAATAAACAATTATCATGAACAAGGAAATATAATAATAACCAATTTATTATTGCCTCTAGGGCATATTTCCAACAATACTAACCAGTCTGCTTGCAAATCGATCCAGTCACATCCTATTCAAGTATTTAGCAAATACTATTCGATACGTTTTGCATGTACAAACTGATCTGGTTTATTACGACTGATTAAGCTCCTAAGTTTGGGTGGAAGCATCAGCAGATTCGGTGGCTCATCGTACTTACCCTGAACTGCACCTTGTTCTGAAATGATCAGGTGCGGCTGCGCGTGTCTGAGCTGACAAAAATAAGATGGATCAGCCTTGATTCCACAAGAGAAGGGGGATAATTTGAGTTGGGGTTGGGGGTGCGGGGGGAACAGTCGATAGGACGCTTACTGCCGGTAGGTTTGGAGGCTGCCGGATGGTCACTCGCCGGCGACGGCTGGGACGCGTAGAGAGGCGCCGCAGACGCGTCGAGGGCAGCCGCTGGGCAGCGGAGAGAGGCGCCACAGCAAGCAGACGCCGTCGATGCGTCGAGGATAGATCTCGACTGGATCCGGTGATCTAGGGAGAAGGGCCACGAGCTCGGGGGTGCCGTCCAGATCAGGGGCTTGCACGGCGAGATGCATCGTCTCTGCTCGTTGTTTGGGTAGGGGAAGGATGGAAGGGGATGGGAGGTGCTGCCGACGTCGGGGGGCGGTGGGAGAGGGGCGGGGCTGTCGTACTGGAGGGCGCCGCCGGATCGATCTGTTCGCCCTCGAGAAAAAGAAAAACGCCTCAGAACCGTTGTTTAGAACGTACCGCGGGTTGATTATACAAAACATTAAGGGCTTTTTCAAAAAAATGCGTGCCAGACATGGCAGAACATTTACCGTGAGCCGTTGGATCAGGAGGCAGACCACCAGGGTAATATTGACTCTTAGATTATGTCGCATGGATCAGATCAGAGAGTCCTGGTTATCCCGTGTACACTTTGTGGTGTGGCTTTAGATGAAATCATGTTTGCTCTTTTAATAGTAGTATAGATTATTATTATTTATATATATTAGGTAGATATTATTCACTTTTGAAGCCTCCCAACCAATAAACTTTGTAGTTCTTCATGTTTTTTATTTCTTTTACCCGGTTGGGTATACGAACCATGTTGGTATACATAACCGCGTTATTTTTATCTTGTGTGTTATTTTCGCAGAGGTTTAGACCTAGTGTGGTGACATGTACGATATGATGCCAACCATATGCAAACCCACACAAGCCACTCGGTCGCTTTGATTCTACAAAAAATTCAACTACAAGTGCTTGGTTCCACCGGGCCATATCAAATGAACGTTTGACGAAGCGTAGGTCCATATACATTAAGGGAAAGGTAATTTGCACTTCAATGGTAAAAGTTTTATTACCCTTGCTTACATCTAAGCTTGGGGAGGTATCCACTTTCCATACTCTCCTTTAATAAACTATACTTTCTCTGTTCGTTTAATAATTTTCTTGAGATTAGTTCTTGCAAAGTTCTAAGCTTGGGGAAGTTATTTTTTGTTCTATATTTGGATAAGGGAATCACTTGCTCAAGTTAGGCCCCATACTGCCAAGTTAATGTTTCTATGCACTTTGTTCATGTTTTTGCTTAGCTTGGGAACAAATTGTGATCCTCTGGAAGACATTGCCATGATCTCTGCTTTTACAAATAATATATGTGAAGGAAATATGCCCTAGAGGGAATAATAAAGATGTTATTTGTATTTCCTTATATCATGATAAATGTCTTTTATTAATGCTAGAATTGTATTAACCGGAAACTTAGTACATGTGTGAATACATAGACAAAACAGTATGTCCCTAGTATGCCTCTACTAGACTAACTCATTGATCAAAGATGGATATGTTTCTTAGCCATATACATGAGTTGTCATTTGATCAACGAGATGACATGATTAGGAGAATGATGTGATGGACAAGACCCATCTGTTAGCTTAGCACTATGATCGTTTAGTTTTACTGCTATTGCTTTCTTCATGACTTATACATGTTCCTATGACTATGAGATTATGCAACTCCCGAATACCGGAGGAACACCTTGTGTGCTATCAAACGTCACAACGTAACTGGGTGATTATAAAGATACTCTACAGGTGTCTTCGAAGATGTTCGTGGTGTTGACATAGATCAAGAATAGGATTTGTCACTCCGAGTGTCGGAGACGTATCTCTGGGCCCTCTCGGTAATACACATCATAATAAGCCTTGCAAGCAAATGACTAATGAGTTAGTCACGAGATGATGTATTACGGAACGAGTAAAGAGACTTTTCGGTAACGAGATTGAACTAGGTATCGAGATACCGACGATCGAATCTCGGGCAAGTAACATACCGATGACAAAGGGACAACGTATGTTGTTATGCAGTTTGACCGATAAAGATCTTCGTAGAATATGTAGGAGTCAATATGAGCATGCATGTCCCGCTATTGGTTATTGATCGGAGATGAGTCTCGGTCATGTCTACATAGTTCTCGAACACGTAGGGTCCACACGCTTAACGTTTGATGACGATCGGTATTATGAGTTTATGAGTTTTGATGTACCGAAGGTAGTTCGGAGTCCCGGATGAGATCACGGACATGACGAGGAGTCTTGGAATGTCCGGGACATAAAGATTAATATATTGGACGCCTATATTCGGACACCGGAAGTGTTCCGGGTGTTATCGGGTAAAACCGGAATGCCGGAGGGGGTTACCGAACCCCC
>LR738715.1:869319454-869520461 GCA_902687465.1 Secale cereale | reverse complement strand
CCCCCCCCCCCCCCGAGGGAGTATGGGCCATAGTGGGCCATTGAGGAAAAGAGAGGGGCAGCCCATAGGGCTGGCCGCACCCCCCTAGGGTTCCTAGTTGGACTAGGAAAAGGGGGGAGGCGCCCCTCTCCTTTCCTTCTCCTCTCCCCTTTCCTTTCCTACTCCTAGTAGGAATAGAAATGGGGGGTTCCTATTCCTACTAGGAGTAGGAATCCTACTCCCTGGCGCGCCTATAGGGGCCGGCCGGCCCTCCCCCTTGCTCCTTTATATACGGGGGCAGGGGCATCTAAGGACACACAAGAAACATTGTTCTAGCCGTGTGCGGTGCCCCCCTCAGAAACACACCTCGGTCGTACCGTTGCAGTGCTTAGGCGAAGCCCTGCACCGGTAGCTTCATCATCTCCGTCACCACGCAGTCGTGCTGACGAAACTCTCCCGTGAAGCTCAACTGGATCAAGAGCTCGTGGGACGTCATCAAGCTGAACGTGTGCTGAACGCGGAGGTGCGTACGTTCGGTGCTTGATCGGTTGGATCGCGAAGACGTTCGACTACATCAACCGCGTCACTAGACGCTTCCGCTTTCGGTCTACGAGGGTACGTAGACAAACTCTCCCCTGTCGTTGCTATGCATCTAGTAGATAGATCTTGCGTGGTCGTAAGAAAATTTTGAAATACTACGTTCCCCAACAATATGATGGTTGAATAAAATTTTGACACTTGTTAGAATTGTTTTAAAAGAAAGAGTTATGGAGTAGCTCAACCCCGTGGTGTTTGATACAATACTCAATAGCCCTTATGCATAAAATTGTCCAAAGGAACTTAGTTGAAAGGTGAATGAGATTATACAAAAATCCGTGTTCGCATTTTTACATGGCACCTCAGCTTCTCGCTGGTGCTATGGCCTTGCAACTCCATGCACTTGTACGTGTGTAATGTGGTTAAGTCACCTTTTTTATGTTATGCTGAGAACTTCACTGGCCAATGAACGATCCACCAGAGTTTTGACTCGGATTTCGGCTATGAGTTTGTTACCGTACATAGTGGCAACACTACATCGAATATTATTCAGCTTTGTCTTGAAATGGTGTGTATGTGGTAAATAAAGGGTAATGATCACAAGAGCTTGAAAAGGACAACATATTGGTCCATAGTACCCAAAATTCAGCCACTGCGAAACCTTACGCATGTTCATTTCTTCGGCATAATGTTGTCACCCGACAATAAATGTTGCAGCAAACAATGATTGAAGTAAGTACGTGACAGCCTTGACTTGAGAACCTTAGTGCAAAGTTATGAGAAACTCTATATCTTGACTTTTTGACAACTCTCTGTGTTCATGTTTGTTTTAAAAGAAATATAACATAAATAAATAAATAAGCTATTAACAAAGAGGATCCAAGTATTTATTTATATGCTAGATTAAACTTTGACAAAGAGCATATAAATGTTTACTGAAGCTCTCATGGATTGTATCAAAATATATGATTCTCATGTAGAGAAAGATAAGACCGAACATTTGTCATCAGCTATTAGAAATCATGCTCAATATGCGGGTTTTTTTTTTCATGATGAGGTTGCAAAGATGAAACAGTGTACATGGTGACTGAGAGGTAAGGAGCGGAGAAAAAATGCACTTCATTTTTATAGATATGTGTTTAAAAAAGTGGACATATATATGTTGTACTCGACACATTTTATAAACTAGAATAATTGATGAACTCAAATTTTATTAAATGCCTGTGGCAACGTACGGATATTTAGCTAGTGTATGTAGTAGTAGTAGTAGCACTCGACTTGTTGGATATGTGCACCTGGATGAAGAGTGATAAATAAAGTATTATAAAATAGTACTAAAAACATTCAGCAAATTCTGAATTTGTTTTGAGATAAAGATTGAAGAGTGTTTGAAGTCCATGCCAAAACAAAATCATGATGGAATGGCATACGTGGATGTGTGGGCAAAAGAGACAAATTTGATGCTTCAAATTTTATAGCACTGATTTTGTTTTTTTCCCACACTTGCATCAATGTCATTGCATCACGAAAATTGGCATGCATATAGAAGACCGATCAATGTTTGTTGTAAAAGAAAATTCTGGTTTGTTTTATTCTATTTTTAGGATTTTATTTAGTTTTTTTAGCAAAAGAAAGGATTTTTTTAGGGGTCAAAGGATTTTATTTACTACTTTTCATACGGGATTTTTTTTTTTGCTTGAGGCAATGTTGATACGGGACTAGAAGCACACTTTGTGTTGCCTGGTTGTTGGGCTTCGTTCTCTTGGGCGGAATGGACCCCCGGACTGGGCTTGCTTCTTTTCTGTGTGTGTGGGGGAGGGGAGGGGAGGGATCGGAGGCCCAGCGAGGCCCAAAGCGGGGTGGTTGGGAGGGGAGGATCGGACCGTCCACAGTGTGATCCAACGGCCCGAATCCAAGCACGGCCGCGTAATAAACGGACTCCCACGCCCCGATCCGATCGCGCGCCAGTTCTGTTAGGGTTAGCTTTAGGTTTAGGTTTAGGGTTAGGCTTTCGCCATGGCCGCCGCATCCACCCTCCGCCGCGCCGCTGCCGCCGCCATCCACCAGCGCCCCGCCGCCGTCGCCCTCCTCCGGCCCGTCTCCGGCGCCAGCATCCACCCCACCACCTCCCTCCACCGCCGGTTCCTCCACGCCGTCGCCAGCCGCCGCGCGCCCTTCCTCGGCCAGCGACGCCTCTTTGCCGACGCGGCCGACGCGGTCGTCGTCGACAAGGCGACGGCAGAAAAGATCATGAAGGAGATTGGCCGGATCGACGCCGCCGCTGGCCAGCGCCACGCCGCGACCAACAAGAAGATGCAAGATCTCGCATCCAAGGTCGGCGACTACACAAAGGCTCTCTCCACCAAGAGCTTTGACAAGACAATCGACGTCACGAGGACGGCGTTGAAGGTGTGCTCCCTTGTTCTGGTTGCCTCTGTTTTTCTCGGGGGCACAAGCTTCTACGTCATTTACTCGGCCGGAGGGGCCGCCGTCAGCGACGAGGCCAAAAAGCTGGCTGACGAGAAAAGCGAGGAGATCAAGAGACGCCTTGAGGCGAAGCTCGTAAAGATTCTCACAGATCAGGAGCAGGGCGAGAAGGAAGCAGTTGATGCTCGCGAGGCGCTTCTTTCCAGTTGGGAAGCAAGTCTGCGCCTCAGAGAGCAAGCTCTGAAGAAGGAGGAGGAGGTGGGGAAGGAGGAGGTGGAGGGCGGCAAGAAGCAGGAGTTGGTGGGCAACAAGAAGAAGGAGGAGGTGGGGGGCAACCAGCAGTAGCACTTGCATCGGTTTCTGCAAAGTTTCTGTATGTTGTTTTGGTTGATCCTATGACTAATGCTCTCAACTTGTATGGGGCTATTATGTGGCAAGCTTATTTGGCTAAGTTATCAAACTCTGATGGATGGAGTTATGGTATGGTCATATCTTCTCTTCCATGTGATTTCCTGATACTTTTGGTCCATCATGCATGATAATAGTTCTGGATCAATGCCTGGAAAATGATTATGTCCCAGTATGCCTTTATGGTGGAGGATTGCACTTTTGTTTACTTACATTACTTACATTGTGGAGTATAATTGTTGATGGGATAGGATCTGTGATAATTACTGATATTGTTGATTGTTGCAGTTTTGTCCTTCCTGTTTAATGTGCTTACTGATGTTCTACACTTTGTGGTGATCTATAGTATAGTAGCTAGTTTTTCTTGTCTGCATCAATTTTTGTCTTATGTCCCAGCTGTAGGGAAAAGAGATTGCAGTTCTGGTATAGTCTGTGTGGGATATCAATAATGTGTGGCATTTATCCAATCTTGGATCTCTGGCTGTTGCATGTTGTATGATATTTTTTTTTATCATCCTACTCCTTCCGTTCCTAAATATAAGTCTTTGGAGAGATTTCACTATGAACCACATACGGATGTATATAGATGCATTTTAGAGTATAAATTCACTCATTTTGCTCCGTATGTGGTCCATAGTGGAATCTCTTCAAAAACTTATATTTAGGAACGGAGGGAGTAGATGGTTTCATGTTATCTATTGGCTAACAATTGACCAATCATCGCTCTGAAAATTGTTAGATAGTATTCATTCAGTCGTGTATCTAGCTGTTGATTGTGTGGTAGACCTGTTCCTTTTTTATGCCATATAACCTCTGTTTTTGCAACACTGCTGACATACATTTCTTAGAAGCTGAACTGATATATAGTTAACATCTTAGATTTGAATAATCATAAACAGTCCCATGACCCCACCAGTATGCAAGCCCCATTTCACTTATTGTGCTGAACATGTTCTTCAAGTACTTCGCAATGTCATTTCTTATTTGAAGTATTTTCTTGATGCTCCTCTATGAAATTTGTGCCTTTGAGAACTCTTAATTTTATTTCGTAACTCAACATGTTTTTTTTGGGGTGCTATGGCAATCTGGTGTAGCGATGGGTGATATATTTGAAAGTGTCGTCTTTCACAAATTTGACCGGTAGTCATTTGAACGTGTTGAATGTCGTGGACCATTGTCAAGGAAAGAGGTGGCACTTAATAAGTCCAATGATAAGAGTAAGGAAGATTTGTTGTTTTAATTGAAACAAGTGGATGCCTCCTAAGTTTTGAGTTGTCATCTGGCGACGATAATAGTGACTGGAACCCACTAAACCATCAAAAAGGCGCTTCGAAGAATCAAAAAGTATCCAAGCTTTTTTCTCCTTATTATGTACCCTTTCCACAATGTAGAAGTGGCTTGTGCTTACAAAACAGACCAACCTTGAGCTCAACCAAGCCTTACAGCACCAACCTGAATAAGAGATCCATATTGGGGTCAAATGGCAGAATCAGGAAGTCCTACCACGGAGCACAGATATGATTTATTTATTTATAGGTTATACATAATTTTCACTCTTGCTTCAAGAAAATATATATTCACTCATATGACTGGCACATCAGTACAATATAGTATCAAAAGAAGCTAGCATGAGTTTCAGGTTCACTGTTCACAAGTGAAAGTAAAAAATCATACAAAACAGTGAAAGGGGAATCTGGAATGTGGCTAATTGTAAGAAAAGAAAAGGAACATAGCTCAACATTTGCATTGATAGGACCAGACATACGGTCTTACCATGGGCTGCATCCATTAGGTCGAAAATTCTCATAAATCAACTTCATCTTTTGCATTTAACATATGATCTGTACCGTAAACTGTGTATGGCATCATTGAGTAATAACCCATGCCTTATAATGATTTCCTAGCAGGCCCTAACAATCCCAGCCCATATAAACTTCTGAGCACGGTTACTTTTAGGTAAGATATATCTAAGGTACAACTCTACAACCCCTTGAAACTGTCGCAACCCAAAACTGCAGTACTTAAGCCCCTTTATTCAGTGAATCATGTATGTCATGTCCAATCCATCTACAGTACTCCCTCCGAATTATTTGTCTCGAAAATGGATGTATCTAGAACTAAAATACGTCTAGATACATCCATTTCTGCGACAAGTAATTCCGAACGGAGGGAGTAGTAGTTATGCCCCAATCAGTCTGGGAAATTGCACTTCGCAGCTCCGTATTCTGATGATTCTGTCATATGCTGTATCGAGCACCTTTGGCCATCATGTTCACTGTTATCTTCAGTGCTAGAACATGGACTGAGGCCCCTGCTTCTACTTCTAGTTACTCTAAGGAACTACGGAGTATGTTTCAGCGAATTCTTTCATACTCAGGAGCTAGATTACTCTTCTAAGTCTCTAGTTGATTCGTGCTCGGCTGAGTTTGTCGTCAGTTCTAGTTCCTTACGAAAATCAACCAAAACGGCATTGCCCATTTGCCCTGAACTGGAATGTCACCCGAGCTCTCTGAATATCTGTAATGAACTGGAAATTGGTCTGCAGACCGAAGAATCTTGGGGTGGGCTAGGAATTTTGACCTCCTTAAATTTGACCGTGCCCTCATTCTGCTATGGAATCCTTTCCTACAGCGACGGCTGTTGCCTCTACTGAAGCTCAGCTTGGCAACCGTGAGAAGGCCAAGCATTCTGAACCCTCCATGGTTCAATGGACAGGATCCTCGTCAGATTGCTCCGGATCCATTTATTCCAAGAAAAGGATTTCGGTTAATGAATATTTCTAATGCTGGGCCATGAAGTCACTGATAATATCTGGCACAACAGGCCAGGTGCTTGGAAACTGGAGAGACTGTTGCCGTTAAGAAGGTGCTGCGGGATAAGAGATGCTCCTAAGAACAGAGAGCTATAAACAATGCAATTACTTGACCATCCAAATGCAGTTCAGCTAAAGCATCACTTCTTTTCGACAACCGAGAGGGGTGAAGTTTACCTAAATCTTGTACTTGAATATGTCTTGGAGAGAGTTTATCGTGTTTCCAGATATTATAATTAATCCGAAGCTGAAGCTTGTCTTGAAGGCATACGGGGAACAATACAGCTCATAGATCGGCCAGTAATTATTGAGAGTGATTGCGCGAATGTCATTCGACAGCTTTCTTCAAATGATTTCAATAGACCCCCCATTGGTCATTTGACTAGGGAAATTCTGAGTTTGCTGGGCCAATTCCCTGATTTCTATATTGCTAAGATTCCTCGAAACGGCAATAGGGTTGCCCATGCTCTCGCTAGCTACGGTAGGAGTGGTGTGAGTAAGGGTATGTTGCTCGACACAGTTCTGGCCTGCGCGCTGTGGTTGGTCGACGATGATTGTAATGAACCTATGTTGA
Organism: Secale cereale; assembly: GCA_902687465.1. Taxonomy (NCBI): domain Eukaryota; kingdom Viridiplantae; phylum Streptophyta; class Magnoliopsida; order Poales; family Poaceae; genus Secale; species Secale cereale. The sequence goes on along the minus strand of LR738715.1, from coordinate 869,513,724 downwards.
TAAATTAATATAATACACACCTTAAAAAAATGTGTTGCCAGATATTATAATCCGATGAACCAGCTTGTACCCAGTACCCACCCATACTGTATGTTAAGTTGTATCCATATCAGGTTTGTGAAGATGTTCCATTATAGTCTATGTATTCTTTTGAACAGTTGCTTTCAGTGATTCTCAAGAAGTTGTTTGCTGCCAAACATCTCATGCACCTGGTCCCTGGGTTCCTGAACTAAATTTGGAACTTCAGAGTATATTATACCACAGCATTTGATATCTGGTCTGTTGGTTGTATAGCAGCTGAGCTTCAGACCCGTAGTTTTCTTCCAGCCAAGTTGATTAGTTGGAGTTATGCTTTCTTGAAACAATACCACTTGATTTCTTAGGACACATACAGATCGTATTGCTCCTTTTATTGCTGAAAGGCATGGTATTTAGTTACAAGAATATTGGAGTTTCTAAACATTGGAGTGCGATCAGCTGTATGTAGAAGGCTTCATACCATATTACTGAACACATTTTGGATCAGCAACTCCTACATAAATCAAGTTCTGTTAAATTAGGCACATGTTATCAAATTCCTTTGAATACATGGCTAATACTTTCATGGAAACAATGAAGTTGGGAATTACTTTTCTGTTGACAAACTCTTTACTGTACATGAGCTGGACATTTTGTGAGCTTTCTTTTTTCTCCCTGAACGTGGGAAATTGCAGCCTCTGTTTCCTGGAGAAATTGGTTGAAATTATAAAGGTTTGTATCTCCTGCGGAACCATTTAAGTCCAGTAGTTTAAATCCGTAGGCTGAAGTCATCATTCCTTCTCCCTGCGCCATCAGGGCGCTTCCTTGCACTTATCTTGGGCTACCGCTGTCCATGCACAAGATCCCTCAGGGTGAGAATTCTTTGTGGCAAAAGAAACCTAATAGGCAGAAAGCCGATTGTTTAGTTGCATGGGAACAAGTGATACTGCCTAAGAAGAGTGGCGGGCTCGGCATCCGTGACTTGGTTGCGCATAATGATGCAATGCTCTGCAAGCATGTGAGCAAAATCCTACCAAGGATGCCATGTATTTCCCACAATACACCGGGACTGGACACGCCTCTTTGGAAATCTATGGTCCAGTTCATTCCCTAGGTACAGCAAGCTTCTGCCTGTTCGGTTGGTGATGAGAAACTTATTTCCTTCTGGTTTGATAAATGGTGCTCGGCTGCGCGTTCAGCTCCGGTTTTTCCAAATCTTCTGACTTCGCAACGGCAAGACATCCCTAACCGCAGATCGGCCATCCGACGGCTGCCCGAAGACTGGAGATCGCCGTTGGCTTTCCGACAAAGCCACGCCCGCTTTATCTCTTTTTCTCACTCTCTAGCTACTTTGCTTGGCTATCTATGCCCTATTCAGGATCGGTGCGATCCATATATCTTGTAATAGGGGCGTTCCCCAAGCCGCCGTGTTCCGGCTCGCGACGAACCGTGGCTCTTGTAGCCCGAATCTTGAGTGAATCAACCTCTCAAAGTTGCCTACCTTTTCCTGTTCAGCGTTCCATTTCTGAATTTCGTCGACAGATCCATAGCAAGGCCCTGTCACCAGGCCTACAAGCCCCGGTTTAAGTTTATGTGTTTATATCGTTTAATGAAAGAATAGTATGGTGCTCGTTTCCAGCTTACACTTTGAAAATTTTCTCGGTGAAGCACGGAACGACTGTCTCAACCAAGTTTCCATGGACCTTAATGGCAGCAGGGTGTAACGAGGGCCTGAATTTCCTGTCTCAACCAAGCTTCAAGTCACTCGTTCTTCCAAAGCTACTGTGCTTCCGTTGCTTCCAGCATCGAAGCACGCACGCTGGACGCACCGTCTGAAATCTCTGCAGCAAACATGAGCTTCAGAGAAAACTCAAGGTTTGTCGATATCTGAAAGTAATTCAGATAAAGTTGTGAACAGAGAAAACTCCATTTTTAGTCTCTCAACTTTTTGACTGGTTCGGTTTTGGTCCCTCAACTCCTGAACCAGACATTTTGCACCATCAACTCTTCAAACCGGATATGTTCCGTCCCTCGGCACAAAAGACGTGGTTTTTGTGCTCAGTCTGCATGGTTTTGACCAGTCATTGCCCACGTGGCAATATTCTCTCCCCTACTCATCGCGTCTTTCTTCCGTCTCATCCCATCTTTTGGTGGCATTTCATCAAACACCTGGAGCACGCCCGTCAGTCCGAGTGTTACGGCCACCGTGCGCCGGATGCTGGCACGAGCTGACGGTGGCTTGTGCCATGGACATCATCTTCGGCGTGCTGGACACCATCGATTTGCCCGGAGGCGTACCCTACGTTATGGCGCGAGAGCGGCAGCATGGCATCGACGCGCATGCGGCGGCACGGAGCACGCCGTGGTGGCACTGCACGCAGGTCGCGGCGGCGTTCAGAAGGCCTTCAGGGAAGCAGCCAAAGGCGTGGTGGTCAGCAGGATCACAGGTGGTGGTTGCGCTTGCGCGCGGCTCGGCCGTGGTGGGGTGCAGCAGGCAGGACCGCGTGGGGCGCGAGGCACGGTGAGCATGGCGAGGTCAACAGGGCATGACCGAGCACGGCACGAGACGTTGCATGTTTATTGCTGAACGGGGTTGTGGCATCATGTCGTTCTCTGCTAGCCGTCGTCGTAAGCACAAGCCTGCATGCCGCGCGGTGGCCCCGCCCTCGAACTCGGCGCCGGAGAACACGCTCGGTCCGAGCGACACCAGGGCCATCGTAGCGCGGCAGAGCCGGTGCCCTCGCCATCCCGTGCCGCCTGCTGGATCACGTTGCGCAGCGCAGGTATGCCTCCGTCTCCGTGTCGGGCTGCCGGCTCACAACAGAAAAAGGTACACAACATGCTGGTCAAGTTCACATACATGATACTACCTCCGTCCGAAAATACTTGTCATCAAAATGAACAAAAAGGGTTGTATCTAGAACAAAAATACATCTACATACATCCCTTTTTATTCATTTTGATGACAAGTATTTCCGGACGGAGGAAGTACATGGTTGCTTGCGCTAATGAACAGAAAAAGGTACGTACATACATGAATATTTTGGGGGTTGGCTCAGCTGCTGTTGGAGAAGCAACAAAAGTCGGCTCACCGCCACCACACTTAGCTCGCAGTTACTTGCCAGCACACTTGGCTCGCAGTTACTTGCCGGCAACCCCTCATGTCGCCCCCGCCACGCTCCACTCGCTCTGCCCTCTCTCGCTTGCTTTACCACCCAGTTGCGGCTGCGGCAGCGAGGAGCTCATGGACTACGACGACGACGGCATGGAGGACGAGGGCGACCAGGCCGCTGCCCGCGAGCTCCCCGTGCCCCACATCGTCACCCCCGCCGTGGCGCTTCATCATCGAGGAGGCGTGCGCGGTGGAGGCGACGCGCTGGAGCTGGTGGCGCACACGGGCGGCGACGTGGCCGTTGTGGGCTGTCGGAGGAGACGATGCGCGCGGCGGAGCGACCGGCGGTCGGCGGCTTGGCGGTGCAGGTGGGCCGGGCACACTGGTTCGAGGCGGCCTGCCATGGCCGGGCGACTGCGTGGTAGCAAAAGAGGAAGCCGACGGACGGCGGTGTGGCCGAGGACGTCGGAGGGACGTGCGCGTCCGCTGGCGGCGGCGCCATTGCTCGGCGGGGAGCTCGAGCACCTACGGCTAAGCGCGGGTGTGGGAGAGAGGGAGGCGGCGGAAGGAAAGAGCTTGCAGCGGGGTCGCAGAGGTCCACAGCTGCTCGTAGCTCAGCGGCCGATGACTGCGAGCTCGAGCGCTCTGGCGGCTGGTTCGCTGCTGCTGCTCCTGTCCCTCTGTCGCGAGGTCTCGACGGAGCACGCAGTGCGTGGTGGCGGCGTCCTGGTGATAGCGCGGTTCCAGGTGCTCGGGCTGCTCCAGGAGGAATAGCGCCGACTCCGGCGAAGGCTGCCGCCGCCGTCTCGAACTGTCTTGTGAACGCACACAGGCACACAGCCTGTTTGATATAATGCACAAGAGAGGGCGAGAGAGAGGCGAGGGAAGAAGAAAGAGTCAACATGCACACATGTTTTTTTTTGCCCAGTCAATTCCTCACCTGTCGGTTGCGTCATCGAGGCATGCTAATTGCCGATCAGTGTTAACCACGGGAGGTCAGGATGTAAATGGTCAGTCCGCTGAATGTTGTGGGACTGCCCGCACTGGCCACCACTTTTTATGTGGGATTATGCGGGAGCCCAGTTAATTTTCTTGCGGGGCATGTGGCGTCCACATACTGCCGCATATATTTACAAAGCTTAGACAAGATAAGCTGACATACAAAGGATCACTGGAAGTATATACGTATGTACAGGAAGTATGACAAAACAAATGGCAGTAGATACAAAGTGAAAATGGCAAACAGTGGATAATATTAGCCCACACTGACATAACGATCGCTACTAATTATCACTAGTGAGTTCGAGCTTCATTCAGTAGTCTCCTCTAGAATAACAAAATCCACAAAGCAGCGGCAACTTGCCTAAAAACGCCTATCAAAGCAGCAAAAATATCTCCTGTATGTGAACAAAAAGGAATATGCAACACACTCCTCATCCTCCATATCCCAAAATTAATATAAAGCGCCTAGACTCAAAACGGCACCAAATGATAAAACTAGCAGCTAAGAGCATCTTCATTCTTCTGTCAGCTTTGTGTCGGGTGACCTTTGTACACCAAGCTATACTCACTGGTCTTTCACTTGATTAATCGGAATCAGAATGGTCCCAGGATTGGCCTCATCTTTGGTCCACTCAACTGATTTTTTCTCCAGAAACATCTCAACCTGCGGTCACTCAAGTTTATTAACAAGTTATATAAGACATACAGTACTATCTACATGAAAAAGAAACAAGGATAAGAAGTAAGCAGGGTTCCTTCAATCACAAGCATAGACCAGTGTTTATTTCCCTTCCCTAAGATGATTGTTAATTAATATTGTAGAGGAGGAAGCAAAACCATCAAGGATCAAAACTTCAAAAGTGTAGATAGCCAGCACCACAATCTTTAAAAAATGCAGATAGCTAGCAACAAATTCACGATAGGCAATGATCTTAAATTAATATGCTAACCAAGAAGAGTCCTTAATGAGTATTATTGTGACCAGATCTTGATAGCATAATTGCAAGGATGATAAACACATACAAGTTAGCAACATACACAATTTATATTATGTAGTGTACACATACCTCAGTTAATAGTAGTGACCTTGATCCGGAGTATTGGCCTGCTTATCATTACATCTAAACCAATCTTGAAGGCAGATTAAGGCTTCGACCGTCTCGCTGGACAATCTACTTCTGTAGTCGCTGATCAAACGCTTTCCGGTACTGAAAGCCGACTCTGACGATACGACGGAAGCTTGTACAACAAGAACATCACGAGCTATACAAGAAAGGATGGGATACTTAGATGAGTGAAGATGCCACCATTGAAGAATGTTGAAATCGTCTGTGCGAGTGAATGTGTCTTCTTCTAAGTATATGGCAAGCTCACTAGCAGTTTGGCGTTGCTTCTTATTCAAGTGTTGGTCCCAATCCGCCAACGGGTCATTCTCTTCATTCACAAACTCGTCAATTTTTTGTCCGGGTGCTGACTCATCCAATGCATCTGTCATTTGTGAAGAATATTCTTCGAAAAGGTTGTCCAGAGCTCCTTTCACTGCAAGCAAGTGTTTTTCAACATCTGGACCAAAAGCTTGTTTTAGTCGAAACTCGATGAAGCAAAGTTTAAATCGTGGATCAAGGATCACAGGTATACAGTTTGACAAATATGATTCCATCCAATACTTATCAAACTTTTTTTGCATCTCTCCAACCATTGCTCGAATAATTTCATCCTTTGTTGATGCTTCCTTCTGCAGCAACAACCTCACACTCTCTCTAATATCATCTATCACACCTTTCATCGTTGTCAACCCATCTTGGACAATCAAATTTATCACATGGCATGCACAACGGATATGAAGTAATTGACCTTTAATAGGCAACATATGCTTGCTGTTCAGATTTTTTCTTAGATGATTGACCATTGTACCATTAACTGATGCATTATCCAATGTCATACTAAAGAGTTTGTCCTCAATATTACAATCCTGCAAACTCTTTAATAAAACATTAAACATTCTTACTCCATTGTGTGAAGTCTCCACCATAAAAAATCTGAAGATCCTCTTTTGCAAAATCCACTTGTTGTTGATGCAATGGCAAGTGATGCATAGATAGGACAAAGTCTGATTAGATGTCCACATGTCCGCCGTTAAAGAAACTCTACTACTGTATTTCTTCAAATGTTCAGAGAACGCCGCCCTCTCCAAATTATAGTGTTTCATGCACTCATCTTTAATAGTATTTCTAGAAACATTTTTGAACAAGGGATTCGAACTTTTCACGGAGTCTCTAAAACCACTGTACTCAACTATTGAGAAAGGCAACTCATGCATTACTATCATTCTGGCAAGCAAATCTCTAGATGTTTCTTGATCAAAGTTCCATTCCTTAAGCATAGAGGCATCAAGAGATGAAACCGAGGACTTCATCTTCTCAACAAAGAGGTGTAAATATGACCTTTTTTCGCAAGTAGCCAAGTGCCTTCTTACACCACTTGTGCCAACATCCCGTCCAGCTTGAAACACTTCATGGCAGTGCTTGCATTGAGCTTTGACAAGTATCTTATGACGATAAATTGGTTTGAAATCCCTCCAAACAGAAGAAGTTAGTCTTCGTGTCTTGCGGACTGTTAATTGGCAAGCAAAAAAACTGTCAACTCACAAGAACATTTTAAACTTGTAACTACATACAAGTGTAATTGAAAAAGATAAAAAACGGAGCCAACTCACCACGTGGATGAGGAGTAGTCATTGGAGAAGGGGATCCTAAGATAGAGGGTGATCTTGCGGACGAATTTGCTCTATTCTCCAAAGAGGAACTATCAATCCTCATTGAGGGAGACCTGCCCCTTTTTAAGGCTGCAACTCTTGCCAGAAGCCCAAGGGAAGATCTCCACGTGTTTGCCACCGGTGAACTTACCAATGGAGATCTGGCCGCTCTTTGACTATGTGTCATAGGTGAAGAATCTCGTATCTAGATAACAAAACACCGAAAATTCAGAACATGCTATCAATTTCCAGAAGGTATAAAAGCATATTTGTGTTACAGAGTGAGGTTTAATAGAGAAATCTTGAAAGAATGACCTGTAGCTCCTCGCTTGTAGCTCCTTGAACAAATTTAGAACAAATCGTCGAACGAGCATGTTTCCTCTTCCCCTGCAACTCTTCCTCCTCCTGGTTTTTCCTCTTCTTCTCTCGATTCTTCATCTTATCTTCTCTCTTCTCTTCCCTCTTCTCTTCCAGCCTTTTCTTTGTCGCCTTCTGCCTTTGTTTTTCCTTCTGCCTATCCAATCTGTAACGCAAACACAGGGGGTCAAAAAAAAAGAATACAAGTAATGTCATAGGGAAACACACGAGGGCCAGATACTTACTTCCGTTGCTCGTCGATAGCATTCCACACATGTTGTTCCTGCTCCATGGCTTCCCACTTTTCAGTTTGCTTGTCGATCGTCAACACCATTTGGTCGTCGACGTCACCCATGGCCACTTCCATCAAATCTGCTAAATTTAACTAGCAATCAGAACAAATGGACGCAACCGTAGAATTATTCTATTTGCTTTCTTCAAACACAATACAGATTGTCAGAAAATGGCATCAAAGGCAGCTTATAAGTACCAACCAAATTACCACAGAGAATTACTCCATCCGAGTATAATTTTCACAGCAAGATTTTCAACAAGATTAGGAACAGTTGGGAACTCAGCAAGATTTTCACAGCAAGTGATCTCTAAAACAAATATTTCACAGATTTCTGACAGACATGTACTAGTGTACATATATTCCAATGTGCTTGTACAGTACTAGTGCATAACTGAATTTTGACAGAACACATATATGAAGTGAACTTTAGCACTGAATTCTGGTCAGTACAACAGTAATTTTTCACAAGCATGTATGAATTGAACACACACATAGATTATAACTGAACCTTTGCAAATGCAGCAGCACTTTTTCACAAACATTATTTGGAGCTGTGTGGCACTAAATTTTTCACAAACATTATTTGGAGCTGTGTGGCACTTTTTCACAAACCAAATGGTAAAAGTAAAGTAAGGAACTGCTATGTGCAGTTTTCAATGAAGCATTCTATAGACCAACATCCAGAATTCATAGCATGACCAAAAAAATTAAATGAGAAATACTGAATTCTGAACCTCTGGATGGAATGAACCATCTGCTATCTAGACAGGCACTGGGATATTTTCTTCCATCATGCTTCATTAAGAGTTTGGAGTAAGTGAAGGTTCTCAGTTTAAATGATACAAAGCTATAATCCACCTCCAACACATGTTGACATGTAGTGCCTTGTTATAACCACTGTATTCCTTATTCCTTCCTTGTCAACCCCTCTTAATCATTTCTGCACTATTTTACCATACATTAATCCCCCCCCCTACTTTCATCATGGGCGTCATAGAAGTTACTGTAATTTGCAGTTTGCACATAGCAGGATATTCATACCACAACATTCACAACAAAACTGTCCAATCTCAGGGCCCAGAAGACCACAATTCACAAGGATCTACCTATGAACTGCTACGGCAGGGGGGGGGGGATTTTGCATACCTTGGGGGAGAAGAGGAGGAGGCGGGGGAGCAGGGGCCGAAGACGCCATCACCGGGGTTGGGGAGGGAGCAGCCACGCAGGGCTCGACTTGGTCCCCGGGTATTCCCTTCGACGGTGGCAGAGGAGCAGGAGATGATGAGGGCATCGACACGATAGGGGAGAGAGCAGAGGAGGCATCCTCGCAAGGTTCAGCTTGGTCGCCGGCGATGCCCTTGGATGGCGGCTGTCAGGACCCCGATCCTAAGTCACACCGATCTAGCTGTAACGCGTCATATCACTTTGCGGCCTCACGCACGGTAACCCCACGGGTGCCACCTTACCTGGCCCGGGACCGTTTGCGCATTTTGACACACGTATATGACAGTGTCTCTAGCATCCATATGACAGAGAACCTGGGCCGACATGGCTAGTTATAATCCAAAAGTGGCACTAAATTACAGAGACAGGCATCCATGACCCAGCAACGAACGTGTCGGTCATCAACGTATGAACCCAAGTCGTAGCAAGCTACATGGACTTAAAGGAACAACGCGTGACATTTCCCCTAAGGGACAGACACAGGAACGAAGAAGGACACATGCCGGCCAGCCTACGTGTTCCGAGCAGTAGCAAGCTACCAAGGCTCATTGGAAACACTAGGAGGCATTTCCCTGTAAGATAGGCTACCAAAGGAAAACAACTAGGTGTCGGATCCCACACATACCAAGCATTTCAATCATACACGCAATATGCTCAATATGTGCAAATACAACATTGCATCACAACAGAACTCTATGACTCAAAGTACTTTATTTAAAAGGCTCCAAGAGCCATACATAACATAGTCATACAGGTAGGGGTCACATGACCCAACACTCAAGTCATACAGTCATACAAGCACAAGCGGAAGCTACATGTCTGAGTACAGACAACTTAGAAAATAAAACAGGCTTGGTGTAGCCTGACTATATACAAGGCCCTTCACAAGCTCCAGATCACCGTCTGGGTGTCAAGCTACTCGTCGACGTCAACGTCTATGTAGAACCCATCAGCAGGGGCATGGTTCTCCTCTGCAACAGTTATTAAGCAAACATGAGTACAAAGGTACTCAGCAAGTCTTACCACAGAACCTATCATACATGCAACATTATCAAAGGGGGTAGTGGAGTTTATAGCAGAATGCCAGCTTTGACCTTGGCTAACCTATACTACAACTTCCAACAGATTGCAAGATGTTATTACGAACACGAGTCCTCTAGTCACCACATCAATACACTACCGAGGATCCTCTTCCGTCATCCTACGGAAGGGCCATCCACGGCACTCACACTTATCTTGAGGCTTTTAGTAGTATCCATCAACTTGTCTATGAACTGTAAGAGTAACCAAGTAGTTCGTACCGCGAACAACGGCTATTCGAATAGTTTGATAACCCTGCAGGGGTGTACTTCTTCACACACGCTTCCACCGCTTATCGCCGTTTACTCGGCGTGTACTCGGCAACCTTCAAGCGGAAGCCCAGCGAGGGTGTCGGCCACGACCTGACTAACTACACAAGTCTCTCGTCCAGGTTTATCGCCTATTTGGGTTCCATCCGTGGGGAGATCCGGCCGGGGTGTCGCTCACGGCCCCAAACGATGTGTACAGGGTTCCCGAGTCACCAAACGGGCAACCGGTACACCGTGCCACGTACCTGTCGCATCACAACCCACCCCGAGGGTCAGCGTTGTGCACGACCTCCAGTAAGCTATAAACACCAGAAACTAGTTGCAACTCCTGGACAGAGATCAAGGGTAATTAATAAGCCGAGAGGGTCAATTAAGGATCCCAATGCATGGTAGTAGCTGTAACTTGAACCACACATACAGATCTCGGGTCCTATGGACGATTCCAATGAAACAACCCACCATGTACTCCTACATGGCCTTTCATCGATACCTTTACCAAGCGTATTCCACACTTCCTTCTCTTATTGGTAAGATCATTTCACTCTGATCCATCACCCAGATGAACCAGACCAGACACAACTCTAAGCATAGCAGGCAACATAAGCAAATAGCATGGTGGATCACACAACACATGGCTCAATCAACTCCTACACATGCTAGTGGGTTTCAACTATTTACTGTGGCAATGACAGGTCATGCAAGGGAATAGGGTTCAACTACCGCAGCAAGTAGCAGTTCACACGCTGTTGCCTTAATGCAGTAAAAGAGAGCAGGAGCGAGAAGATTGGGTTTGTATCGGAATGATCAATGATTGCTTGCCTGACAAGGTAGTTGTCGGGTACTGCTCTTCAACTGGATACACGGCAGTATCCTCGGGAGCAGGACCTAACACAGGAAATACCGACGATACAATCATTATCAAACAAATGCAACAATATGATGCATGTTTATGACATGGCAAGATGCATGTGTGTTGGCTAATGCAACTAAGACCAGAGGGGTTTGAACTTATTTGAATCAAGGATTCAAATTGAAGTTCAAACTAGTATTTAAATAAGTGCATTATCATGTTTTTGATATGAACAACAAGTTAACTTGTTCAAACATGCATGAAACCAGTGCCATTAAATAGATTGGATTTTTCTGATCATTTTTCATATATAAATCTTTTCCATCTGAGCTATGGTTGATTTTATATGATTTTTAGAAGTTTTGGGTATTTTCTGGAATTTCCTGAATTATTAAATCTAAAAAATCCCAGAAAAACCTTTACTGCGTCAGCATGGCATCATGCTGACGTCAGCCAGTCAACAGGGCCAGTCCAAGTCAAACCTGACCAGTGGGACCCTCATGTCAGTGTCACAGCTAATTAACTGAGTTAATTAGAGTTAAACTAAATCTAATTAGCTGTCAGTGGGGCCAGGGCCCACATGTCAGTGACTAAACTAATTAACTAATTAATATTAAATTAACACCTAAACTGAGTTTGACTTGCGGGCAGGGCCCACATGTCATTGACCCAGGGGGTCAAACTCTTGGTCAAAACAGGTCAAACTCGCCGACGTTTAGCCGCCGGCGAGGCCAAACGCGGCGGCGTGCCTCGGAAAACGTCTGTGGTGCACGGTTCGAGCTGTGGTTGGGTGCGTTGGAGAGCCCTTGCTCTTCCGCATCGAATGGAGGTGGTCGCCGGACCTGGGGTGGCCGGAAACGACGGCAACAAGCTCGACTACGGCGACCGGCGTCGGGCATGTGCGGGGATGCGGCTGCAGGTGCCTAGGCGATGCGTGCGTAGCACCGTTCGCATCTACGTGCTGCGGTGAGTGCAATGGACGGGTGCCGGTGACCAAATGGTCACCGGAGCATCACCGGCGACGAGCACGGCGGCGGTGCGTGCGGTGGAGCTACGTGCAGTGGGTTACATGGCAAGAGGGGGCCAACGGAGAGGGGGAGGAGGTAGCTAGTCTCACAGCGGTTGCAGCGAGCACCGAAGCGAGCTCGGAGGTGGTCGGAGCCGAGCAGCACGGCGAGGGGGATCTCCGCGGCCGGAGTTGGGGAAGAAGAGCTCGGGGGCGTCTCCGGGGCGGGCGAGCGCTCGGGGCTCGGCCTGTCGAAGCAGTCGAGGACGGCGGAGACGAGGGACAACACGGCGGAGCTCGGGGACGACGGTGGACGTGGTTACTACGACGGTGCGATCCCGGCGGCGTCGGCCATGGCGCGGGGAGAGCAGAGGAGAGGAGCTGGGGAGAAACGGAGGTGTCTGAGGGGTCGGGGGAGACGTGGACGCTCGATCCACTCCTCCAGAACGGCGAGGGGGCGAAGCAGGGCGGCGGGCAGCTGCGTGGCGCGCGGCGTGGTCGCCGTCGAGCACCTGCCTGCCTGCCTGGCCGAGCCAAGCAGCTCGCTGGAGCGGCAGCTGGGCTGGGCCGGCAGGTGGGCCGGGTGGGCGCCAGGTAAGTATTCTCTCTCTCTCTTTTCTATTTTCTTTTCTGTTTCATTTCTTTTGCAACTTTGTTCATTTAATAAAAATGCCTAAACATTTTTATAAATCATAACACTTGTCATACCTGCTGTATATAATATGAACAGTAGGAAACATTATAGTTTATGATTATTTGAGCATTTAAAATATTTACTAGTATTTAAATGCCCAAATTCAATTACCATATGGATTAATCCAAAGCCCTAGATTGTCCTAGAAAATTGTGCACCATTTTTGGCAGAGGTTTAGGACCAAGGCAGAAATGATGAACATTTTGAAGGGCATTTTGGGTACATTGGAAAATATTTTAGCAAACCCTAGTTGTTAGGGAAGGGGGTGCTGGGGTTTCTGTTAATCCCATTTCAAGTTTCTTTGAAAGTAAACATGATGCACACTCTAGTCAGGTCCTAAAGCAAGGGTTAGCTAGGGATGTGACAACTCACCCCCACTTAAAAGAATCGCGTCCCGAGATTCGGGTTCCTCCGGAAAGAGGGTGGGGTACTCAAGTCGAAGACGATCCTCCCTTTCCCAAGTGGCTTCACTCTCGGAATGATGTGACCATTGAACCTTGAGAAACTTGATATTGTGGCGTCGAGTGGTGCGCTCAGTTTGATCAAGAATACGAATGGGGTATTCTCGATATGTGAGATTGTCTTGGAGATCAAGCGTTTCGTGGTCCACTCCACGGATAGGATCCGAGAAGCAACGCCTGCGTTGGGAAACGTGGAAAACATCATGAACTCTGGAGAGGTGCGGAGGTAGTTCCAATTGATAGGCAACTTCTCCTCGTTTGGCAAGAATGCGAAAAGGACCGATGTAACGAGGGGCCAATTTGCCTTTGATACCGAAGCGATGGGTTCCCTTGAGAGGAGTAACCCGAAGGTAAGCCTTATCGCCGACTTCAAAAGTCACAGCCTTATGATGACTATCATATTGGCTCTTTTGGCGAGACTGGGCTGTTTTCAATCTCTCACGAACGATGCGAACTTGTTCCTCTGCTTCCTGAATCATATCCGGGCCAAAGAATTGTCTTTCGCCGGTTTCTGACCAGTTAAGAGGTGTTCGACACCTTCGTCCATATAGAACTTCGAAGGGAGCTTTACCCAGGCTGGCTTGATAACTATTGTTATAAGCGAATTCGGCAAATGGAAGACACTTTTCCCATTCCATACCGAAAGAAATGACAGAGGCTCGAAGCATGTCTTCCAGAATTTGATTGACTCATTCCACTTGACCACTTGACTGCGGATGGAAGGCAGTACTGAAAGAGAGATGAGTTCCCATAGCATTCTGGAAACTTTCCCAAAATCGTGAAGTGAAGAGACTTCCACGGTCTGAGTTAATCTCCAACGGTACACCATGTAGTGATACTATTCGAGAGATATATAAGTCTGCTAGCTGGCTAGCGGTAATACTCTCCCGAACAGGCAGGAAGTGAGCTACTTTAGAGAGGCGGTCGATAACGACGAAGATAGCATTATTCCCTTTCCTGGACCTGGGAAACCCGGTAATGAAGTCCATACCGACTTTATCCCATTTCCATTCAGGAATAGCTAGAGGTTGAAGGGTGCCAGCAGGCCGTTGATGCTCTGCTTTAACTCGACGACAAACGTCGCAGTTAGCAATGAACTGAGCGATTTCTCTCTTCATCCTAGTCCACCAGAATCTTTGACGTAGGTCTTGATACATTTTGGTACTACCGGGATGAATCGTGAGAGGAGATTCATGAGCCTCCTTGAGGATCAGTTGTCGTAGTTGTGGTTTCTTGGGCACCACCAAGCGGTTCTCAAAGTACACTACACCTCGATCATCCATAGAGAAGCTTCTAGCAACTCCGCTAGCAATGTTCTCCTTGATCCAAGATATGCCTTTATCATACCGCTGGGCAACTATGATTTGATCCAAAAGGGTAGGTTTCGCCACCAAGGTGGAAAGGAATCCTCGAGGAACAATGTGAAGGTTAAGCTTACGGAATTCCTCGTGGAGAAGTGGTTGACTTTGTTGTAACATTAAATTGTTACAATAAGACTTACGACTTAGTGCATCAGCCATGACATTGGCCTTTCCAGGAGTATAAGTGATTCCCAAATCGTAGTCGGTGAGCAACTCAACCCAACGTCTTTGCCTGAGATTTAAATCTGGTTGGGTGAAGATATACTTCAAGCTTTGGTGATCAGTGAAAATTTCACAGCGATTACCAAGAAGGTAATGTCGCCATGTTTTGAGTGCATGGACTACAGCTGCAAGCTCTAAATCATGAGTAGGATAGTTATCCTCATGTGGGCGCAACTGTCGAGATGCATATGCAATCACTTGACGATCTTGCATGAGAATGCAACCCAGTCCTTGTCGCGAGGCGTCGCAATAGATTATAAAGTCCTTGGAAAAATCTGGTGGTACCAGTACAGGTGCAGATGTCAGGCGTCTTTTCAGTTCCTGAAAACTGGACTCGCACTGTGGGGTCCACTCATACTTTTTATCTTTCTTGAGGAGTTCGGTTAGAGGTTTAGCAACCTTGGAGAAGTTCTCGACGAAACGTCGGCAATAGCTCGCTAAGCCAAGAAAACTCCTAACTTGCTTGACCGATTCAGGGGGAGTCCAGTCAAGGACGGCTTGAACTCGCTCGGGATTGACAGCAATACCCTTGCCAGAGATTACATGACCTAGATAGGTTACTTCTGGCAACCGAAATTCACATTTAGAGAATTTGGCATAAAGGCGGTGCTCTCGAAGTTTCGTCAATACCAGCCTTAAATGCTCGGCATGATCTTCCTTGTTCTTGGAGAAAATGAGTTTATCATCGAGGTATACCACGACGAATTTATCCAGGTACTCCATGAATATAGAATTCATTAACCGAGAAAAGGTAGCTGGGGCATTGGTTAATCCGAAGGACATGACGGTGTACTCGTATTGGCCATAACGAGTAACGAAAGCCATTTTAGGAATGTCCCCGTTCTTGATTTTGATTTGATGGTAGCCCAACCTCAAATCCATCTTAGAGAAGACTGAGGATCCAGCGAGCTGATCATACAGGTCGTTGATCCTGGGAAGCGGATACTTGTTCTTTATGGTGACCAGATTGACCGGTCGGTAATCTACAACCATCCGCTCCGTTCCATCCTTCTTCTTGACGAAGAGGACGGGGCAAGCCCAAGGGGAAGAACTAGGACGGATGAAACCCTTTTGCAAGGACTCATCGAGTTGTTTCTTCAGCTCAGCTAATTCTAGTGGTGCCATCTTATAAGGTCTCCTAGAAATTGGGACAGTTCCAGGAATAAGATCTATCACGAACTCGACATCTCTGTCAGGTGGAACTCCTGGCAGTTCTTCTGGAAAAACATCCGGAAAGTCACAGACTACCGGGATATCTTCGAGTTCTGGTAGAGGGCTGGCATTAAGAGAGTAGAGCTGACGTTCAGCCATTCGAGTCAAGACATTGACTATCTTGCCGGATGGGTGTGTAAGTTGAACGGTCCTAGTGAAACAGTCAATTTTGGCGTAATGGGTTGTCATCCAATCCATACCCAAAATGATATTTATGTCCGAGGACTTGAGAGCGATTAAGGATGCAAGGAAAATAAGTCTATCGACAAGGATTTCATTTCCATGGCTTACCCTAGAGGTCTGCCACTTTGAACCAGGAGTTTGAATAACCATGGAAGTAGGCATGTCACAAAAAGTCATGTTGTGCAATCGAGCATAGCTTTCAGATATGAACGAATGGGATGCTCCAGTATCGAAAAGAACAGATGCCGGATGGCAGTTTACGAGAAGCGTACCAAGGACGACGTTAGGATCCTCATAGGCTTCTTCAGCAGAAACATAGTTAACATGACCACGTGCAGTGGGGATTGGCTTAACATAGTTCACCTTGCCGGTTGGCTTACCACGGCCAACGGGTTTTCCTGGCTGGTTCTGGGGGCAATCACGCATGTAGTGTCCCGGTTCTCCACACTTGAAACATGTCACAGTGGTGGTGCGTGGAGCAAAGTTGGAGGGTGGACCTCCATAGGTCTTAGCAGGCGCAAACTGTTGAGTTGGACGAGGCGCCTCATAGGATGGCCTCGGTGTATACTTGGGTGGCAGAGCAGTGTTAGGAACCCATACACGGCGCTTGTGAGAACCAGAGCCGGATGAGGAACCAAGGTCTCGAGTATGCTTGCGGGTGGCCTCGAAGTCGGTCTGGCCTGTCTCAGCACTGATAGCCTTGTTAACCAACTTCTGGAAAGAGGTGCACTCGTGCAGACGTAGATCACGACGAAGTTCAGGGCTGAGTCCCTTGCGGAACCTCGCCTGTTTCTTGGCATCGGTGGATACTTCCTCAGGTGCATAGCGTGCCAGATTACCAAACTCACGACTGTAACCATCCACAGTCAGACGACCCTGGGTGAAGTTGCAGAATTCCTCCCGCTTGCGATCCATGAGACCTTCCGGAATGTGATGTTCACGGAATGCCTCACTGAACTCAACCCAGGTAGTGACTTGGCCAGCAGGACGCATAGCTTCAAAATTTTCCCACCAAAGACTGACAGGGCCCTCAAGATGGTAGGCGGCGTAGATAACCTTGTCAGCTTCGGCCACACGGGCAGAGTGTAGCTTGTGGGTGATACTACGTAGCCAGTCATCAGCATCCAGAGGTTCAGTAGAGTGATGGAACTTCGGTGGACACATCTTGATAAAATCGTTGATTGACACCACGTCATTCCTCTGACGGAACCCAGTGTTTTGCTCTATGCGTTCCAGCAGACGGTTGGTCTCTCTCTTGTTCCGTTCTGCTTCAAGCATGACTTCCGCCAAGGAGGGTGGCTGGGGCAGATTTCCATCTCTAGCCCCACTAGCCTCACCCTGCTCCTGAGCAGCAGGAGTGTTGCGAGTGTTGACCATCCTAGGAAAAACAAAACAACGGTTTAGACAAGGATGGCGAAATTTGACATAGAAGTGCAGAATGTAATGGATGACACAGAATGCAGAGATGTTCATCCGTACGACATGGTAATATAGGAACTGCTATATATACACCAGTGGTCATACACACCATACAAAGTTTAGTACAAGCCAAGGCTAAAGTACAACTGCGGTGAAAGACGATACATCCCATCAGAGGCATTCCAGGCTCCTATACATTATTTAACTACACCTCCGGAATTCAGTACACACTAGTCATATTCCACAAGACACGCAGGACTGTGGTAATACAACTATTACAATACTACTACTACCACTGACTAGCTCAGACATTCGCGTAGTAATCCTCGTAAAGATTACCACCGTAGCCTGGAAGTGGTACAGACGGATCTTGGAACTCGCGAGCACTCAAAGGTTGTGGACCATAAGGGCATGGGTGTGGTCTCGGTCCCGATGCTGGTGGTAACCGACGCCCACGTGGAGGTGTAATACCCCCAACGTCACGCCAATCCATGCGATCAGGCAGACGGGTCCGCACAGGATACAAATCCCGCATGTCCAGATATCCGGCGTGCACAGCAGGTGCAAGCCGTGTCAAAGTAGTCCAGTGAGCGGCTCGGGTGTTATACAGCTCCATTCGGAGGGCACGGACCTCACGGTCCCTATCCTCCAACATCTGAACAGTAGTCTGAAGCAGTGGCTCTTCATGAGCAGCATCAGTATACAGACCAGTGTAGTAGCCTTCTTCTCCGGGGAGTGAAGCTGGCATGTAACAGAACTCAGTGTTCAGCAACAGGGCATGCCTAGCACGGAGAATGGTCCTCATCGAATAAGCGGCATCCTGCACTGCCATCTCGATGGTAATCCCGAGTCCATAAGACCAATGGATGGGATCATTTGCTCCGGGATATGAGGGGTATATCCGGACTGTGCATAAATACTGACTTTGATTGAAATCCCGATACTGTTCCTCCACAATGTATTCAGGATACCAGCGATAACCGGTCTCAGTCATCACACGGACTAGCATGGCCGTGTGACCGGGCACATTAATGCACCGAGTCAAACGAACCACTTGGTGAGGAATGCGGCCAGACATCTGAAACACGAAATAATGCAAAGGCATTAGTGTTTCTGGAAGAAATCGGGCAGCATAACAACTGTAAATGCTCAAACAGAGATTTGAGACATCATACAAATGATAGCATAGCCACTCAACAATTCCATATCAAGGTTCCGGTTCAATATTCATCATACTCAAAAGGATAGAAACTAAACTGAGGCTTGAAACCATAAATCCTAAGAGTCTACGGATTAGTAACACGTGAACCTAGTAAGGATAAGAGGCCTAGTCCTAATTCCCCGTAGAAAGAATAGACAGACTCAGATCAGAAGGGCATAAGGTAAAGGAGTAAAAAGAGCCTTACGTTCCCTTCCACAATCAATTCCCCTACATATAACTAAGAATTTTTCTAGACTCAACATCGACCAGTTTGGCTTGAGAAACCTACAGGCAGTCCAGCTCTGATACCAACGCTGTCAGGACCCCGATCCTAAGTCACACCGATCTAGCTGTAACGCGTCATATCACTTTGCGGCCTCACGCACGGTAACCCCACGGGTGCCACCTTACCTGGCCCGAGACCGTTTGCGCATTTTGACACACGTATATGACAGTGTCGCTAGCATCCATATGACAGAGAACCCGGGCCGACATGGCTAGTTATAATCCAAAAGTGGCACTAAATTACAGAGACAGGCATCCATGACCCAGCAACGAACGTGTCGGTCATCAACGTATGAACCCAAGTCGTAGCAAGCTACATGGACTTAAAGGAACAACGCGTGACATTTCCCCTAAGGGACAGACACAGGAACGAAGAAGGACACATGCCGGCCAGCCTACGTGTTCCGAGCAGTAGCAAGCTACCAAGGCTCATTGGAAACACTAGGAGGCATTTCCCTGTAAGATAGGGTACCAAAGGAAAACAACTAGGTGTCGGATCCCACACATACCAAGCATTTCAATCATACACGCAATATGCTCAATATGTGCAAATACAACATTGCATCACAACAGAACTCTATGACTCAAAGTACTTTATTTAAAAGGCTCCAAGAGCCATACATAACATAGTCATACAGGTAGGGGTCACATGACCCAACACTCAAGTCATACAGTCATACAAGCACAAGCGGAAGCTACATGTCTGAGTACACACAACTTAGAAAATAAAATAGGCTTGGTGTAGCCTGACTATCTACAAGGCCCTTCACAAGCTCCAGATCACCGTCTGGGTGTCAAGCTACTCGTCGACGTCAACGTCTATGTAGAACCCATCAGCAGGGGCAGGGTTCTCCTCTGCAACAGTTATTAAGCAAACATGAGTACAAAGGTACTCAGCAAGTCTTACCACAGAACCTATCATACATGCAACATTATCAAAGGGGGTAGTGGAGTTTATAGCAGAATGCCAGCTTTGACCTTGGCTAACCTATACTACAACTTCCAACAGATTGCAAGATGTTATTACGAACACGAGTCCTCTAGTCACCACATCAATACACTACCGAGGATCCTCTTCCGTCATCCTACGGAAGGGCCATCCACGGCACTCACACTTATCTTGAGGCTTTTAGTAGTATCCATCAACTTGTCTATGAACTGTAAGAGTAACCAAGTAGTTCGTACCGCGAACAACGGCTATTCGAATAGTTTGATAACCCTGCAGGGGTGTACTTCTTCACACACGCTTCCACCGCTTATCGCCGTTTACTCGGCGTGTACTCGGAAACCTTCAAGCGGAAGCCCAGCGAGGGTGTCGGCCACGACCTGACTAACTACACAAGTCTCTCGTCCAGGTTTATCGCCTATTTGGGTTCCATCCGTGGGGAGATCCGGCCGGGGTGTCGCTCACGGCCCCAAACGATGTGTACAGGGTTCCCGAGTCACCAAACGGGCAACCGGTACACCGTGCCACGTACCTGTCGCATCACAACCCACCCCGAGGGTCAGCGTTGTGCACGACCTCCAGTAAGCTATAAACACCAGAAACTAGTTGCAACTCCTGGACAGAGATCAAGGGTAATTAATAAGCCGAGAGGGTCAATTAAGGATCCCAATGCATGGTAGTAGCTGTAACTTGAACCACACATACAGATCTCGGGTCCTATGGACGATTCCAATGAAACAACCCACCATGTACTCCTACATGGCCTTTCATCGATACCTTTACCAAGCGTATTCCACACTTCCTTCTCTTATTGGTAAGATCATTTCACTCTGATCCATCACCCAGATGAACCAGACCAGACACAACTCTAAGCATAGCAGGCAACATAAGCAAATAGCATGGTGGATCACACAACACATGGCTCAATCAACTCCTACACATGCTAGTGGGTTTCAACTATTTACTGTGGCAATGACAGGTCATGCAAGGGAATAGGGTTCAACTACCGCAGCAAGTAGCAGTTCACACGCTGTTGCCTTAATGCAGTAAAAGAGAGCAGGAGCGAGAAGATTGGGTTTGTATCGGAATGATCAATGATTGCTTGCCTGACAAGGTAGTTGTCGGGTACTGCTCTTCAACTGGATACGCGGCAGTATCCTCGGGAGCAGGACCTAACACAGGAAATACCGACGATACAATCATTATCAAACAAATGCAACAATATGATGCATGTTTATGACATGGCAAGATGCATGTGTGTTGGCTAATGCAACTAAGACCAGAGGGGTTTGAACTTATTTGAATCAAGGATTCAAATTGAAGTTCAAACTAGTATTTAAATAAGTGCATTATCATGTTTTTGATATGAACAGCAAGTTAACTTGTTCAAACATGCATGAAACCAGTGCCATTAGATAGATTGGATTTTTCTGATCATGTTTCATATATAAATCTTTTCCATCTGAGCTATGGTTGATTTTATATGATTTTTAGAAGTTTTGGGTATTTTCTGGAATTTCCTGAATTATTAAATCTAAAAAATCCCAGAAAAACCTTTACTGCGTCAGCATGGCATCATGCTGACGTCAGCCAGTCAACAGGGCCAGTCCAGGTCAAACCTGACCAGTGGGACCCTCATGTCAGTGTCACAGCTAATTAACTGAGTTAATTAGAGTTAAACTAAATCTAATTAGCTGTCAGTGGGGCCAGGGCCCACATGTCAGTGACTAAACTAATTAACTAATTAATATTAAATTAACACCTAAACTGAGTTTGACTTGCGGGCAGGGCCCACATGTCATTGACCCAGGGGGTCAAACTCGTGGTCAAAACAGGTCAAACTCGCCGGCGTTTAGCCGCCGGCGAGGCCAAACGCGGCGGCGTGCCTCGGAAAACGTCTGTGGTGCACGGTTCGAGCTGTGGTTGGGTGCGTTGGAGAGCCCTTGCTCTTCCGCATCGAATGGAGGTGGTCGCCGGACCTGGGGTGGCCGGAAACGACGGCAACAAGCTCGACGGCGGCGACCGGCGTCGGGCATGTGCGGGGATGCGGCTGCAGGTGCCTAGGCGATGCATGCGTAGCACCGTTCGCATCTACGTGCTGCGGTGAGTGCAATGGACGGGTGCCGGTGACCAAATGGTCACCGGAGCATCACCGGCGACGAGCACGGCGGCGGTGCGTGCGGTGGAGCTACGTGCAGTGGGTTACAGGGCAAGAGGGGGCCAACGGAGAGGGGGAGGAGGTAGCTAGTCTCACAGCGGTTGCAGCGAGCACCGAAGCGAGCTCGGAGGTGGTCGGAGCCGAGCAGCACGGCGAGGGGGATCTCCGCGGCCGGAGTTGGGGAAGAAGAGCTCGGGGGCGTCTCCGGGGCGGGCGAGCGCTCGGGGCTCGGCCTGTCGAAGCAGTCGAGGACGGCGGAGACGAGGGACAACACGGCGGAGCTCGGGGACGACGGTGGACGTGGTTACTACGACGGTGCGATCCCGGCGGCGTCGGCCATGGCGCGGGGAGAGCAGAGGAGAGGAGCTGGGGAGAAACGGAGGTGTCTGAGGGGTCGGGGGAGACGTGGACGCTCGATCCACTCCTCCAGAACAGCGAGGGGGCGAAGCAGGGCGGCGGGCAGCTGCGTGGCGCGCGGCGCGGTCGCCGTCGAGCACCTGCCTGCCTGCCTGGCCGAGCCAAGCAGCTCGCTGGAGCGGCAGCTGGGCTGGGCCGGCAGGTGGGCCGGGTGGGCGCCAGGTAAGTATTCTCTCTCTCTCTCTCTCTCTCTTTTCTATTTTCTTTTCTGTTTCATTTCTTTTGCAACTTTGTTCATTTAATAAAAATGCCTAAACATTTTTATAAATCATAACACTTGTCATACCTGCTGTATATAATATGAACAGTAGGAAACATTATAGTTTATGATTATTTGAGCATTTAAAATATTTACTAGTATTTAAATGCCCAAATTCAATTACCATATGGATTAATCCAAAGCCCTAGATTGTCCTAGAAAATTGTGCACCATTTTTGGCAGAGGTTTAGGACCAAGGCAGAAATGATGAACATTTTGAAGGGCATTTTGGGTACATTGGAAAATATTTTAGCAAACCCTAGTTGTTAGGGAAGGGGGTGCTGGGGTTTCTGTTAATCCCATTTCAAGTTTCTTTGAAAGTAAACATGATGCACACTCTAGTCAGGTCCTAAAGCAAGGGTTAGCTAGGGATGTGACAGCGGCCTCTTCGAGAAACACGACGGTGACGGCGGCGCCATGGAATGAAGGAAGGATTGGAAGCAGGAGGTGGTGCCGTGGAGATGGCGGCGACGGCGCACTAGCCTAGGGCATGGCGATTGACTGGGGAAGGAGAGGCGAACGGGAATTGCTGGCTGCCGCTGGCTTGGTGGGCTTTTCTGGGTTATCCACTTGCGCCGGTTAAGTTTGCTGGGTGTCCACCAACGCCACATAACAATTTTTTGGTGGATGGCATATGTGGGACTAGTGGGACCCAGCACCACTTACATCCTGATGCACAACCACACAATCCTTGTCTGCATCAGGGCTCTAATTGAAACAGAAACAAATTCTAAATTACTTTCTAGTATAAGAAACACAAGTTATTTAAACCACTATGTATAGCATGGCATCGAAGCTAATAAATTTTTGCATTATTCATCACCACATACTTAGATGAAAAACCACAATCGAGATCGGCAAAGAAGAAAATCACCTTGGGCAGCTCAGCCGGGGGGGGGGGGCACATCCTCGAAGGGGGAAAACTGCTCCTGCAGTGCCATGGGGGCTGTAACCTCAAACAGAGCGTTGACCATCTAAGTAGTGGCCGTGAGCGTATCTGGGGTCGGCTCAGTGGCTGCCTCCATCTTCTTGGAGCTCTCTGTATCGTGGGGATCAACCTCCCGCGTCTGCTCCAATATCGGCAGATCTTTGCCTGGTTCTCCTTGGTCCATCATGAAACTGATGAATACTAGGAGACCACTGAAAGGAAAACACAATCGCAATGACAATGAAACAAAAAAGAGGGTGAGGATCGGTTACTGCTTTGCAAAAGTTCTTTTTTTTCTCTGAACGAAAATATAACAACATCATGGATCCGCTTACCTTCCCTTCGTTGGGAGAGAAGAACAGTGGCAGATCCGAGTGTTGCCTTTCTTGAAGACGGTGAGGGAGAAGGGGCTTCAACGAAGAGTGAAATGATGGTTGCTTCGTCCATCAAACTTAGACTGCGGGGAGGTGGGGTTTTGTGATACGATGACTTGTTATTGCCGCACTACCACCGGGGTGACTCTCCGCCTGGATACTGCCTTCTAATTTGGTGGATGGCATTTGGGCCCATGCGCTGCATGGCCCGCATGTCGGTGAACAAAAGTATAACACCATTCAGTAGAGGGAGACGTTTCGATGACCTAGGAGGAGCCATAAGCGGTATTGTATCCACTGTACTAGTAATAATTGTTTTTCTGGGTAGCTGTAGAGTGTCTCCACTGTACTAGTACTAATTGTTTCTCTGGGCCCAAGACAAAACAGCCCATCCACCCTAGTAAATAGTAACAACGGGGCTGTGCGGGGGCTGTGGCCCGTCTAGCCAAGGTTTTATTTATGTTTACCACATCATGGGCCCGGTTGTGTTTTTTTCTTGCAGAAAATGGCAAGCCCAGTTCTATTTTTAAAAGGAAATACCCAAATGAGGCCTACTTACTTTATCAGCCCTGCTGGGCTGCAAATCTTTCAAGATGAGGAGAGTTTCATTCGGTTTGCCCAGAAATGAGCTGTACATTTCTAAAACACATCAAACCTGGAATTAGTTTCAATTTTTTTTTTCATTACAAGATTTCAAATTCCATTGATTTTTATGCGTGGACAATAATTTGGATTTTATATTTATATAAATTATTTATCAAAATAGTTTGAATGTGAATCATTATTTCAGGATTAAAAATAGTTGACCGCACCGAAATATGCAAAAAATTTGTATACTTTTTAACCGTGGCCACAATATGGGGTGTAATGCTAACAAAAAGAAGATGGGCTCCAAAAAAATTCTTAAGAATTAGCAAATGGGCTGTACATTATTAGAAATAATGCACACAAGAGCAGTGACAGTTGGATGTCCATCCAATGGCTGTCGTGCTTCTTCAATCTCTACTTTTCCTGCTCTAGCCGCTCAAACAAGCGCCGGCGGGACTGCCTGCTCCCTCCTCCCGCGGCCGGCTATGCTGCCGCGCAGGCCTCATCGCCCCACCGTACTCCCATCGCTGGCCGAGCCATCCCTCTACTCACCCACACCTGTTGTTATTCTCCGGGGACGGCAGACGAACCAGTAAACCCTCGTACTCCTCCGCGTGGGAAACAACTACCGAGTCTTCCCTGGCTCCGTGTCGTTCCCTTCCTAGACCTCGCCGTCGTCCACTGCCCTGGTGCTCTCGGCGCGGCCTGGCAACGTGGACAATTGATGACATCCATCGGAAGTGGACTGTACGTGGAGAGGCTGACAGCTGGGTCCACGACCGCACGCAAGGAAATGCCTACTTATTACGCGGAAAATAACGATTTCTCCACCTGACAGCTAGGACCCACGGGAAGGGCTTCTGTATTTTGCGAAAAAAACGTTCCCCCCGCTGACAGGCCGGACCCACTAGTATATATATTCACACGCAAGGAAGTGCCTCCTTATGAAGCACAAAAAATGAATACCCCCTGCTAGCTGGGCCCCACCATAGTGGGTGGCTGACTTGTGGGCCTACTAAGTTGACGGGGACAGAGGGCTTTGTCAAGTTAGTCAATATGAACGGTTCTATCTCCAGTGGCTGTACGATGTCCATCCAACGGCCATAGTGCTTCTTCAACCTCTGGTCTTCTTGCTCCAACCGCCCAAAGCAGCGCTGGTCGTGTCGCCTGCTCCTGCCTCCCATGGCCGGCTGTGCTGCCACGAAGGCCTCACCGCCCCCATACTACTCCCACCGTTGGCCAGGACATCCCTCCACTCACCCACACCCCCTGTTATTCTGCAGCGACAACAGCCTCACACCGCAGCCGAATCAGTGAACCCTCGTACTCCTCTCCACGTGGGCATCCACTGCCGCGTCTTCCCCGGCTCCGCGTCGTACCATTCCTAGGCCTCGCCGTCGTCCACCGCCTTGGTGCTCTTGGCGCGGCATGGTCAATGTGGTCAACGACCGAGTTCCATCGGAAGAGTACTGTACGTGGAGAGGCTGACAGCTGGGTCCACGACCACAACACAGTTTTTTTTGTGATTTGCCAAGTAAGTCGTTTTGTCAGGCCTGTTGGGCTGCAAATCTTTCAAGACGAGGAGAGCTTCATTCGGCTGGCCGAGAAAATGGCCTATCAGTAATGAGAAATGGGATGTACATTTTTTAAACACATGAAACCGGCAATTAGTTTCAAATTTCCTTTTTTCATTTTGAGATTTTAAATTGCATTGATTTTTTTGCGTGGATAATTTGTTGGATTTTATATTGATATACATTTATTTTTAAAATCAGTTTGAATGTGACTCAAAATTTCAGGATGAAAAACAGTTCGGACCGCATCGAAATATGCAAAATTTCATATATTTTTTTAACTGTGGCCACAATATGGGCTGTAATGCTAACAAAAAAAAATATGGGCTCCAAAAAAACCTTAAGAATTAGCAAATGGGTTGTAAATTATTAGAAATAATGGCAGAAGGGCTATATGATGTTTTCCATAGATTTGAGGCTTTCCTAAAAAAAGGTTGACGCACAAGTAGCGACTGTTGGATGTCCATCCAACGGCCATCATGCTTCTTCAATCTCTGCTCTTCCTGCTCCAGCTGCCCAAACAAGCGACGACGGGACTGCCTGCTCTCAACTCCCCGTGGCCGGCTGTGCTGCCGCGCAGGCCTCACCGCCCCACCGTACTCCCATCGCTGGCCTAGCGATCCCTCTACTCACCCACACCTGCTGTTTTCTCTAGGGACGACAGACGAACCAGTAAACCCTCGTACTCCTCCGCGTGAGAAACAACTGCTGAGGCCTCCCTGGCTCCGTGTCGTTCCCTTCCTAGGCCTCGCCATCGTCCACCACCCTGGTACTCTCGGCGCAGCCTGGTCAACATGCTCAATGAACGACATCCATCGGAAGTGGACTGTACGTGGAGAGGCTGACAGCTGGGTCCATGGCCGCACGCAAGGAAATGCCTCCTTATTACACGCAAAATAATGATTCCTCCACCTGACAGCTAGGACCCACGGGAAGGGCTTCTGTATTTCGCGAAAAAATGTCCGCCCCCCTGCTGACAGGTCAGACCCGCCAGCTATATCTTCGCACGCAAGGAAGTGCCTCCTTATGACGCACAAAAAGATGAATACCCCCTGCTAGCTGGGACCCACCATAGTGGGTGGCTGACTTGTGGGCCTACTAAGTTGACGGGGACAGAGGGCTTTGTCAAGTTAGTCAATATGAACGATTCTAGCTCCAATGACCGTACGATGTCCATCCAACGGCCATAGTGCTTCTTCAACCTCTGGTCATCTTGCTCCAGCCGCCCAAAGCAGCGCCAGTCGTGCCGCCTGCTCCTGCCTCCTGTGGTCGGCTATACTGCCGCGGCGGCCTCACCGCCCCCATACTACTCCCACCGTTGGTCAGGCCATCCCTTCACTCACCCACGCCCCCTGTTATTGTGCGGCGACTGCAACCTCACACCGCAGCCAGACCAGTGAACCCTCGTACTCCTCTCCGCGTGGGCATCCACTGCCGCGTCTTCCCCGGCTCCGCGTCGTCCCCTTCCTAGGATTCGCTGTCGTCCACTGCCTTGGTGCTCTCGGCGTGGCGTGGTCAATGTCGTCAACGACCGAGTTCCATCGGAAGAGTACTGTACGTGGAGAGGCTGACAGCTGGGTCCACGACCGCAGATGGGTCCATGGCCACAACCCAGTGTTTTTTGTGATTTGCCAAGTAAGTCGCTTTGTGAGGCCTGTTGGGCAGCAAATCTTTCAAGACGAGGAGAGCTTCATTCGGCTGGCCGAGAAAATGGCCTATCAGTAATGAGAAATGGGCTGTATATTTTTAAAACAGATCAAACCGACAATTAGTTTCAAATTTCTTTTTCTCATTTGGAGATTTTAAATTGCATTGATTTTTATACGTGGACAATTTGTTGGATTTTATATTGATTTACATTTATTTTTAAAATCAGTTTGAATGTTACTCAAAATTCCGGGATTAAAAATAGTTCGGACCGCACCGAAATATGCAAAATTTCGTATACCTTTTTAACCGTGGCCATAATATGGGTTGTAATGCTAACAAAAAGAATATGGTGTCGGTGTACTAAAGTAGGGGTACCTTAGTATCCCGACTTGTGCACGGGCAGTAGCAGCGTCCCGTGGCAGGGCTCGCCACGCGCCCGCCAAGGCCCACTATGGTTCCTTTGGAGCCATTCAAGAACAAAGTATCCAAGTTAAAGAAACAAAACCCCGGCAAGAGAAGCTTGCCGGGAAGGCCGCTCCAGGCTCAAGACCACCCCTTTGTCACAAGACCCTGGCAAGAGGAGCTTGCCAGGAAGGCCAAACATGGCATTTCAGGAGACTTGCCGTGGCGCGTCGTGCGCCCCGGCAAGACCCGGAGAGCGACAAGCTCCCGGGCGCGACAAGTTAACAACCGCGGCAAGGTGCAAGCCGCGGCAAGCTTCCACTACGTGCCCACGCTCCAGCTCATCCGGCCACGCGTCGCCCTGGGGCCCTTCCAGGTGCACGTGGCGGAAGGCTGTGCAGCCTGGGGTACACGGTGGCAAGACGCGATGACGAGGCCACCATCGTGGCGAACGGAGATGCCCAGACGGACGCTTTTTGCACTGTTTGGGGCGACGGCGATGGGCATTCAATGCCCTTGTCCCCCATCGTCAGGGTCAGGTACAGAGCACTATGCATATACTGTTCCAACTACCACCATTTTTACGTTTTTACCCTCGACTGCGTTGCCACCTGTCGGTGACCCCTTGACCTATAAAAGGAGGCCCATGCGCAACGTAGAGGGGGTTCCGACCTTCGATCACTCTCACGCTCGGTGTAGCCAGCAACAAGTACTGTAGCTCTCCTTGCTCCCGAGCCAAGAACACAATACAAACCAAGGCAGGAGTAGGGTTTTATGCATCCGTGCGGCCCGAACCTGGGTAAACTGCTCGCGTGCACGCTTTGATCCGCTCTTTGTGCATCCTCCGCCCCCTTGCCGTATCGAAAAGGGGCTCCGGTCCCATAGGTGCTCGTGGGCGATCAGTTTCCCCGACATCTTTGGCGCGCCAGGTAGGGGGTGCGTCGAGGTTGCCTGAACCCGATCCAGTGTTCACGCGAGCGAAAACTGCAGCAACTTCATCAACTTCATCGACTACATCAGCATGCCGCCGAAGAAGAAGGCTTCGGAGGTAGCAGGCCCGTCCGCGTCAATCCCGCCACCACCAGAGCCAACGGTTGGTGGGGTAGACGCTGGCGGAAGGGCGGACGCCGGCGAGGAAACTCACGGCGTCGCCAAGTCCAAAGACAAGACGGACGACCGAGCGCACTCCAAGACCTCGGCGTCCGTACACGCACCGCGCCCCTCTCAGGAGGTGTCGGACCGGCAGCGGCGTGGTACCCAAGGTACCATACGCTTGTTGGGACAAGGCCAAGCTGGCGGGTCGCGGGACGCTCAAGGCCAATGCACTGGCACGAGAAACGCGCGGTCGCCGGGACGAGACGTTGCTCCTTCTAACGCTGTTAGAAGTCCGAGCATATCTCGCTCCTCGCACCGCTCGCCACCGCTTCCCTCCACTCCAACAGAAGCTCTAGCTCGAGCTCAGCTGCTCCTCGATTTCCCTCCAGCGGCACACAAGGCCGACGACTGGAGGGCCACCATCCAAAGCCTCATCGCCTTCGCCAATAACGACACTCCGCAGCAGCCGACGACATCGCGGCCGCGGCAAGTTAGCCAGGCGCGGGCTGATGGCGACAAGACTACCGGGGGTGCAACTACCGTGCACTCCCCGCCCCGAAGGACGAAATCGCCGACTCGACGGATCAACATCGACGACGACTCCACGGCGTCGTTGGATCCACGAGCTCGCCGTGATCAACGCCAAGTCCTCGACGACAGACGACAAGAAGACGCTCGAACTCGCATCGAGCGTCGAAGAGAAGCGCGGCGGCAATCCGACCAGCGTGCTGGGCCCGTTGTCGACATGCGCGCGCCCAGAGAACCAGGCGACTTGCCGTACACGGCGGGTTGTCCTGCGTTCACCCGTGAGCTGCGGCAAGTCCAGTGGCCCAGCATGAAGAACTTCAAGCCCGACGTACCCGAGAAGTACGACAGCAAAACTCATCCGTCAGAGTTCCTCAGCATCTACACCATCACGGTGCAGGCTGCCGGGGGACGAGAAGAGAAGATATTAGCGAACTACTTCCCGCTAGTGCTCAAGCCAAACGTCAGATCTTGGCTCATGCACTTGCCGGGGAACTCCATTTCTTCTTGGGCCGACCTGTGCCACCAGTTTGTCGGCACCTTCACGGGTGGCCACAAGCCCCATGGCCAGGAGAGCGACCTTCATATACTCGCCCAGAAGGAAGGAGAGTCCCTGCGAAAGTACATCCAGAGATTCAGCCGCGTCCAGCACAACATCCCGGACGTCCACCCTGCCGCGGTTATTAGCGCGTTCCATCAGAACGTGCGTAACCGCAGGATGAGGAAGGAAATGGCGATGTGCAAGATACGAGACGTCAGTGAGCTTTATGCCCTGGCCGACAAGTGCGCACGCGCTGAAGAGGGGAGGAGACTCCCTGGAGAGGATGCTGGAGCAGGGGGAACAAATAGTGAGGATGCCGCCCCGGCAAGGAAGAACCGGCGGCGGAACAACAAGAAAAAGAAGAACAAGGAAGTACTGGTCGTTGAGCAGTCCGGCAAGGAGGCTGGCGCCAAGAAAGCTCATGCTGGTGGCTCCGGCAAGGAAGCTGCCACTGTAGCGGCCGCCGACAAGCAGGACGGCTCCGACAAGCAGTACTGCAAGATCCACCGCACCAAGGTCCACGATCTCCAGAACTACAAAAGGGTCGAGTACCTCGTCGAACAGCAGAAGGCTGAGTACGAGCGACGCGACAAGGAGAAGGCCCAGGGAGGTGGAGGAGAGTCCGGCAAGAAGCGGCCATTCAATGGCCGGGGAGGACGCCGCGGCAAGGCCAAGCAGCGGCAAGGAGATAGACCTCCCCACGGCCGCGACAAGGACGAAGACGAAGGCGACGACGAGGACATGGACGACGGAGACAACAGCGAGCAGGAGTTCCAGAAGGCCACAGAAGTTCTGTGTGTCGATGGAGATGCCTCTCTGCATACTTCCCACCGCCAACTCAAACATTGGGTGCGGGAAGTTAATGCAGCAGAGCCACCCGTCGAGTCGCGCAAACTCCTGAAGTGGTCCAGCACGCCCATCATCTTCGACATTGAGGATCACCCTGACCGCACAACTGCGGTCGGGTGTTTGCCGATGTTGGTTTCACCAACCATCCGCAACCTCAAGGTCACCAAGATGTTGGTTGACGGCGGGGCCGGCCTGAACCTGATCTCCTCTGCTGTGGTCCGCAAACTACAGATCCCCGACAGCGAGCTCAAGGAGACCGGCACGTTCCAAGGGATCAACCCGGGAAGGAGCAAGCCGAAGGGGAAAATCACACTGCCAGTAACCTTTGGCAGAGAGCTGAATTTCAGGACTGAGAGGATCACCTTCGACATTGCTGATATCCCATTGCCATACAATGGGATACTTGGCCGTCCGGCGCTCGCCAAGTTTATGGCAGCCTCTCATTACGCCTACAACATGCTCAAGATGCCAGGCCCGATAAGCGTCATCTCTGTCCCCGGCGACAAGAAGGACGCGCTTATCTGCGCCGACAAGATCTACCGGGACGCAGCAGCTGCAACAGATAGCAAGACACTTGCCGCTGAAGCTCCCGGGGGGAAGAACAAGACCAAGTCCGCCAAGAGCTCTGGGGCCCACTCCGGCAAACGCACCTCTTCGGAGTGCTGCGCTGCCGTCGAGGACGCACCATCGAGCTCCACTGGCAAGTGCAAGAAGGAAATGGCAGCTCCACCTGCAACCAAGAAGGTGTCCGCCAAGGAGGACGGCACTGGTGGTACTTTCACCATCAGTGCCACGCTCGACCCTAAATAGGAAAGCGCGCTCGTTGCTTTCCTGCGGGCGAATGTCGACGTGTTTGCATGGCAACCGTCTGACATCCCCGGTGTTCCCAGGAAAGTGATTGAGCACAAGCTTGCCGTTTGTCCTCACGCACGGCCCGTCAAGCAGAAGGTCAGAAAGCAAGCAGTGGAGCGCCAAGAGTTTGTCGCCGAAGAAATCAAGAAGCTGGAAGCGGCAGGCCTTGTCAGGGGTGTACTCCATCCCACGTGGCTGGCTAACCCTGTGGTCGTGCGCAAAGCAAATGGGAAGTGGAGGCTTTGTATAGACTTCACTGATGTGAATAAAGCTTGTCCCAAGGATCCGTTTCCCTTGCCGCGCATTGACCAGATTGTTGACTCCACGGCTGGATGTGAGTTGCTTTCATTTCTTGATGCATACTCAGGATACCAACAGATATTTATGGCTGAAGAAGATGAAGAGAAGACCGCGTTCATTACTCCATGTGGCACTTATTGCTTCATACGCATGCCCTTTGGATTGAAGAATGCGGGTTCAACGTTTGCGAGGGTAGTCCACACTGCTTTTGAGCCACAGATACACAGGAATGTAGAAGCTTACATGGATGATATAGTGGTCAAGAGCAAGGACAAGGATACCCTGATTCAAGACTTACATGAAACTTTTGCAAATCTGCGCAAGATACAACTCAAGCTTAACCCCGAGAAGTGCGTGTTCGGAGTCCCCTCCGGCAAGCTTCTCGGGTTCTTTGTGTCCCAGAGGGGGATTGAAGCCAAACCCGACAAGATTAAAGCCATTGAGCAGATCGAAGCTCCGAAGCGCGTCAAGGATGTACGGAGGCTTGCCGGTTGTGTGGCTGCTCTCAGCAGGTTCATTTCTAAGTCTGCAGAACGCGCCCTGCCGTTTTTAAAAATCTTGAAAAAGGCAGGTCCAATGAAATGGACTCTGGAAGCGGAGGCAACACTGCAAGACTTGAAAAGGTACCTATCCTCCACTCCAATACTTGTCGCACCTAGGCCACAAGAGAAGTTGCTGCTGTACTTAGCAGCAACCAATCAAGTGGTTAGTGCTGCGTTGGTAGCGGAAAGGGAGGCAGATGAGGAGTCCACAGCCCCGGCAAGCACATCCAACGACAAGCAGGAGGTTTCCCCGACAAGCTCTGGCCCCGACAAGGATGAGTCTGCGCAGATGCAAGAAGAAGTGCGGAAGAAAATGGTGCAGTGCCCAGTTTATTTTGTCAGTTCCCTCTTGCAGGGGGCTAGGTCAAGATACTCTAGGGTGCAGAAGCTGCTTTTCGGCCTCCTCATGGCCTCGAGAAAGCTGCGCCACTACTTCCAAGCACATGAGATAACGGTGGTCACTCGCTTTCCGCTGAAAAGGATATTGCAAAATCCAGAAGCAACAGGCAGGATTGTCGAGTGGGCACTGGAGCTGTCAAGCTTTGGCCTCAAGTTTGAAAGTACTTCTACTATTCAGAGCAGAGCATTGACAGAGTTCATAGCAGAATGGACACCAACGCCAGACGAAGAGATTCCAGAGACAAGCATCCCCGTCAAAGAAGCGAGCAAAGAATGGATAATGTACTTCGATGGTGCCTTCTCGCTACAAGGCGCCGGCGCTGGCGTGCTGCTTGTCGCGCCCACCGGCGAGCACCTCAAGTACGTCGTCCAGATGCACTTTCCCAAGGAGCAAGCAACGAATAATACTGCAGAGTATGGAGGTTTGCTTGCCGGCCTCAGAATCGCAGCAGAGCTTGGGATCAAGAAGCTGATTGTGCGGGGTGATTCGCAGTTGGTTGTCCGCCAAGTGAACAAGAGCTACCAGAGTCCATTGATGGAAGCTTACGTCGACGAAGTGAGAAAACTTGAAGAGCACTTTGAAGGCTTACAGATGGAGCACGTTCCAAGAGCTCAAAATGACATCGCAGACGGCCTGTCAAAGTGTGCTGCACTAAAGCTACCTGTGGAACCAGGGATCTTTGTGCTCAAGTTAACTCAACCATCCGTTACGCCATCAGTTGGACAAAGTAAGAAGAGAAAGTTGGTCTCCGGTGACTACTTACCGGCAGAGCTTCCTGAAGCCGCCGCCAACAAAGTCCCCAAGATCAACGACAAAGTTGCTGAGGAACAGTCTGCTCCTGCAAACCCTAGGGTTTGTACAGTTGAAGCAGGCGTTCCCGACAAGCTGTGCCCCGGCAAGCTTGCCGGGGAACGTCAAGCTCCGGCCGAGCCACAGGTTCTGGCCGTAGGAGCTGACGTTCCCGCAGCAGCACTGATGCCTTTAGTCCTTGTTGTTGAGCCTCAGGCTCCAGCATGGGCGCAACAAATTGTCCGTTTTCTTCAAACTGGAGAACTCCCCGAAGAGCCAGAAGAAGCAGAAAGAATAACCCGGCAGTCAAGTATGTATCAGTTCGTCGGCGAAGAACTGTACAGAAGAAGACTCAACGGCGTCAGATTGAAGTGCATCCCCCGGGAAGATGGGCAAAAGCTGTTGGCAGAGATACATGGAGGCATATGTGGCCACCACATTGGCGCAAGAGCACTTGCCGGCAAGGCGTTCCGACAAGGTTTCTTTTGGCCAGAAGCCCTCCAGGATGCAACCGCACAAGTAACCAAGTGTGAAGCGTGCCAGTTCCATGCCGAGCAAATTCATCAACCAGCTCAAGCTCTCCAGACGATCCCTTTGTCCTGGCCATTTTCGGTCTGGGGGCTCGACATCCTCGGCCCTTTTCCCCACGCAGCCGGGGGCTTTGAGTACTTGTACGTCGCCATCGACAAGTTCACAAAGTGGCCGGAAGTGGAACCAGTGAGAAAGGTGACCGCACAGTCAGCAGTCAAGTTCTTCAGGTCAATTGTTTGCCGTTTCGGAATCCCTAACAGGATCATCACCGACAACGGCACACAGTTCACAAGTCGCACCTTCATGCAGTACGTCCAAGACCTTGGCACCAAGGTCTGCTTCGCTTCTGTTGCTCACCCGAGGAGCAATGGTCAAGCGGAGAGGGCAAACGCTGAAGTGCTGCACGGGCTCAAGACAAGAACTTTCGACAGGCTCCACAAATGCGGAAGAAACTGGATTGAGGAGTTGCCGGCGGCTCTTTGGTCAATCAAGACGACACCAAATCGAGCCACTGGACAGACACCCTTTGCTCTTGTCTATGGAGCAGAGGCAGTTCTCCCCACGGAACTCGTATACGGGTCGCCTCGAGTGCTCTCTTACGATGAGCTCGAGCAAGAGCAGCTGCGGCAAGATGATGCACTGCTCCTCGAGGAGGACCGTCTTCAGGCTGCTGTACGAGCTGCTCGATACCAGCAAGCTTTGCGCCGCTACCATAGCCGCAAAGTTAGAGCCAGAAGTCTCGAGGAAGGCGACCTTGTTCTTCGGCGCGTTC
The DNA here is from genome assembly GCA_902687465.1 of Secale cereale. Taxonomy (NCBI): domain Eukaryota; kingdom Viridiplantae; phylum Streptophyta; class Magnoliopsida; order Poales; family Poaceae; genus Secale; species Secale cereale. The sequence continues at coordinate 869,478,226 of LR738715.1, read as the reverse complement.
AGTCCGCCAAGAATTCCAACAAGTTGACGCCGAAGTGGGAAGGCCCTTATCGGGTGAGACAAGTCACAAGGCCCGGCGCTGTCCGCCTTGAGACCGAAGAGGGCTTACCGGTGAGCAACTCCTGGAACATTGAGCACCTTCGAAAGTTTCACCCATAAGGCGCGATTGCCGTGATCCGCTCCGGCAACCACCTTTTGTACAAGTCTTGCCGCTGTTGCATGTAAACCTTTGTACAAAGCCGGGTGCAGACCCCGTGCATCAGTAAAACTTATGTGCCTCGCACAACTTGTCGTTTCAAGCCTTTTCGTTTTTCTCGCATGCATTATCTGACACTTTGTGCAGCACGCACCCCCGGTAAGCAATAACGAGCCGCAAGGCTCCATATCTATGTTTCCACCCTTTTTCTTTTCTCTCTCAAGCAGAAAGAAGTTTTTCCTCGCGCACAAGTTTGCCGGGGGGAAGGAGACAGTGGTATGGACCAAGTGCCGTTCAAGAAAGCCTCGCCTTGCCGGGAAGCAAACAACACAAAAGCTAAGTTGCCAAAGTTTGAGCATTCAAATTTTTAAATTTTTAAAGTTATCTTCCTTGAACGACCGCACTTTGTATGAAAAACCTGTGCGCGGAGGAACCTACCCGTAGCTAGCCGCGCCCTTACTTTGTTTCGAGCACGCTCAACGGCTTAAGTGTGCTGCGACAAGTATCGCGCCCTTACTTCGTTTTCGAGTTCGCTCAACAACCTAAGTGTGTTGCGACTAGCTGCGGCAAGGTTTTCTTGCCGGTAGCGGTGTTGCCAGCAGGCTGCTGAAGTTCCGCACTCAGCGCTCGCGGCAAGGGTCCCTTTGCCGGCAAGTTCCCTAAAAGCGTAGGGTAAAAGCATACAAAGTAAAGAAGTCGAACAAAGGAAATAACACTGCATTAACTACCCAAAATAAAGTTATATTACAAGATGACTTGTCGCTGTTCTAATAAACTACTGTCCATAACGTGATTGGCAGCGACAAGGGAAGCAGAAAGAAAACAACCTAGTCTGCACGGTCACCATCAACTCTCTTGATCTTGCCCACCTTGGCCACGATGGGGGCGACAAGGGCCTTCAGCGCCTCCTGGTCGGCGTCGGGCGGCAAGGTCCTGAGGACGTTCTCGAGGTTGAGCCCTGGGTTGCGGTAGACTATCTTCACCAGCACCCTCTCCATGACTCCCGTGCAAAGCCTGCGCGCCTCGTTCGCCAGCTGCGTGGGGATCCTTTCCCGGAGCTGCTCGAGGGCCGGCGCCACTCCCCTGAAGAACAAGCTTAGCTTGGCGCTGTGAGGGAGGTTCGCGTCGGGGGAGTACCCGAGGTGCTCCGTCCCCAGCCCCGCCAACTCCCTGTCGATGTCAGCGGCGGCGGCGACAAGCTTCTCGGTCCATTGCTCCACCGTCTGCCTGAAGTTGTTTTGGGTGAGGGCGGCGCTGTCCAACAGTGCCCTCTCAGCCCTGAGGTCCTCCTTCAGCTTCGTCTCCCAATTTCTGGCGCTGTCAAGTGACGCGGTGAGGGTGGACAGCTTCAACTCCAAGTCTGCAACAGAATCCTTGGCGATGGCGAGCTCCTTGCTCTTGTTGGAGAGACGGACCTGCAGCTCGGAATGGCTGTGAGCGTCCTTCTCCCTCTCCGACGTGAGCGCAGCAACCTTCTTCTCTCTTGTCTTCAAGTGGATCTCCAGTTGCGCCACCCTCGCCTCCAAGTCTCTCTTGGCGGTCTCTGCAGCCGCAGCGGCGTCCCTCGCTTCCTGCAGAGCTCCGCCAAGGGACTGTTCGCGCTCGGCAAGGTCGTCCTCGTGGCTATCGAGGTCGACCTTCCGCTGCGTCAGCTCACCTTCCCGCCGAGACAGCTCTTTGGCGGCGAGCCGTTGCTGCTCTTCTACTTCGGCCTTTTCAAGGATGAATGCCTGATGCGCCTCGGCGAGCTCCTCCCGCTCCTCCGCCAAGGATCGAAGGGCCGCCTGGTTGGCGGCCCGGAGCTCTTCGGCGCGCTTCTCCAAGTCGACGCCCGCCTTGGTGGCCAGAGCCTCTCGGGACTCCAGCTTGGCCTACCTGGCGCGGTACAGGGCCAGGAGCCTCCGCAGAAGCCGCTCCTCCTCGGGCTCGCTACTGCTGCCGGGCGCGTCGACGAACTTCAGCCCGGCGGAGGCGAGGACTTCCCCATCGAAGACCTCTCCCTCCGCGGGCGCCCTTGACGAAGATGCCCACAGGAGCTAAATGAAGACCCCGTTTCCAGCCTCCAAGTAGGCGCCAGTTCCGGCCGCGGCAGCAGCAGGGTCGGCGGTCGGTGCAGCGTCGGACGCTCCTGCGGCCTCAGGGCTGTCAGTGCGACCGCCGGTCCCCTCCTCAGCTGCCGCGTCGGCGGCCCTGGCTGCCTCTTCGACGGCAGGCTCGTCGGTACCGATCGCCTCTTCGGTGGCCGCGGCGTCACCAGTGTTGCCGCGTGCGGCCTCCTCGGTGGCGGCCTCCGTCTCCATAGGCTCTGGAGCAGACGAGTCTGAAGACAAGAAAAGAAAAAGAAAGAAGAATGGTCAAGCAAATATCCAAAAAGAAGAATTCGAGAGAGGAAAAGTCCAAGGGTTACCTGCGCGGGCCTCTTCGTCGACGGGGTTCCTTGCCGGGGAGTTCTCCCTCGGCGGCGTGGTGGTGGCCCCCGCCGGCGGAGGGCCGCTGGCACCTTCCCTTGGCAGAGTGCCCACCCTTGGCGGGGTACTCACCCTTGGCGGAGTACCCGCCCTTGGCGGAGTATTCTCCCTCGCCGGGGAGCTCCTCCTTGGCGGAGAGGTCGAGACGTGCGGCTCGTCGGGAGCAGTCTCTTGGCGCTCCAGAGGTTGCGGCTCTGCTTCTGCACAAATCAGCAAACAAACAAGACATTAACAAGGATAAGAAGCCCACGCGCGCCCGACAAGCGAAGAAGTGAACAGAAGACTTACGCTGGGGGCTGCGCTGGGGGCTGCCCTACGGAGCAGTTGGCTGGTCCGGCAAGCCTGTCGCAGGCGCGTCCCCTGCTGCTGCGACGGGCTCATCCTCAAGGTCGACCACTGGGATCCTGGCCCTCTTCGGTGCCCTCTGTGCCAGGGTCCTGGAAGACAGACAAAATCAGAATCAGACAAAGGAGATTCAAGACAAGAGCAACAAAAACAACGAAGGAAACAAGAGTTGCAAGTACTTACTCTTCCTCCTCCTCATCGGAACTGAGAACGGAGAAGTCGAAATCCGCCTCGCGCGTCCCGACGCGAGGACCTGGAGGAGTAGGCGCCCTCGGCCGCTTGGCGGGAGCAGGGACGGTGGTCTGAGAAGACCCCGCCCCAGTTGTCGCCGAGGCACGAGGGGCGGCAGGAGCGGTAGAGCCGGCGCGAGAAGATCTTCCTCCAACTGCCGTCGAAGCGCGGAGCATTCCCTTGGCGGCCTTGCCCGCCGTGGTGGCACGTGTCGGACGGCGCTGCGGCTGCTGGCCCGCCGGCTGCCCCGCCGCGTCTGCGGCTTTGCGGGGGCGCCTTCTCACTGGAGCCGGGGGACTTGCCGGTGGCGGTGAGCTTCCCGAGGATGAAGAAGAAGAGTCGAGGTTCAGAGACCTGCCCGAGTGTTCGGCAGATTCGCTGGATTTGGCGCCCTGCTCGACGGGACCGCTCGACTCTGTGCCTTGCTCGGCGGCCTCGCTTGTCTCAGTGGGTTGCCCGGCAGGCTTTATCAATTTGAGGAGCTCTTCCTCCTCGGCCAGACTTACCGCCTCCGCAGCATCCGCCTCCTCCATAGTATACCCAAATTCGCCCGCGGCTGCGGCTGCGGCTGCCTCCTCCAATCTGGTGGCAATATAAGCCATCTCCCGGTCGGTGGTGTCGCGGGTGAGGCCTTTCTTCTCGTCAGGATCGATTGGCAGCTCCACCAAGTTGTCGAAGAACGTTTGCACGGCTTCGTCAGAAGGCGCCAGCCAAGTGGGGTCAATCCCATGGGAGTCACACCACAGCATCGCCGCGCGGATAGCACTAAGCGACGAATTGTTGCATAGTGGAACTACGCCCCGCGGCAATGCAAACCACTCTGGATGTTTGGAGTCGTGCTTGAATAGCTCACGGAGCATCCCTTTGAGCTCCAGGATAGTGAAATTATAGTTGAGGCCTGGGCGCAGCCTCATACAGTCTGCCGCGTTACCAAAATCCCAAGCAGGCCTTTTCCTCTCCTGCAAGGGAGCAATGCGGCGGCGAAGGAAATCTGCTCCGACAGCCCCTACAGTGAGCTTGGCTTGCCGGAGGCGAAGGATCCTAGTGATGGCTATCTTCAGCTTGTCGTCCTCAGGGGCCAGGTCACTCTAGTCATTGCCGCGCACTATTGCAACTTGGCGCGGGGAAGTGAACTGCTGGGGTTCGTCCTCCATGATCCAGCACCAGTTGGCCCTCCACTCCTCCCACTTGCCGCGGAGTTCCCCAGTCAAGTAAGCATCTTTCTTATGAAGCCTAAATATCCAAGAAATCCCGCCGGATAGAGGAGACCCAGACTCGACTCGAGGCGTAAAGTAATGGCGGAAGAGGGCTACGTTGGGGTACACTCCGACAAAGTTCCCGCACAGATGCACGAAAACGGACATGGTCAAGACGGCGTTTGGGGTGAAATCAAGGAGATGAAACCCGTAGGTATTCATAATATCGCAGAAGAATTCGGAGTATGGTGGGCAGAGTCCGCAATGGAAGAACAGAGCGGAATAGGCGTACCCTCTCGGAAACATGTCGCAGGCCTCGGCGGGGAGTACCCTGGTGCGCGGGTGCGCTTTTGTATCCCTCGACCAGAAGAGGTAGAAGGAGTCCTTCAGCTCCCTCGCGCCGAGCCTCGGCGGGAAGACCACCATCTTCTTCCGCATTGCTGCTAGCTTCAGCGCTCGGGCAGTCTTCGCGGCTTTCGCCTTGTCGCCCTTCGGGGCCATGGTGGGGATGGCGAGGGAAGTCGACGGCGCTGGGGAGGCTGGCGGCGGCGGAGGAAGGGCGGAGCGCTGCTCTCTTTCAACCTTCGGGGAGGAGGGAAGCAGCGGGGGTTTCTGGAGGTTGAAGAAGCAATGAGCGAATGGAGGGAACTGCCCCTGTTTCCCCTGCTTTTAAGGGGGGAGGGGGACGTTCCGCATTTTCTCCATTAAAGAAACAGGCCACGATCTCTCCCACGACGCCGCAATCGACGCGTGCCGTTAGGGAGGGGCGCGGCGGATACGGAGTGGGATGCGGCGCGCCGTGGGCCGCGTGTGCCCGTGCACTGTTTTGGGCCTGGCCCAACAGCGCTCGGCACCGTGTGTGGCCCAGGCCCGGGGGCTCCTGTCGGTGTACTAAAGTAGGGGTACCTTAGTATCCCGACTTGTGCACGGGCAGTAGCAGCGTCCCGTGGCAGGGCTCGCCACGCGCCCGCCAAGGCCCACTATGGTTCCTTTGGAGCCATTCAAGAACAAAGTATCCAAGTTAAAGAAACAAGACCCCGGCAAGAGGAGCTTGCCGGGAAGGCCGCTCCAGGCTCAAGACCACCCCTTTGTCACAAGACCCTGGCAAGAGGAGCTTGCCAGGAAGGCCAAACATGGCATTGCAGGAGACTTGCCGTGGCGCGTTGCGCGCCCCAGCAAGACCCGGAGAGCGACAAGCTCCCGGGCGCGACAAGTTAACAACCGCGGAAAGGTGCAAGCCGCGGCAAGCTTCCACTACGTGCCCACGCTCCAGCTCATCCGGCCACGCGTCGCCCTGGGGCCCTTCCAGGTGCACGTGGCGGAAGGCTGTGCAGCCTGGGGTACACGGTGGCAAGACGCGATGACGAGGCCACCATCGTGGCGAACGGAGACGCCCCGACGGACGCTTTTTGCACTGTTTGGGGCGACGGCGACGGGCATTCAATGCCCTTGTCCCCCACCGTTAGGGTTAGGTACAGAGCACTATGCATATACTATTCGAACTACCACCATTTTTACGTTTTTACCCTCGACTACGTTGCCACCTGTCGGTGACCCCTTGACCTATAAAAGGAGGCCCATGCGCAACGTAGAGGGGGTTCCGACCTTCGATCACTCTCACGCTCGGTGTAGCCAGCAACAAGTACTGTAGCTCTCCTTGCTCCCGAGCCAAGAACACAATACAAACCAAGGCAGGAGTAGGGTTTTACGCATCCGTGCGGCCCGAACCTGGGTAAACTGCTCACGTGCACGCTTCGATCCGCTCTTTATGCATCCTCCGCCCCCTTGCCGTACCGAAAAGGGGCTCCGGTCCCATAGGTGCTCGTGGGCGATCAGTTTCCCCGACATATGGGCTTCAAAAAAACCTTACGAATTAACAAATGGGCTATAAATTATTATGAATAATGGCAGATGGGATGTATGATGTTTTCCACAGATTTGAGTCTTTCCTAAAAAAAGATTGACGCACAAGCAGTGACTGTTGGATGTCTATCCAACGACTGTCGTGCTTCTTCAATCTAGGCTCTTCCTGCTCCAGCCGCTCAAACAAGTGCCGGCGGGACTGCCTGCTCTCTCCTCCCTGCGGCTGGCTGTGCTGCCGCGCAGGCCTCACCGCCCCACCATACTCCCATCGCTGACCTAGCCATCCCTCTACTCACCCACACCTGTTGTTTTCTCCGGGGACTGCAGATGAACCAGTAAACCCTCGTACTCCTCCGCGTGGGAAACAACTATCGAGTCTTCTCTGCCTCCGTGTCGTTCCCTTCCAAGGCCTCGCCGTCGTCCACCGCCCTGGTGCTCTCGACGCGGCCTGGTCAACATGGTCAACGACCGACATGCATCTGAGGTGGATTGTACGTGGAGAGGCTCACAGCTGGGGCACGCAAGGAAATGCCTTCTTATTACGTGCAAAATAATGATTCCTCCACCTGACATCTGGGACCAACCAAAAGGGCCTCTATATTTCGCGAAAAAACTTTACCGCCGCTGACAGCTCAGACCCACCAGCTATATCTTCACACGCAAGGAAGTGCCTCCTTATTATGCACAAAAAAATGAATATTCCCCCTGTTAGCTGGGACCCAGTATAGTGGCAGGATGACTTGTGGGCCTACTAAGTTGACGGGGACGGAGGGCTTTGTCAACTTAGTCAATATGCACGATTCTAGCTCCAGTGACCGTACGATGTCCATCCAATGTCCGTAGTGCTTCTTCAACCTCTGGTCTTCTTGCTCCAGCCGCCCAAACCAGCTAGCAAACCAGCGCCGATCGTGCCTCGTGCTCCTGACTCCCGTGACCGGCTGTGCTGCCGCGGAGGCCTCACCGCCCCCTACTACTCCCACCGCTGGCCAGGCAATCCCTCCACTCACCCACACCTCCTGTTATTCTGCGGCGACGACAACCTCACACCGCAGCAGAACCAGTGAACCCTCGTACTCCTCTCTGCGTGGGCATCCACTGCCACGTCTTCCCGGGCTCCACGTCGTCCCCTTCCTAGGCCTCGCCGTCGTCCACCGCCTTGGTACTCTCAGCGCAGCGTGGTCAATGTGGTCAACAACCGACTTTCATCGGAAGAGTACTATACGTGGAGAGGCTGACAACTGGGTCCACGGCCGCAGCAAGGAAGTGCCTCCTTATTACGCGCAAAATAATTATTCCTCCAACTGACAGCAGGGACCCACCGGACGGGCCACCGTATTTTGCGAAGAAATGTGTCCCCCTGATTGCTGGGACCCACTGGCTACATCTTCGCACGCAAGGAAGTGCGTCCGGGCAAAAAAAAATGATTCGCCCCCCTGATTGCTTGGACCCACCAGCTACATCTTCGCACGCAAGGATGTGCCTAACAGTCGGGACCCACCTGGTCGTAGCGTACGTAGCGTTGTCATTCTGGTCGCGAATGTGTATGTACATAGTGGTCGATGTAGAGGCACGCACATAGCATGAACACGTACGTACAGCGGCCAGTGTGCAAGAAAGAAAATACGGCCACGTACGTACATACAAGCAGGGTCTCGAACGCCTACTCGCGCATACGTACAGCCAGGGCTTGTGTACATGGCTGGGTCGGAATGGAGAAACAGTGTCGTCGTCGTGTTCATGGGGAGCCAAACGGCTGGGTCGGAACAGAATGCGTCGTCGTGTTCATCAGGAGGGCTTGGACGGAACAACCGATGGAAACAAGGCCTGGCATACCGCAGAACGGAGGAAACGGCCTTGTGTTCGACCGGCCACGTTCGAAACGGGATCTTGTACATTGGGAGGGGTCTGGCTTACCGCAAAACGGAGGAAACGGACCTCCTACGGTCGAAACAGGGGTCCTGTTGATCAGGAGGGGTGTGGCGTACCGCAAAACGGAGGAAACAGAGTTGTATTGGAGCGCTACGGTCGAAACGGGGGTCCTGTTCATCGGGAGGGGTGTGGCGTACCGCAAAACGAAGGAAACGGACTTGTGTTGGAGCGCTACGGTCGAAACGGGGGTCCTGTTCATCGGCAGGGGTGTGGCGTACCGCAAAACGGGATTCCACGGGATACTGTTCATCCACCGTCGACCTCCTCCAGCCTCCACCTGTGAATGTTCAGCCTCCACCGCTCTACTCCACCGGCTACTGTTCAACCAGCCCTCTCCACAGGCTCCTGTTCAACCACCCCTCCACGGGCTACTGTTCATCCAGCCCTCCACCGTCTACTATTCATGCAGCCCTCCACGGGGTGGTCCGGTTCATGCAGCCCTCCACGGGTTCTGTTCATGCAGCCCCAACCGACTCGATCGAACGGTGTCCTGTTCATGCAGAGGCAACACCACCGGGTCCTGTTCAGCCACCCCCATCGGGAACTGTTCATCCAAACCCACCCAGCAACGCTCACTGTTCATGCAGAGGCAGCATCGATCGGCTTTAGTTAGCAGCAGTAATGAAGCAATCACTCGATCGGGTTCAGTTAACAGCCACCGATCGATCGCTCGGGTTCAGTAATGCGTAGCCTGCAGTGCAATCGCTCGGGTTTAGTTAGAGCCCAACGCCTCACACCCACGCGCGTGCGTGTACGAGAGAAACGCGCATCGCTCGGCCCCGACCACTCACCGTAACCGGGAACACCCCAAAATTTTCCTCGCCCTCGCTTCTACCACGGTTTTTTCCATCATGGACGGCCCAAAGAATGTCATGCAGCTGTGTCTTCGGCCCGCCCAGGACGAAAAACCCATTTTCTGTCATGATTTTTTGTCATAGAAGTAGGACCCCACCACAACTATGATGATATCGTGTTTTGTCACAATTATTGTCATAGAAGTGTCATAAGTATGACAGAAAAAAGTTTCGTTCGGCCCAAAATGTCATGGATGTGTCTTTTTTTGTAGTGTTGTTTCTGGATATGTACGTATATATGGATATGTTGAATAGGACTTTGTTGGACCATGTTGTTGGATATGTTGGATTTGATGAAATATGTTCTTGGACATGCTGTTATATGTTGTTGGATATGTTGGATATGTATGTATGTATATCTATGTATGAAATCCTGTCAAATTAAATGGATTCAAATAAAAACAGGGGATATATAGCCTCTTTGCCGTATGCTAGTGGACGGCAAAGAGCTTTGCTGATGGCTAGCAGACAGCAAAGAGGCCACGTGGCAGCCACCTATCTAAACAGGGAACACTGGGCTGCCTATTTTTGCACTTTGCCGTCTGCGAGCAGACGGCAAATAGGGCCAGCTTTGCCGTTCGCTGGCACACGACATAGCTAGACACGTGGAAGCTTCCCAGTTCTGTCGGAGCTGAGCTCTTTGTCGTCCGCCAGTAGAAAGCGAAGAGTTAAAGATCTTTGCTATCTGCTGGCAGACGGCAAAGCACGCCGTTAACCCCCTAACGGCGCTCACCCCACCCCACTGCCGTCCACGATCTTTGTCGTTTGTTGGCCACATACGGCGGACGGCAAAGCCCTTTGCCGTCAGGTTCTTTGAAGAGGACGACAAAAAAGGCCTTTGCTGGAAGTCGTTCAACTGGACAGTTTGCCGTCCGCCGGCTGACGGCAAAGGACTTTGCCGTCCGACATGCATGCCTTTGTCGTCCGCCATGGAGGACGACAAAGAAGCTAATTCCAGTAGTGTTATTTTCTGTTTGGGAACCGCCTATGATATATCTAGCATGGAAAGTGTTGGCACTACAACAAGAACCCCCCTTCAGCAACACATTATTGTGTTGTCCTAGGCCCATATAAGCTTTGCTAAGGTCTACACCAACGGATTAACATGTGTTGCCATTGGTGGCGTTGGAAGGGTCTATAACAACGTATATGCGTCCGTTGGTAAATGGCGTGAATAAGCTTTGTAAAATAGCAACGTATATAGTTGGAGCCCAACAACGCTTTACATGCGTTGGTGGCTACCCTATAGAAAATGATTATAAATTATTGTTGCAATGCCCTAGTACACTGCATGAAATTCATGCACATTATTTTGTATATCACCATCTAGAATTATTAGGTCAATGTAGATATTGCATAGGGGGCGCAGTATAATAAACAGAAACATCTCATATATTAAATCAACTTGGTTGCATTACAAAGAACATGACACAAAGGTTACAAGATGTGAAACTCGTAGTTGTCCTATTTTCGATCTTGCAACCAACATCCCAGCCATTCTGAAACATGATAGTTGAAACATTGACACCGAAAATGACTGAAACATAATGATTGGAACATTTACACTAAAACCGACATAATAAATCACAATGTGAAACTATCTAGTGGCACCCCAATTCTTGACCTTGCAATCAATATTTGAGCCATGCATCATTGATGTATCTTGCAATCTACAACAAAGAAATGAGATAGGTTAATATGGCAGAAAAATTGAAAGGAGAAGCAAACATAGAAAGGTCGAAGGCATTGTGATAATTAATCTGGACGCCGACTAATAATTTTGACCATTTTTAGCAGTTGTATAAGCTTATCAGCTTTTGCTAATGTAGCATGAACTCGCAAAACGAAGAATTCATTACCAAGTAACATCATCAAATTTACCTTCATATTCTGGGATGATACTTTGGACTGTAGTAAGAGCAGTTTTTTTGTTTGGATCACATTTATATGAAAATAGTCATTTTTGCTTACAGTAAACTCGCTCAACTCATTCCATTATTAAGTTTCACCATGTCAATACAACCAGCGTGATTTATAGGAAGTGAGGGAATGTAAGGCAGGCATAGAGTACTTGATGAATAGTTTTACCTAATCCAGCAGCAAAGAATCTTATCTCACAGAAGCAGTATGACGATTTTCACACGCAAGAAAAGTGTTCTCTTGTACAAATTAGGTGGAAAATAAGAGAAGCATGTGCTAGATGATAATAAAAAAAATCAAGTATATCCATTATGACTGGCGAAGAATCATTCACGCAATATAGAACTACTATCAGAAAATACCTTTTAGCAAATCCAGCTTGGCATTAGTAGTCTTCTAGGTTTTAGCACCAACAACATCAACTTGGAGCAATCGAGTTTCTGTAACCTGCTGATTTGAAATATGGATTAGTAATCTATGTTCAGTTTCGCCCTTAGAATCGATCAAAATAGGCAAACACACGCGCACGAAAAAACTTTAGTGTACTCTTTATTCTTTTATCTCAAACCTCTTACAAGGCCTTATTTTTTATGGAAAAACTCTTATACGACCTGGTTCCATGAGTATGACCTGCTACATGGCCGAAAGAACCTAAACCTATTCTGACTTAGCATCTGAAACGACTCGGACTCAATCACCCTTTTCCTAGACTACTAGGACACGCTAACTCCAAGACATACTAGTACAACATGTAGGCTGCTAACTCCATTCCTCTATATAGTGTGTATTAGTTTGTTGCAAGAATTTCACAATGTAGTGCGCATGAAGCACTTTGGCCAAGAATTACCCCTAGCTTTTTTTACTAGAGGTGCAGCCAGATCCACATGCCTATGTACAGAGAGTATACATGCAGTGTTATTATGGTCTAAGAGTACATCTCCACATCGTGCCTTGGTTTTGGAGCCTCAAACCATGCGCACTACATACTGGACTAGAGGGAGTATAAGAACTACGACCCACCTGAGAACACACATGATTACGACATGCAAACCTGATATGTTCGAAAATTAATTAGTCAACCTAGCTAATTAGACTCAAACCTGGCAAGTTAAACTAGTATGGAGTCCTACTAAACTATTAAACATTATTCTAACAATTTAGAAGACCACAACATTCAGGCAGACTAAGTAGTACCAGTGTATTAGTATATGCCATCATCTATTAAATAGGATCCGCTTTCTTAGTTCACTTGGTTACCGAGAAAATGTAAAGTTAAAACAGTTCCAGTACACTCGTCTTTGTCACCAAGGTTGCTGGATGAAAAAAAACGTTGGCCCCAAGCCCCCAAAAGGTAGAGGAGAAGGCCCCTAAGTATTACAGAGAAGAGGAGATCCTATTAAGATTCAATATTTTGGGATCAGTGTATTTGACATACCTTAAACACTCGCCGCATCTGATTGCTTAGTTGTCTGGTTAATGCTTGTTAGTATCGTCCCATCACCGTAGTGTGCCCTGAAGGTCAGGGAAGCAGAGTGCATTAGAGAATACTTTTGATGTTTATGATCTTGGATGAACCAAGTTTTTTCTCATCGTGTTACCAGTTTTAGGAGAATATATTACAAACAAGATGTGAGAGGCACATGGCCAAGAGTTTGTGTTTTGACCAATCCTACATAATTCTAGTGTTTAGAAACATCGGTGGCTTCCCACAAAATAGAGAATTAGTACAGATATTTCAGGAATTCAGAAGTACCTATATTTCAAAAAAAAAAAACTACACTAAACTCAATTTGTAGGCGAGATTTCAAGAATATGAGTATTATACCTATGACGAGAATATCAAGGTTATGATGTTCATGTACCTCGCTTCAAATTTTATCAATTATTCAACAGTTTATATTGGATAACATGAATGTAAGAATTATTTCCGTCTAAGCTTTTGCATATTCGAGATTGTGGCGTGCACATCTTTACTAAATATAAGAAGCTGAAACTAATATAACTGTTTGACTGAGAAACAAATAGTACATCAACTGAAAAAAGAATAAGCAACAAATTTGAGTTTTCCGTACTGTAACATGAACTAGCGAAAGGGTCCTCACCATGCTATAAACACAATGAATCAAAATAATTCTCCAGGCTTCGTCTGCATATTCATGGATTTATCCTGACTGCAATGCATAGGTGTTGTAGATTGATCTGTAAGAGACAGCATAAGCACACACATGAATGTTGACTATAGGAAAAGACAATTTCAGAACCCGTGAGTGTAGATGGAATAAAGGATTATGGAATAAAGACAAATATTGGGACTGGAGGGAAGTAAGTGGGACTTGTTTATATAGCATGTTGTACATGTGACGCCAAATAAATAACGATTCAGAGTATTGAGAAGGGGATTCTCCATTTGAAATAATTATGCTGGTATCATGGACCCATAACTGCACCGAGATGTTGATTTTTGTAGCAATGTTCTTCAGTGACATACATGATCGCATATGCTATAGTGCTGATACACTATATCACTCCAATTTTAACTAATTTGATCTCTTTCTATAAGAATATACTGCATTGATCCTATTGAACAAGTCATGTTACATGCTAGAATGTAATGAATCAATTTCACTCGAAAAAAATACCTAATTATTGCTATCTACCTTTATAGGAAAAGGAAAGTCGTAACGCATGACATGGTACTACTTATCCAGAATTACTACAGTTCGACACATGGTGAATCACATCTAATCAATAAACACCCCAACTAGACATGAACATGACCGATGTAAGAAGTAGCTGAAATACCTGGCGAAGATAATGGTTGGGCTTTCAGAGAAATCATTCGCATCACACTTCTTGTCAGTCATAAACGACGAAGTAACAATGTCGAAGTCGAGGTGGGACCGTGGGAGGTGGAGTACTAATGTAAGCCAGAGCCAGTAGCCGCGCGTGAGGAGATCCAGGGGTAGTGGGCCAACAAATCGGAGCCGCCGGAGCCGCGTCGGTGACGCGTGGCGTTAGGGTTGTTGCGGGGGCGCGTGCAGGGCCTTGGAGGACAGGGGCAGAGGATTGGAGGAGAACACTGAGGGACTGGAGGAGGCTTGTGAGCAGTGGGGTGGGAGTGCGCCGGAGCTTCCCGGAATAGGAGTTGGGGGCGGCGGCGCTGTGGTGTGAGAGAGACAGAGAGGAATCAGGGTTAGGGGAGAGACGTGGGTGAGAAAAAAATTGATTTTTTTTACATGCTCGGTTGTGTGTTTGGAGAGGGAGGAGGCGCAGATAAGGGGCGAGGTGGGCACGGGGAGCCCTTCGTGGGGAGATGGGAGGTTGTAGTTGAACCCAACAACGCATATGCTATTATGGTTGCTAGACATGCGTTGGTGTATGGGTGGTTTTGTTGTAGTGTGGGAACCTCAAGTCGTTCTCGTTGGTGGGAAAAGTATACCTCCCAATTTTTTTATCTCTCAATTTAAGCTTTGAGCTCTGGCACCTCTACAAATCCCTACTTTCCTCTGCAAAGGGCCTTTCTTTTACTTATGCAATTTTTATTTTTCTGAATTTGAGTCTCCATATTCTCTTACAAGCACCAACTAGGAAACACTATGATCGTACTTGAGCATTGTGTGTAGCTAATATGCAAATGTGTTTCATGAATGGGTCAATGGTTGAGAATATTGGGCCAGGGATAATTTATTTTAGCATTGATATTTTGAAAGACATGGTTGCTTGTTATATGCTTGAGTATCTAAATTATTATGGCAAAACTAGACTATTGCTTTGAACCATATAAAAGTCCAGATGTCCATGCTATAAAGAAAAGAATATGATATGACATGATAGGCAGCATTCCACATCAAAAATTCTGTTTTTATCACTTACCTACTCGAGGACGAGCATGAGTTAAGCTTGGGGATGCTGATATGTCTCCAACGTATCTATAATTTTTGATTGTTCCATGTTGTTATATTATCATTCTTGGATGTTTTACAATCATTTTATAGTCATTTTATATCATTATTGGCACTAACCTATTGACATAGTGCCAAGTGCCAAGTGCTAGTTGCTTTTTTCAGCATGTTTTTTACATCGCAGGAAATCAATATCAAACGGAGCCCAAACACCGCGAAACTTTTTGGAGAATTTTTATGTGCCAGAAGACACCTGATGGGCCAAGGCAGCACCTGGGGTTTGCCTCGAGGGGGGCACAACCCATCAGGGTGCGCCAGGCCCCCCTGGCGCGCCCGGGTGGGTTGTGCCCACCTCGGTGGCCTCCCGCACCGCCTCTTTGCTCTATAAATACCACAATATTCCAGAAACCCTAGGGGAGTCGACGAAATATTCATCCACCAGCCGCAGAGGCCAGAACCACCAGATCTAATCTAGACACCAACACGGAGGGGTTCACCACCTCCATTGGTGCCTCTCCTATGATGCATGAGTAGTTCTTTGTAGACCTACGGGTCCGTAGTTAGTAGCTAGATGGCTTCCTCTCTCTCTTTTGATTATCAATACAATGGTCTCTTGGAGATCCATATGATGTAACTCTTTTTGCGGTGTGGTTGTTGGGATCCGATGAACTTTGAGTTTATGATCAGATCTATCTTTTTATATCCATGAAAGTTATTTGAGTTTCTTTGATCTCTCATATGCATGATCTCTTATAGCCTCGTATTTCTTCTCCGATATTTGTTTTTTTTTGAATATTTACTGTGAGGCAAAGCCCCACAGCCCTTTATTAAAAGAAAAGAGAACCGTACAAACAAGTACACAAACTATACAGGAAAAAGGTGTAAAAACTACCTAAGACTAAATATCCCTACCTCCTTTACAACAAAGAATTAACCCATGCCAGTAGTTTTGGCTTTATACAGTCCTTCACCCTATGAGCAAGTAGAGATATATCATGGATGAATTTGCACTTCCAAGCACTGAAGGTGGCTCTCTCAGCTCTGAAGGTTCTGCCATTTCTCAAGATCCAAATATTCCAAGCAGCAGTTAGCATGACCTCAAAGAAGAAAGGGTGTCTGAAGCTGGACCTTGCATGCATAGAAAGGTGCAATATTAGAGCCTCCTGACCAATCAATACCCAGGTAATTCCATACTCTACAGCTGAAGACGCAGTTAAAAAATAGGTGCAATCTATCTTCATACACTAGCTCGCTGCAGATGAGGCAATGATTGTCATCTTGGTTAGAGCGCCAGTGCCTTCTAACCAACATGTCTTTGGTGTTTAATCTGTCAAAGAAAAGCAGCCACCCAAAAACCTTGATTTTCATGGTGCACCTACTCTGCCACAACCATTTGCAAGGATGTATTGTCGGTAGATGTGAATTCATGACCGTATAAAAGCTCTTGGCAGTGTAGTCCTTTGATTTGCCCGGACATATCCAAACATCAGGTATAATAGGGTCTCTTTGTAGCTGCATGATCCAGCCTTCCAAAATGTGCAGCTCATCAGCAGCTTCATGAGAAATTGGCAAATGAAACATGGAGAATAGATCCTGGGATTGAAGGAATTCCTGAACGGATATCCTATCATTATTGACAAATGAATATAACCTTGGCAATCTCCAGCATAGTGGTCGCGCAGAGCCCCCAATGTGCCAAGAGTCGGTCCAGAACAAAGCAGAGTCACCCATGTTGATGTGCACCAAAGTAATAGGAATGTAAGCATCGTGGAGTTTCAAAATATCCCTCCACCAGAAAGATCCAACTGCAGCTATTGCATGTGGAACACCATGATCATAGTAACTGCTCCAAATTAAGGTCACCCAGGGAATGTCAACCTTGTTATAGAATTTATGAAGATGTTTGATATGTAGCCCTTTGTTCTGGATGTTCAGGTTTAAAACTCCTAAGCCCCCTTTGTCCTTTGGCCTGCAAACGAGCTCCCATCCAGCAAGAGACTGTTTGGGAGCATCACTGTTGCCCCTCCAAAGGCATTGCCTGAATATTCTGTCAAGCTGCTTGATTATCCCTGGTGGAATGCTGAGGCTGCACAGAAAATATATGGGCATAGAAATGAGAACAGAGGTAAGTAATTGCAGATGAGAGCCTTGATTTAACATGGAAGAACTTGCTGTTAATCGCCGCTCAAGACTGTCAACCAAGGGCATTAGATCAATGATTCTTGGCCTTGTGGTTCCCAAGGGCAAACCAAGATAAGTAAATGGGAGCTTGCCAATTTTGCAACCCAAAATAGCAGCCAACCTTGAAGCCTCCTCATCACTCATATTCAAAGGGATCATTGAGGATTTGGCAAAGTTGACCTTCAACCCTGTGGATTGTTGAAAGGTCAGCATCATGTTCTTAAGTGCAACAAGTTCATTGTCTTTAGCCGCAAGGAACAAAATCGTATCATCTGCATATTGGATGATGGGAAAATCTCTGTCATGGGTTTGAATAGGCAGAGAGAGAGAGTGCCATGCTCAAGCATTTGGTTAACCACAGACTGTAACAAGTCAGCTGCAAGGACAAACAACAGAGGTGATAGGGGGTCACCCTGTCTAACGCCACACTTGCACTTAAATTGCTTTCCAGGGGTACCATTCAATAGCACAGACGAAGAACCCGTGGAGAGCAGTTGTTTCACCCAAGAAATCCATTTGACATCAAACCCCTTATGCTGGAGCATTTGAATAATAACCTCATGCTCAACTGTGTCAAAGGCCTTAGCAAAATCCAACTTAAGGATGATCACAGGACGTTTGGATTGTTTACATTGATGTATATATTCAAAGCTCCAGGCCAGACAGTCTTGAATTGACCTACCCTTAAGAAATCCATACTGATTTTTGTGGATACACTTGAGAATAACCTTCTGCAACCTGTTGGCCAACAACTTAGTTAAAAATTTAAGACAAGTGTTGGTGAGGGATATTGGTCTAAAATCATCAGGCCCAACCGGAGGAGCAATCTTGGGTATAAGTGTAATGAGAGAGCCATTAATATTTTCCAACGAAAGCTTCCCTTCATAAAAATCTCGAATCAGCCGCAGAAAGTCCTGTTCAATTATAGGCCAGCAGCGCTTAACAAACATCCCATTAAAACCATCTGGGTTAGGCGCCCGATCCACCGGCAATTCTTTCAAGACCACTTTAATTTCATCATCAGAAAAAGGTATGGACAGCTCTTCCAGTCCTGAAGTGGGTTGAATTAAACGGCTGAGATCAAAGCCCATATTGATCCCTTGTGACTGGCCCATTCTGGATTTGAATGAGGCCCAGATAATTCCCGCCATTTGATCATGACCCGTCACAGGAGCAGCCATGGAGTTGGTCATTAGACTCGAGATGGAATTCCTTCTCATGCGCTCCGATGCTATTGCATGAAAGAATTTCGAATTCTCCTCGCCAACTTTTATATACCGAATGGTGCATCTTTGTTTCCAGTAAATATAGTGGATTTTCAACAACTTCTCATAGTGGAGTTTCACAATTTGTCTGAAGTTGAGCTCTGGCCTGGTTAAGGGTCTCACTTCCTCTAGCTGGTTGAAGTGTAGAATGACCCTCGAGCAATTGACAGTAAGCTTTTTAAGGTATGATAACTGTTTGCTCCAAGATCTCAAATCGTATCGCAACCTTTTAAACTTCTTTGTGAGGACCGCAGAAGCCGATAGGTCAGAAAAAACTGGAGCATTCCAAGACTTGGTTACACAATCCATGAACCCCGGCATTTCAATCCATTAGTTTTCAAACCAGAAAGTCTTCGTTGCAGGAATGGTAGTGTCAATGGACACAACACACATCACATGATCCGAGGAAGTTTTAGCTAGAGGGTTAACCACGGTGTTAGGATAATGAGAGATCCAATCTGCCGTAGTGAAGAACCAATCAAGTTGCTCAAGTAAGGGTTGCTGCTGCATGTTGGACCAGGTGTAGCTACGACCCTTCAAAGGTAGCTCTAGAAGACCAAGGTGACCAATTATTTCATTGAAAAGAAAAATATCATTGGGGTCACCACCCGGAAGGTTTCTATTGTCCAAAGACCTGATGAAATTGAAGTCCCCCAACAGCAGCCAATTTTCATCTGGAGGGATGACTAAATGATAAAGTCAGTTAACGAAATCATCTCTAGGCAGACCCTCGCATGGCCCATAAACTGAGACTAAGGTCCATTTTTCAGAATTGTGCAGGGATTGGAAAGAGACCACGACACTATATCTTTGTATGTCAATAAGCTGTCCATGAAAAATCGACGAGCTCCAAACGACTAGGATCCCACCGAAGCTCCAACAGAAGGTGAGAACGCGAATTGATCAAACCTCCTAAGACAAAAGGATCTAATCTTTCGGATATCAAAACTCTCGCATTTAGTTTCCTAAAGAAAAATAATAGAGCAGTGGCTCTCTTCAATTTTATCACGTAAATCCCGTTGCCTAGCCTCAGAATTCAGTCCTCGCACGTTCCAGCAAAGCACATTCCAATTACGATCTATTTGGGTTTTGTTTTGCCAACTTGATCTATTTATCTTGCAACGGGAAGAGGTGCCTGGTAGTGGGTTTGATCTTACGGTGCTTGATCCCAGTGACAGAAAGGGAACCGACACGTATGTATCGTTGCTACTAAGAATAAAACGACGAGATCCATATATAACACCATAGATATATGGATCTTTTCTACATCATGTCATCATTCTTAATGCATTACTCCATTTTTCCATGAACTTAATTGTGACACCCTGAGACCGGTGCGCCAGGTGTCAGCCAGTTACTCGTTGCCTCTGCCATGTCATCTGCTTGCGTGTTGCATCTTGCCATGTCATCATTTGTGTTGCATCATCATGTTTTCAAAACTTGCATCCGTTCGGGTTCCGCCCGTCCTCTCCGTTGTCTGTTCTGAGCCTAGACACACTTGCACGCGCCCGCGGAGCCTCCGAATATTTATTTTATGAGTGGCCAAAAACCGTTCTCGGAATGGGTTGAAACTTGGCGTGTGGTCTTGTTATAGTGTAGACAGGCCGCCTGCCAAATTTCATCGCATTCAGAGCTCGTTTGATAGCCCAACGGATATATATAGCGGCACTAGTCGCCGGTTTAAACGTCGGACGTTTTCGGTCTCCGAAAACCCCCGCGGGCCTCTCTCCTCTCCTCTCATCTCAGCCCAACACCCCTCTCCACAGCCCACTAGGCCCAACCTACTCCCCCTCCGCTCCGGTGCCATTGGATCGTGATCCGGTGGCTCCGAAACGACCTAAAACCCTAGTCCTAACCCCCCTTTCCTATATATAGACCCCCTCTTGCCATTTTGGGCATTCCTAGCCCCTTCCCCAACCTCTAGCCTCTCTCTCCATCAAATTCCGTGCCACTAGGCAGATCCAGCCACCTTCCACCTCCTCTGCCTTATTTTCCGGCGCCAGCCAGCCAGCCGCCGCCACTTGGCGTGTCCGGGCTGGCCAGCCGCCGTCACGCAGCCGCCCTTGGTCACTCCTTGCGCGCCACGTCCCCTGCCCAAGTCAACCCCGCACCTTCCCCGCCGCCAGCCCACGCCAGGCCCGCGCCGGGCCGAACCGGGCCCGACCGGGCCCCGCGCCGCCCGCCGCCACGGCCCGAGCGCCCCATGCCCCGAGCGTCGTCCCCGATCCGCCTCCTCGCTCCTCTAGCAAGCGCCTCGTCGCCGGCCGCCGCAGGCCCTCCGCCGCCGCCCACCTGCAGCAGCGCGCCGGCCGGGGGCCGCCCCCTCGTGCTTCCCTCCCCGTCCCGTGACCGCTCCGGGCCGGATCCGGTGAGATCCGACCGGAGGGGCACTCCGCCGCCCGGAGTTCTACGCCGCCGCCGCATCCCTTCGCCGGATCTGCGGCCACTGCTCCTCCCAACACCGCCGGGGCCCTGCCGCCGGCCGGATCCGCGCCTCCGCGTCGCCTGAAGCTCGCCGGAGCAAGAGCTTCGCCCCGCCATGGCCTCTCCTTGTCCTCGGCCGCCCTCCGGGCCGCTGCCATGTGGGCCCCGCGCCACCGCTGCCGACGGACATGTCCGTCCGGGCACGGACATGTCCGCCTCTCCGCCTCTCTCTCTCTGCCCGTGGGCCCAGTCCATCGGGAGTGTCCACCCCACTTCGGACATGTCCGTTTCCCCGAGGTGGTTTTTCTCTCTAAGTCTTTTTTCCGTCAGTATAATGTTGCATCTTTACATGCCTGTAACTTTTTGTGTACTTATCCAAATTGAGTGTATGATATGTCAAAATGATCGTGGTGATATGCTCTACACTTTGTTCCATTGTGCCATGCTTGTTTGACTTCATCTAGATGCTCTAATCTCTATTGCAAGAGTGCTACTTGTTATAAACTGCTGTGACTTGTTATTTTGTTGCCATGTTTGAGATATGGCAACTTGGTGCATGTTTATCCAAATGATGCATATGATATGTCAAAATGTTCATCGTGAAGTGTACTACATGTTGGTTGCTGTAGCATGCTTGTTTGAGTCCATATTGCCATGTTAATCTCTGTTGCAAAGGTGCATTTGGCTGTTATGTGCTGAAACTTGTTATGAGATGCTGATTTCACATGCTCTTTGCTATTGATGTGTTTGTCCTCATGCCACATGTCTAGATGTTTTAGAAGCACAATAATATGGTCTTTGCTGTGGTGCATTCAGCTTTCCATGATATGCCTTGTGTTGACTTAAACATGCTTGTAAACATGCCATGTTGTTATTGCTGTTTTATACTTAGTGAAAAAACTGCCAAGTCTGGAATCTGTTAACCTGATGCTATGTTTGCTTGATGCCCTAGTCAAATCCATGCTTGTTTTGGAGTGGCCAATGATCATTCCTTGTTGTCCATGTTATTGTCTATCCATTAATGCCCTTACTTGCTCATATGGCCTGCTGTAGCTTATTTATTTCTTGCTCTCAAGTTGCTATAAATTATGCCTGTCAGGATTTTATCAGCATGTTCAATTTGGTGGAGCTTGTTGCTATTGATCCATGCCTCCTATGGAGTTGCTCCAATGAAGTTGTTTGCTGTAGGATATGTCTACTACATGTCCATGCTCTTTATGTTCTTATTAGAGTTTATATGCATGTTGTTTTGTGCCTCCGAAGGCAGCATCGTGATGATGTTTTTGGCTTCCCAGATTTTGGCTAAGTCTGGATAATTTTATTGCAACTTGCCATGCTTGTTTAAATGTGTTCCAGCAAGCTTTTGGGTGTGTTCTATGTTCCTACTTGTTAAGTATAATGTCTACTTCACATCCATGCTTCTTGTTACCATGTTTGAGTGTTGTAGCATATATTTACCTTGCTCCAAAGTTGCTATGTGGCTGTTAACTTCAGCTTGTTGTTATATCTTGTTTCATGTGTATCTTTTAGCCCGTTGCTCCGTTTTGAGTGTGCCCTATATGAAACTTGTGTGATTTTGCATGTAGAATCATAATATCATGTTGTTTTCATTTTTGGAGTGTGTTTGCTTCATGTTTGGGTTCATCTTGCACCGTTGCCATGCTTGTCTTGGTTTGCTCATATCTTCTAGGCCGTAGCTTCGAATTAAACAAACTTTATATGAAACTTGACTAGAATTTCATGTAGATCATCATGGCGCATGTTAACCTGCTCGTTATCAACTTTAACTTAAGGTTTTTCAGATCTGGACTAATTTCAAATTATGCTTATGAGGACTTACCGCTTTTATTATATGTTGATTCCGGCCTCATTTAAACTTCTTGTTTGGTGTTGTTCTTGTGTGATTCATCCCTTGCCATGTATTTCATCATATATAGACTTGTGTTTCATCATATATAGACTTGTCTTGCATCATACTTGTTTGAGCATATTGTCTTGTTCTTGAGTGGAGTGTTTACCGTATTGCTTGCTTCTTCTCGCTAGTTCTTTTCCATTGCGATCATGAGGATTCGTTCGTCTACCCGTGGTTCATCTTCAAGGCTTCTTCTTCATCTTCTTCATGGATCCATTCTTCTTCCTTGCGGGATCTCAGGCAGGATGACCATCACTTTGGATACCTTTACTATCATTGCCATGCTTAGTTGTCTCGATGCTATCGTTACATGTCGCGCTACCCATCATTATTGTCAGCCTCTCCTTGTTGCCATGAAACCTCTAACCTTTGAAACCTTCCTAGCAAAACCATTGTTTGGCTATGTTACCCGCTTGCTCAGCCCCTCTTATAGCGTTGTTAGTTGCAGGTGAAGATGAAGATCGTTCCATGTTGGAACTTGTTGTTGGAATATCATAATATCTATTATTATTATTAACACACCTATATACTGGGCATGGGTGGAAGGCTTGGCCTTTTGCTCGGTGTTTTGTTCCACTCATGCCACCTTAGGCGCCGATAAACCGGCATTATGTTCCTTGATTTTGCGTTCCTTACACGGTTGGGTATATGGGGACCCCTTGACACTTCGTCTTTGAATAAAACTCCTCCAGCAAGGCCCAACATTGGTTTTAATTTGCTCATAATAACAACTTAATTAATTAATTAATTGCATAGGGAGTTAGCGCTACCCGAGATTCTTTCTACATAGCAGGGGGGCCAGTGCTGATGATGTTGGTCCCAAACGGGGGTCCTACAGGGCCACCTTGGGGGAACCCGAGGGCTGGTTTTACCTGTAGCATCGCCCATCCGGTCGTTGCCTGAGACGAGATACGCGCGGCTACTATCAGGGTGTCGACACACCGGGAGGTCTTGCTGGACTTGTTTTACCATTGTCGAAATGTCTTGTGCACCGGGATGCCGAGCCTGATCGGATTTCTCTAAGATAAGGGGTAATAATTATTACTACTTCAGCTGATCGTGAGAGCTTGTGATGGGCTAAGTTGGGACACCCTGCAGGGTTATGATCTTTCGAAAGCCGTGCCCGCGATTATGTGGCAGATTGGAATTTGTTAATGTCCGGTTGTAGAAAACTTGACAGAGGATCCGAAGTAAAACACACAACTGTGTGAGTAACCGTGACTGTCTCTTTTCACTTTGAGAAGAGAACACGGTGGGGTTATGTTTGACTCGTAGGTAGTTTAGGATCTTTAGCGATCACTACTAGTTTGTGATCGTTTGCGTAGATGCTCATCTTATTCTTGTACTCGTAAGTTAGCCACCATATAATTGCTTAGCCGCTGCTGCAACCTCACCACTTTACGTCTTCCTACCCTTTAAGCTTTGCTAGTCTTGTTACCCATGGTTATGGGATTCCTGAGTCCTCGTGGCTCACAGATACTACAACAACAGTTGCAGGTGCAGGTTTCCGATGTCTTGACGTGAGAGCGATGTTCTTTTATTGGAGTTCTTTCTTTTCTTCTTCTTCTTCAGTCTTGGGCTTGGTTCCGGGTCGGCAGCCTGGGATAGCAGATGGATGTCGTTGTTCTTTTCATGTTTGCATCCATAGTCGGGTGCCTTGTATTGATGTTGTTGTATTCCTGTGACTTGTATGTATTGTTGTATCCCCTATGTATGTATGTAATGGTTTGATGTGATGATATCCATTTTGCTAAGCGCCCGAAATGCGGTTGTGCCCCAATCACGTAAGTGTCACGTGATCGGGATAGAATCGCATCTTGGGCATGACATTAATACACTAGATGCATGCTGGATAGCAGTCGATGTGTGGAGTAATAGTAGTAGATGCAGGCAGGAGTCGGTCTACTAATCTTGGACGTGATGCCTATGCAATGATCATTCCCTGGATATCGTCATAATTATTTGAGTTTCTATCAATTGCCCAACAGTAATTTGTTTACCCACCGTTTCCTATTTTTCTCGAGAGAAGCCACTAGTGAAACCTGCGCCCCCCCCGTGTCTTCTATCTCATATATTCGCCTTTGCGATCTACTTTTTCCTTACATTGATTTTCAGATCTATTAAACCAAAAATACAAAAATACCTTGCTGCAATTTATTCTTATTTATTTTATTTGGCATTCGATCTATCAATCTACTACAAATTTCTCACGTCTGTTTTGCCTATCTTGAGGCGCTATACCCCGAAAGGGATTGACAACCCCTTTAACACGTCGGGTTGCGAGAAGTTGTTATTTGTGTGCAGGTGTTGTTTACGTTGTGTTGCTTGGTTCTCCTACTGGTATGGTAACCTTGGTTTCACATATGAGGGAAATACCTAACGCTGCTGTGCTGCATCATCCCTTCCTCTTTGGGGAAAAACCGACGTAGCTTTAAGCGAAATCAAATACTATTGTCGAAGACTTTTGGAGGAAGAAGATAACCTATGAACTGGAATATATTATAAAGGGATTCTCCCACAATATTGCTTCCCGAGTGAACAAAATTGTGATATCTTACTCCTATAGTCAGCTTATAGTGTGACATGTTGAAGATATGCTGCATTTCTAGTTAAGTTTCTGCTGTTTTATTCTATCAGGAACAGATGCTTCGTGACGCTACATGACATGTACTCTGTGGAATACTACCTCTGAATAACCAGAATATTCTAGATGGATGACATGGCAGTTGTAGTCTAGATATTTCAGAGTTTTGGTTTTCCCGGAACATATGGAAAAAAATCCACATATTTTAGAACCTTTCAACTTTTTGAGAGCATGAGTTTCAGAACATTAGTTTGTATTGGTAGTACAATGTCGATTATCCTTAATAAAACATGAATCTGAATGTTTAAAGAAAATGGCAAGATGCTAAACTTACTGTATTCAATTTGATAATTTTACAAGCAATTTGATGTGTTGAAGCATTATGTTTGTATATAGGATTACATAATATGATCATTCGGTTAAAATATATCTTACTGGTTTGTTGGGCCGTTGGGCACCTAAACTACATGCTCAGTGTGCAGTTTTGATGGAAACCACGAAACGACACATCTGTTGTGATGATCTGCATTCAGTGAGCATTAGTTTTGAGCCAAGGTTAGAGAGTTGCTACTTTAGTGTTATGTTTATGTATCAAGCAGCATTCTTTTGGCACTATTGTATGCAGGGTACCCATTCTGATCAGTAGTTTTTGCTCTTATGTATACTGTATCAAAACTACATAGAAGTGTCTTCTCTCATTCTCATTCTAGTCCTCACCCGCTTCATCTTCATGTCCTTTTCTCTCGAGCGATTTTCACACTTATCCTTGTAATTTTTTATCTTTAAAATTCTGCAGCAACGCGTGGGTCTTCATCTAGATAACCTAATGTCTGTTGCTAGTTTTTGTTTTTTCCTTGTTTTTGCATTTTATAGGAAAAGAATATCAAACGGAGTCCAAACGGAATAAAACATTACAATGATTTTTCTTGGACTAGAAGACACCTACGAGACTTGGAAAGGGGGCCAGAAGACCCACAAGGAGGCGACAAGCCGTAGGGGCAGCGCCCTAGGGGGGCATGCCCCCTGGGCTTGTGCCCCCCCGGGAGTCCCCTGCACGGCCTCTGAGTTCTATATATTCTCAAATATTCCAGAAACCCTAGAGGAGTCGCCAAAAATACTTTTCCACCACGACAAGTCTCTGTTCTAGTGAGATCCCATCTTGGGGCCTTTTCCGGTACTCCGCCGAAGGGGGATTCGATCATGGAGGGCCTCAACATCAACCTTGCTGCCCTTCCAATGATACGTGAGTAGTTTACCACAGACCTATGTGTCCATAGCTAGTAGCTAGATGGCTTCTTCTCTCTCTTTGATCTTCATTACAATGCTCTCCTTGATGTTTTTGGAGATCTTTTCAATGTAATCTTATTTTGTGGTGTATTTGTTGACATCCGATTGTCGGTGTACTAAGATAGGGGTACCTTAGTACACCAACTTGTGCACGGGCAGTAGCAGCTTCCCGTGGCAGGGCTTACCACACGCTCGCCAAGGTCCGCTCTGGTCCCTATGAAGCCACTCAAGAACAAAGTATTTAAGTTAAGAGACAAGACCCCGACAAGAGGAGCTTGCCGGGAAGGCCGTACCAGACTCAAGGACATCTTTTCAGCGCAAGACCCTGGCAGGAGGTGCTTGCCAGGAAGACCAAAGAATAACACTTTAGAAGATATATCGTGGCGCATCATACGCCCCGGGAGGGCCCGGGGAGCGGCAAGCTTCTAGGCCCGGCAAGATAGTGGCCCCGGCAAGGTGCTTGCCGGGGGAGACTTACACTGTGTGCCTGCGCTCCAGCTCGACTGTCCACGCGTCGCCCCGGGGCCCTTCCAGGGACGCGTGGCAGACTGCTGTGCAGCCTGGGGTACACGGTGGCAAGCCACGGTGACGAAGCCACCGCCGTGGCGAATAGAGACGCATGGACAGACGCTTTTGGGGTCGACGGCGACGGGCATTTAATGCCCTTGTCCCCCACCGTCAGAGTTAGGTGAAGACCACTGTTCATACACTGTTCATGCACTGTTACAACTACCACCAAAGTTACATTTTTACCCTTCTCTACGTTGACACCTGTCGGTGACCCCTTTGCACTATAAAAGGAGGCCCAGGCACAACGTAGAGGGGGTTCGATCCCAGAAACTCACTCGCTCCCTCGCTCGGTGCAGCTGGTACTGTAGATCTTCAAGCTCCCAAGCCCAAGAACTTAATACAACCAAAAGCAGGAGTAGGGTTTTACGCGTCCGCGCGGCCCGAACCTGGGTAAACTGCCCGCGTGTGCTCCTCGATCTGCTCTCCGTGCTTCCTCCGCTCCCTTACCGCAACGTAGAAGGGGCTCCGGTCCCATAGGTGTTCGTGGGAGGACAGTTTCCCCCGACATCTTTGGCGCGCTAGGTAGGGGGCGTCGAGGTTGTGCGAACCTGATCCGGCGCTCACGCGGGCGCGCTCTTCATCGACTTCTCCAGCTTCATCAACCTCATCGACAACTTCAGCATGCCTCCGAAGAAGAAGGCTTCGGAGGTCGGAGGCCCGTCTGCGTCGATCCCACCACCACCAGAACCAACGGTTGGTGGGGTAGACGCTGGCGGAAGGGTAGACGCCGGCGAGGACACTCGCGGCGCCGCCAAGTCCAAGGACAAGACGGACGACCGGGCGAACTCCAAGACCTCGGTGTCCGTGCATGCACCACGTCCCTCTCAGGAGGTGCCGGACCAACAGCGACGTGGTACCGGGGGTACCATACGCCTGCTGGGACGGGGGCAAGCCCGCGGGTCACGGGACGCTCAAGGCCAGCGCGCTGGCACGAGCAAGGCGCGGTCGCCGGGGCGGGACCCTGCTCCTTCTAACCCTGTTAGAAGTCCGAGCATGTCCCGCTCCTCGCATCGCTCGCCACCGTTTCCCTCCTCTCCAGCAGAAGCTCTTGCTAGAGCCCAACTGCTACTCGACTTCCCTCCAGCGGTAGACAAGGCCGAGGACTGGAGGGCGACGATCCAGAGCCTCATCGCCTTCGCCAACAATGACACGCCGCAACAGCCGGCAACATCACGCCCGCGGCAAGTCGACCAAGCGAAGGCCGATGGAGACAAAACCGCCGGGGGTGCAACTACCGTGCACTCCCCGCCGCGGAAGCAGAAATCGCCACCCCGCCGGATCAACGTCGACGACGACTCCACGGCGTCGTCGGATCCGCGGGCTCGCCGCGACCAGCGCCAAGTCCTCGACGACAGGCGGCAAGAGGATGCTCGAACCCGCATCGAGCGTCGGAGAGAAGCCCGAAGACAGTCCGATCAGCGCGCTGGGACTGCTGTCGACATGCACGCGCCCGGTGAACCAGGCGACTTGCCGTATGCGGCAGGTTTCCCTGCGTTCACCCGAGAGCTGCGGCAAGTCCAGTGGCCCAGCATGAAGAACTTCAAGCCCGACGTACCCGAGAAGTACGACGGCAAGACGCACCCCTCGGAGTTCCTCAGCATCTACACCATTGCGGTGCAGGCTACCGGGGGACGCGACAAGAAGATCCTAGCCAACTACTTCCCGCTCGTGCTTAAGCCAAACGTCAGGTCTTGACTTATGCACTTGCCGGAGAACTCAATCTCTTCTTGGGCGGATTTGTGCCACCAGTTTGTCGGCGCCTTCACGGGCGGCCACAAGCCCCACGGCCAGGAGAGCGATCTCCACATCCTTGCCCAGAAGGAGGGAGAATCCCTGCGCAAATACATCCAAAGGTTCAGCCGCGTGCAACACAACATTCCCGATGTCCACCCTGCCGCGGTTATCAGCACGTTCCACCAGAACGTGCGTAACCGTCGGATGAGGGAGGAGATGGCCATGACCAAGATCCGGGACGTCAGCGAGCTATACACTCTGGCTGACAAATGTGCACGTGCTGAAGAGGGGAGGAGACTCCCCGGAGAGGATGCCGACGCAGGAGGAAGCGACAGCGAAGATGCCGCCCCGGCAAGGAAAAACCGGCGGCGGAACAAGAAGAAAAAGAACAAGGAGGTACTGGTTGTCGAGAAGTCCGGCAAGGAGGCTCCCGCCAAGAAGACACAGGCTGGTGGTTCCGGCAAGGAGCCCACCCCTGTAGCGGCAGCCGACAAGCAGGATGGCTCCGACAAGCAGTACTGCAAGATCCACCGCACCAAGGGCCACGATCTCCAGAACTGCAAGAGGGTAGAGTACCTCGTAGAACAGCAGAAGGCTGAATACGCGCGTCGCGACAAGGAGAAGGCCCAAGGAGGCGGAGGAGAGCCAAGCAAGAAGCGGCCGTTTAATGGCCGGGGAGGACGCCGCGGCAAGGCCAAGCAGCGGCAAGGTGACAGACCTCCCTGGGGCCGCGACAAGGATGAAGACGAAGACGATGATGAGGACATGGAAGAAGGAGACAACAGCGAGCAGGAGTTCCAGAAGGCCACAGAGGTTCTGTGTGTCGACGGAGGTGCCTCTCTGCACACTTCCCACCGCCAACTAAAGCAGTGGGTGTGGGAAGTGAATGCAGCAGAGTCACCCGTCGAGTCGCGCAGGTTGCTGAAATGGTCCGGCACGCTCATCATCTTCGACCTTGAGGACCACCCTAACCGCACAACCGCGGTCGGGTGTTTGCCGATGTTGGTTTCACCAACTATCCTCAACCTCAAGGTCACCAAGATGTTGGTTGACGGCGGGGCCGGCCTCAACTTGATCTCCTCTGCTGTGATCAAGAAGCTACAGATCCCCGACAGCGAGCTCAAGGAAACCGGGACGTTCCAAGGAATCAACCCGGGAAGGAGCAAGCCGAAGGGGAAGATCACGCTGCCAGTGACATTTGGCGGAGAGCTCAACTTCAGGACGGAGAGGATCACATTTGACGTTGCCGATATCCCATTGCCATATAATGGGATACTTGGCCGTCCTGCGCTCGCCAAATTCATGGCGGCTTCCCACTACGCGTACAACATGCTCAAGATGCCGGGGCCGATAAGCGTCATCTCTGTCCCCGGCGACAAGAAGGACGCACTTATCTGCGCCGACAAGATATACCGGGATGCAGCAGCCGCGGCAGACAGCAACACACTTGCCGCTGAAGCTCCCGGGGGGAAGACCAAGACCAAGTCCGGCAAGAGCTCTGGAGCCCACTCCGGCAAACGCACCTCTTCGGAGTGCTGCGCTGCCGTCGAGGACGCACCATCGAGCTCCACCGGCAAGTGTAAGAAAGGAATGGCAGCTCCACGGGCAACCAAGAAGGTGTCCGCAAAGGAGGACGGCACTGGTGGTACCTTCACCATCAGTGCTACGCTCGACCCCAAATAGGAAAGCGCGCTCGTTGCCTTCTTGCGGGCGAATGTCGACGTGTTCGCATGGCAACCGTCTGACATTCCCGGCGTTCCCAGGAAGGTGATTGAGCACAAGCTTGCTGTTTGTCCTCACGCGCGGCCCGTCAAGCAGAAGGTCAGGAAGCAAGCTGTGGAGCGCCAAGAGTTAATTGCCGAAGAAATAAAGAAGTTGGAAGCAGCAGGCCTGGATAGAGGCGTACTCCATCCCACGTGGTTGGCTAATCCAGTTGTCGTGCGAAAGGCTAATGGGAAATGGAGACTTTGTATAGACTTCACGGATGTGAATAAAGCTTGTCCCAAGGATCCTTTTCCCTTGCCGCGCATCGACCAGATTGTTGACTCCACCGCCGGATGTGAGTTGCTTTCATTCCTTGATGCATACTCAGGTTACCACCAGATATTCATGGCCGAGGAAGATGAAGAGAAGACTGCATTCATTACTCCATGTGGCACATATTGCTTCATACGCATGCCCTTTGGATTGAAGAATGCAAGCTCGACATTTGCAAGGGTGGTGCATACTGCTTTTGAGCCACAGATACACAGAAATGTGGAAGCCTACATGGATGATATAGTGGTCAAGAGCAAGAGCAAAGATACCCTGATTCAAGACCTAGGAGAGACCTTTGAGAACCTGCGCAAGATACAACTCAAGCTGAACCCCGAGAAGTGCGTCTTCGGAGTTCCCTCCGGCAAGCTTCTCGGGTTCTTTGTGTCCCACAGGGGATTGAAGCTAATCCCGACAAGATATAAGCCATCGAGCAGATTGAAGCCCCGAAGCGCGTCAAGGACGTAAGGAGACTTGCTGGTTGTGTGGCTGCCCTCAGCAGGTTCATTTCAAAGTCTGCAGAACGCGCCCTGCCTTTCTTCAAAATTTTGAAAAAGGCAGGTCCTATGAAATGGACTCCGGAAGCGGAGGCAGTGCTGCAAGACTTGAAGGGATACCTGTCCTCCACTCCAATACTTGTCGCACCTAGACCACAAGAGAAGTTGCTGCTCTACTTAGCAGCAACCAATCAAGTGGTTAGTGCTGCGTTAGTAGCGGAGAGGGAGGTGGATGAGGAACCCACGTCACCGGCAAGCGCATCCAGCGACAAGCAGGGGGCTTCCCCGATAAGCTCTGGCCCCGACAAGTTCAAGTCTGCGCAGGAACAAGGAGAAGTGCGGAAGAAGATGGTGCCGTGCCCAGTTTATTTTGTAAGTTCCCTCTTGCAGGGGGCTAGGTCAAGATACTCTGGGGTGCAGAAGTTGCTTTTCGGCCTCCTCATGGCCTCGAGAAAGCTGCGCCACTACTTCCAAGCACACGAGATAACGGTGGTCACTCGCTTTCCGTTGAAGAGGATATTGCAAAATCCAGAAGCGACAGGGAGGATCGTCGAGTGGGCACTGGAGCTGTCGAGCTTTGGTCTCAAGTTCGAAAGTACTTCAACTATACAGAGCAGAGCTTTGGCAGAATTCATAGCAGAATGGACACCAACACCAGATGAGGAAGTCCTAGAGACGAGCGTCCCCGCCCAAGAAGCAAGCAAAGAGTGGATAATGTACTTTGATAGTGCTTTCTCGCTGCAAGGCGCCAGTGCTGGCGTGGTACTTATAGCGCCAACCGAAGAGCACCTCAAGTATGTTGTCCAAATGCACTTTCCTAAGGAGCAAGCGACAAACAATACTGCTGAGTATGAAGGTTTGCTTGCCGGCCTCAGAATTGTGGCCAAACTTGGGATCAAGAAGTTGATTGTGCGGGGAGATTCGCAATTGGTGGTCCGACAAGTAAACAAGAGTTACCAGAGTCCTCTGATGGAAGCTTATGTTGATGAAGTGAGGAAGCTTGAAGAACACTTTGAAGGTCTGCAGATGGAGCACGTCCCAAGAGCTCAGAACGATATCGCAGATGGCCTCTCAAAGTGTGCTGCAATGAAGTTACCTGTGGAACCAGGGACCTTCGTGCTCAAGCTAACTCAGCCATCCGTTACACCATCGGTTGGGCAAAACAAGAAGAGGAAGTTGGTCTCCGGCGACTACTTGCCGGCGGATCTTCCTGAAGCCGCCGCCAAGGTTCCCAAGATCAACAACCAAGATGCTGAGGAACAGTCTGCTCCTGCGGACCCAAGGGTCTGTACAGTTGAAGCAGTCGTTCCCGACAAGCCTTGCCCCGGCGGGCTTGCCGGGGAACCCTCAGCTCCGGCAGAACCGCAGGTTCTTGCCATAGAAGCCGAGGTTCCCGCAGCAGCGCTGAGGCCTTTAGTCCTTGCTGTCGAGCCTCAGGCTCCGGCATGGGCACAGCAAATCGTCCGTTTCCTTCAAACAGGAGAACTTCCCGAAGAACCAGAAGACATAGAGAAGATAACCAGACAGTCAAGTATGTACCAGTTCGTTGGCAACGAACTGTACAGAAGAAGACTCAACGGTGTCAGGTTGAAGTGCATTTCCAGGGAAGATGGACAGAAGCTGTTGGCAGAGATACATGGAGGCATATGCGGCCACCACATTGGCGCAAGGGCACTTGCCGGGAAGGCGTTCCGGCAAGGGTTCTTTTGGCCAGAAGCCCTCCAAGATGCAACTGCACAAGTAACCAAGTGTGAAGCGTGCCAGTTCCATGCTAAGCAAATTCATCAGCCAGCTCAAGCTCTCCAGACGATCCCTTTGTCCTGGCCCTTCTCGGTCTGGGGGCTCGATATCCTCGGCCCCTTTTCCCCGCGCCGTCGGGGGCTTTGAGTACTTGTACGTTGCGATCGACAAGTTCACAAAATTGCCGGAAGTGGAACCAGTGAGGAAGGTGACAGCACAGTCAGCAGTCAGGTTCTTTAGGTCAATTGTTTGCCGTTTCGGAATCCCTAACAGGATCATCACCGACAACGACACACAGTTCACAAGCCGCACCTTCATGCAGTACGTCCAAGACCTTGGCGCCAAGGTCTGCTTTGCTTCCGTTGCTCACCCGAGGAGCAATGGTCAAGCAGAGAGGGCAAACGCTAAAGTGCTGCGCGGGCTCAAAACAAGAACCTTCGACAGGCTGCACAAGTGCGGAAGAAACTAGATAGAGGAGTTGCCGGTGGCTCTTTGGTCAATCAGGATGACACCAAGTCGAGCCACCGGACAGACACCCTTTGCTCTTGTCTATGGAGCAGAGGCAGTTCTCCCCACGGAACTCGTATATGGGTCTCCTCGAGTGCTCGCTTATGATGAGCTCGAGCAAGAGCAACTGCGGCAAGATGATGCATTGCTCCTCGAGGAGAACCGTCTCCAGGCTGCTGTACGAGCTGCTCGATACCAGCAGACCTTGCGCCGCTATCATAGCCGCAAGGTCAGGGCCAGGAGTCTCGAGGAAGGCGACCTTGTTCTTCGGCGCGTTCAGTCCGCCAAGAATTCCAACAAGTTGACGCCGAAGTGGGAAGGCCCTTATCGGGTGAGACAAGTCACAAGGCCCGGCGCTGTCCGCCTTGAGACCGAAGAAGGCTTACCGGTGAGCAACTCCTGGAACATAGTGCATCTTCGCAAGTTTCACCCATAAGGCGCGGTTGCCGTGATCCGCTCCGGCAACCACCTTTTGTACAAGTCTTGCCGCTGTTGCATGTAAACCTTTGTACAAAGACGGGCGCAGACCCCTTGCATCAGTAAAACTTTTGTGCTTCGCAATAATCGTCATTTCATGCCTTTCTTTTTACTAGCATGCATCATCTGACACCTTGTGCAGCACACATCCCCGGTAAGCAGTAACGAGCCACAAGGCCCTGTACTTGTATTTCCTCCTTTTCTGCCTTTCTCTCTGAAACAGAAAGAATGTTCCTCGCGCACAACTTTGCCGGGGGGGAAGGATATAAAAGTGTGGACCAAGTGCTGTTCAAGAAAGGAAAGCCTTACCGGGAAGCAAACAATCCATGAAAGCTAAGTTACCAGAATTTGAGCAGTTCAAATTTTTAAAATTCTTTAGTTGTCTTCCTTGAACAACCACACTTTGTATGGAAAACCTGTGCGCGGAGGAACCTACCCGTGGCTAGCCGCGCCCTTATTTTGTTTCGAGCATGCTCAACGGCTTAAGTGAGCTGCGACAAGTGTCGCGCCCTTACTTCGTTTTCGAGTTCGCTCAGCAACCTAAGTGTGCTGCGACTAGCTGCGACAAGGTTTCTTGCCGGCAAGGGCATTGCTAGCAGGCTGCTAAGAGTCCCGCACTCAGCGCTCGCGGCAAGGGTCCCTTTGCCGGCAAGTTCCCTAAAAGCGCAGGGTGGAATACATACAAAGTGAAAGGACTAAGCAAGGGAGATAACACTGCATTGATTACCCGGAATAAAATTGTATATTACAGAGATAGCTTGCCGCTGTTCTAATCAACTACTGCCTATCACTTATTCGACAGCGGCAAAGGAAACGGAAAGAAAGAAGCCTAGTCCCTGCGGTCTCCATCGATCCTCTGGATCTTGCCCACCTTGGCCTCGATGTGGGCGACTTGCCCCTTCAAGGCCTCCTGGTCAGCTTCGGGTGGCAGGGTCCGAAGGATGTTGACAAGGTTGATCCCGGGGTTGCGGTAGACGATTTTCGACAACACCCGCTCCATGGTACCCATGCAGAGCCGGCGCGCCTCGTCGGCCAGCTGCATGGGGATCTTCTCCCGCAGCCGTGCAAGCGCCGACGCCACCCCCCTGAAGAACAGACTCAGTTTGGCGCTGTGGGGGAGGCTCTCGTCGGGAGAGTACACAAGGTGCTCCGCCCTTAACGCCATCATCTCCATGTCAATGTTGGCGGCGGAGGCGACGAGTTCATCAGTCCACTGCTCCACCGTCCGCTGGAAATTGTTCTGCGAGACGGCGGCGCTCTCCAGCAAGAGCCTCTCGGTGCGGAGTTCATCCTTCAGCTTTGTCTCGCGATCCCGGGCAGCGTCAAGTGAGTCAGTAAGGGTGGAGACCTTCAGCTCTAAATCAGCAATGGAGTCCCTGGCGTCAGTGAGCTCTTTGCTCTTCTCGGAGAGGCGGATTTGCAACTCCGAGTTGGTGTGGGCGTCCTTCTCCCGCGCCACGTTGAGCGCGGTGACCCTGTCTTCACTCGCCTTCAAGAACAGCTCCATCTGTGCCACCCTGGCCTCCAGGTCCTTCTTAGCAGTCTCCGCGGCAGCGGCGGCGTCCCTCGCCTCCTGCAGGGCCCCGCCGATGGCTTGCTCCCGGGCGGTGAGGTCGTCCTCGTGGCTATCGAGGTCAACCTTCCGCTGGTTGAGCACTCCCTCCCGCCGAGACAGCTCCTCGGCGGCCAGTCGCTGCTGCTCTTCCACCTCGGCCTTCTCAAGGAGGAAGGCTTGGTGCGCCCCGGGAAGCTCTTCGCGTTCCTCCGCCAAGTTCCGGAGGGCCGCTTGATTGGCGGCACGGAGCTCCTCGGCGCGCTTCTCCAGGTCAGCACCAGCCTTGGCAGCCAGAGCCTCCCGAGACTCCAACTTCGCCTGCCTGGCCCGGTACAGGGCCAGGAGCCGACGAAGGAGTCTCTCCTCTTCGGGCTCGTCGCTGCTGCCGGGCGCATCGACAACCTTCAGCCCGGCGGAGGCGAGAACCTCTCCGTCGAAGGTCTCTCCTTCCGCGGGTGCCCTAGACGAGGACGCCCACGGGACTTGAATGAAGACCCCGTTGGCGGCCTCCAGATAGACACCCGACCGGTCCACGGGGGCGGAGGGGTCGGCGGCCGGTGCAGCGTCCGGCGCTCCTGCGGCCTCCGGGCCAGCAGTGTGGTCGCCGGTCCCTTCCCCAGCCGTGGCGTCGACGGTCGGGGCGGTCTCCTCAACGACCGGCTCGTCGGCTCCAGCCATTCCCTCGGCGGTAGTTGCGTCGCCGCCGTCGCCATGCACGCCCTCCTCGGCGGTGGTCTCCGTCTCCATCAGCTCCGGGGCGGGAGGATCTAATAGAAGAAAAAGAAAAGAAAGATTGTCAAGCAAATATCCAAAAAGGCGAATCCAAGAAGAAGAAATTACAAGGGTTACCTTCGCGGGCTTCTTCGACAACGGAGTCCCTCGCCGGGGAATTCTCCCTTGGCGGCGGAATAGTGGCCCCTGCTGGCGGAGGGCCACCTGCGCCCTCCCTTGGCGGGGTGCACACCCTTGTCGGTCTGCTCGCCCTTGGCGGGGTACCCGCCCTTGGCGAAGTACCCGCCCTTGGCGGAGCACTGTTCCTCGCCAGGGAGCTCATCCTTGGCG
This sequence comes from Secale cereale, assembly GCA_902687465.1. Lineage (NCBI taxonomy): Eukaryota > Viridiplantae > Streptophyta > Magnoliopsida > Poales > Poaceae > Secale > Secale cereale. The sequence continues at coordinate 869,441,494 of LR738715.1, read as the reverse complement.
GGGAGGGTGGGACGAGCGGCTCGTCGGGGGCGACCTCCTGGTGCTCCTGCGGCCGCGGCTCCACCTCTTCACAAGACAATAAGACATCAATAAGGATAACAACCTCAAGCGCGCCCGCTAAACAAAAAAGTGAATACCAGACTTACGCTGGGGCTGCGCTGGGGGCTGCTCTCCGGAGCAGCAGGCTGGTCCGGCAAGTTTGTCGCTGGCGCATCCCTTGTCGCCGCGACGGGCTCGTCGTCCTCGATGTTGACCACGGGGATCTTGGCCCTCTTCGCCATCCGCTGGGTCAAGGTCCTGGAAGCCAAACATAATCAGAATTAGAACCAATCAAGAAGAACCAAGACAAAATCAAGGAAATTACGAGTACTAACTCTTCCTCCTCTTCATCGGAGCTGAGGGCGGAGAAGTCAAACCCCGCCTCGTGCGCTCCAGCGTGAGGAGCTGGAGGAGAAGGCTCCCTCGGGCGCTTAGCAGGTTCCGGGGCTGTGGGCTGTGAAGACCCAGCCTCGCTCGTCGCCGAGGACCGAGGGGCAGAAGGTGCACCAGAGCCACTCCGGGAAGATCCCCCTCCGCTTGTCGCTCGGGCTCGGGGCGCCTCCTTGACGACCTCGCTCGTCGAGGCGGCGCGCGTCGCGCGGCGCTTCGGCTGCTGTCGAGGCGCCTGCGGCCTCGCCGGCTCGGCGGCCTTGCGGAGGCGCTTCTTCTGTTGCTGCGGAGGGCTGGGTGGTGACAGAGAGTTCTCCGAGGATGAGGAGGCGTCGTCGTCAAGATTCAGAGAACCACCGGAGTCTTCGTCAGAATCTCCGGACTCGGCGTCCTCCTCCTCCTCGGCGGGCCCGCTGGACTCGGTACCCTGCCCGGCAGCCTCGCTCGCCCCGGCAAGCTTCCCGGAAGGCTCCCCGGCAAACTCCTCGGGCGCTATCTTCAGCAGCTTGAGGATTTCTGCCTCCTCGGCTTGGCTCACTGCGTCCGCCGCCTCTGCTTCCTCCACGGTATATCCAAATTCGCCCGCAGCCGCAGCTGCGGCGGCCTCTTCCATTCTGGAGGCGATGAATGCTACATCCCGGTCGGTGGTCTCCCGGGTGAGGCCCTTCTTCTCCTCGGCGTTGCGGGGCTTCTCGACCAAGTTGTCGAAGAAGGCTTGCACGGTCTCCGCTGAAGGCACCAGCCAAGTGGGGACGACCCCGTGGGAGTCGCACTCGGGCATCACCGCGCGTATGGCACTAAGGGCGGTGTTGTTGCATAACGACACCACTCCCACCGACGGTTTGAACCACTCTGGGTGCTTGCGGTCATGCTTAAACAGTTCCCGGACCATCCCCTTCAGCTCCAAGACGGTGAAATTGTAGTTCAACCCGGGGCGCAGCCTCATGCGGTCTGCCGCGTTGCCGAACTCCCAAGCAGGTCTCTTTCTTTCCTGCAGAGGGGCAATGCGGCGGCGGAGGAAATCAGCCCCAACTTCGCCCACAGTCAGATTGGCGGCCCGGAGATGAAGAATCCTAATGAGGGCAATCTCCAACTTGTCGTCCTCCGGGGCCAGTTCACTCCAATCCTTGCCGCGCACTATTGCAGTTTGGCGCGGCGAGGTAAACGGCTCAGGCTTCTCTTCCAGAACCCAGCACCAATCGGCCCTCCACTCCTCCCACTTGCGGCGAAGCTCCCCTTTCAAGTACGCATCCTTCTTGTTCAGCCTAAAGATCCAGGAGATGCCGCTGGAGAGTGGGGATCCAGACTCTACTCTAGGCGTGAAGAAATGGCGGAAAAGAGCTACATTTGGGTGGACCCCTACGTAGTTTTCGCACAGATGTGCGAAAACGGCCAAGGTGAGGACGGCGTTGGGGGTAAAATCTAGGAGGTGGTGGCCGTACGTGTTCATCACATCACAAAAGAACTCCGAGAACGGAGGGCAAAGACCGCAATGGAAGAATGCGGCAAAGTAAAAGTACCCTCCGGGGAACATGTCGATGGCGACGGCGGGGAGGACTCTGGTGCGGGGATGAGCCTTCGTCTCCCTCGCCCAGAACAAGTAATACTTGTCCCGCAGCTCCCTCACGCCGAGCCTCGGTGGGAAGACCACCGTCTTTCTCCGCGTGGCTGCTAACTTCGCCGCCTGCTCGGACTTCTCCTTCTTCGCCTTGTCGCCCTTCGCTTTGTCGCACTTCGGAGCCATGGCGGGGGCGGCAAGGAGGGAGGCTAGGAGGTCGCCGGCGCTGCGGGTGTTGGATGCGGCGGAGGAAGTGGAGCTCGGCTCTCCGTCGACCTTTGCGGAGGCAGAGGGCGACGGGGGTTTCTGGAGATTGAAGACACAATGAAGGCAATGGAGGGAAACTGCCCCTGCTTCCTCTGCTTTTAAGGGGGAAGTGGGGGACGTTCCGCATTTCCCATTAAAGAACAGGCCACGATCTCTCCCACGACGCCGCAATCAACGCGTGCCGTTAGGGAGGGATGCGGCGGATACGGAGAGGGATACGGCTTGCCGTGGGCCGCGTGTGCCCGTACACTGTCTTGGGCCTGGCCCAACAGCGCTCGGCACCATGTGTGGCCCAGGCCCGGGGGCTCCTGTCGGTGTACTAAGATAGGGGTTCCTTAGTACCCCAACTTGTGCACGGGCAGTAGCAGCTTCCCGTGGCAGGGCATACCACGCGCTCGCCAAGGTCCGCTCTGGTTCCTATGAAGCCACTCAAGAACAAAGTATTTAAGTTAAGAGACAAGACCCCGACAAGAGGAGCTTGTCGGGAAGGCCGTACCAGACTCAAGGACATCTTTTCAGCGCAAGACCCTGGCAGGAGGTGCTTGCCAGGAAGACCAAAGAATAACACTTCAGAAGATATATCGTGGCGCATCATACGCCCCGGGAGGGCTCGGAGAGCGGCAAGCTTCTAGGCCCGGCAAGATAGTGGCCCCGGCAAGGTGCTTGCCGGGGGAGACTTACACTGTGTGCCTGCGCTCCAGCTCGACTATCCACGCATCGCCCCGGGGCCCTTCCAGGGACGCGTGGCAGACTGCTGTGCAGCCTGGGGTACACGGTGGCAAGCCACGGTGACGAAGCCACCGCCGTGGCGAACGAAGACGCATGGACAGACGCTTTTGGGGTCGACGGCGACGGGCATTTAATGCCCTTGTCCCCCACCGTCAGAGTTAGGTGAAGACCACTGTTCATACACTGTTCATGCACTGTTACAACTACCACCAAAGTTACATTTTTACCCTTCTCTACGTTGACACCTGTCGGTGACCCCTTTGCACTATAAAAGGAGGCCCAGGCACAACGTAGAGGGGGTTCGATCCCAGAAACTCGCTCACTCCCTCGCTCGGTGCAGCTGGTACTGTAGATCTTCAAGCTCCCGAGCCCAAGAACTTAATACAACCAAAAGCAGGAGTAGGGTTTTACGCGTCCGCGCGGCCCGAACCTGGGTAAACTGCCCGCGTGTGCTCCTCGATCTGCTCTCCGTGCATCCTCCGCTCCCTTACCGCAACGTAGAAGGGGCTCCGGTCCCATAGGTGTTCGTGGGAGGACAGTTTCTCCCGACACCGATGAATTGCAGATTTATGATCAGATTATCTATGAATATTATTTGAGTAATGTCTTAATTCTTATATGCATGATTTGATAGCTTAGTATTCCCCTTCGATCTATCGATTTGGTTTGGCCAACTAGAATTGTTTTTCTTGCAATGTGAGAGGTGGTTTGTGATGGATGCAATCCTGCTGTGTCCTCGCCCAGTGACAGAAGGGGTAGTGAGGCACATATTGTATTGTTGCCATTATGGATAAAAAGATGGGGTTTATATCATATTGCTTGAGTTTATCCCTCTACATCATGTCATCTTGCTTAAGGTCTTACTTTGTTCATATGAACTTAATACTCTAGATGCATGCTGGATAGCGGTCGATGTGTGGAGTAATAGTAGTAGATGCAAGCAGGAGTCGGTCTACTTGTCACGGATGTGATGCCTATATTCATGATCATTTCCTTATATATTATCATAACTTTGCGCTTTTCTATCAATTCCTCAATAGTAATTTGTTTACCCATCATATGCTTTCTTCGATAGAGAAGCCTCTAATGAAACCTATGCCCCCCGGGTCTACTTTTATCCTATTATTTTCAGATCTATAAAATCAAAAACACAAAAATATATTGCTTCAATTTATTTACCTTTTATTTGTTTTACACCTCTCTATTAGATCTCACTTTTGCAAATAACCATGAAGGGATTGACATCCCCTTTTTGCATTGTGTGCAAGTGTTTGTTAGTTTGCGCATGTGCATATATTGGGGACTTGCTTGTGCCTCCTACTCGATTGATACCTTGGTCCTCAACTGAGGGAAATACTTATCTCTACTTTGCCGCATCACCATTTCCTCTTCAAGGGAAACATCAATGCAAGCTTAAGAAGTAGCACACATCAATGTCATTGCCGGGTTGCTTAGGGCCTTGGATGAGCACTGGCATCGTAATGAACTTCCGCTTCATGCACAACTAAGGAGGAAGGTTATAGATACATAGAGTCGAAGGCCAGGTGCTATGATCTTCTCTGCTCTCCAAAAGGATTAATGCCATATGCACTTAAACCAAACCATATGCTCCTTGCGTCATCTGCAAACTCCCGCCACATTCTCTCTATTTTTCTCCGCTGCGACCCATCAGCGGGTACTCTCAACATAATGTCTTTCTTATGGCCTTCTTTGTGCCATCGCAGCAACTTGGCATGCTCTTCATTTCTGAACAGACGTTTCAACCGTGGTATTATAGGAGCATACCACATCACCTTGGCGGGAACCCTCTTCCTGGGGCGCTCGCCCTCAACATCATGAGGGTCATCTCGTCTGATCTTATACCGCAATGCACCGCATACAAAGCATGCATTCAAATTCTCGTACTCCTCATCGCGATAGAGGATGCAGTCAGTAGGGCATTCATGTATCTTTTGCACCTCTAATCCTATAGGGCAGAGAACCTTCTTTGCTTCATACGTAGTGTCAGGAAATTCGTTATCCTTTGGAAGCTTCTTCTTCGTTATTTTCAGTAGCTTCTCAAATCCCTTGTCAGATACACCATTCTCTGCCTTCCATTGCATCAATTCTAGTGTGGTACCGAGCATTGTGTTGCCATCGTTGTAATTTGGGTACAACCATTTTTTGTGATCCTCTAACATGCGATCGAACTTCAACTTCTCACTTTCACTTTTGCACCCTCTCTGTGCATCAACAATGACTCGACGAAGCTCATCATCGGGCACATCTGGTGCATCTTGATCTTCATCTTACCCCGTTGCAGTATCACCATATTCAGGGAACATAGGATATTTGTCATCATCCTCTTCTTCTTCATTGTCTTCCGTCATAACCCCTCTTTCTCCGTGCTTGGTCCAAACATTATAGTATGGCATGAAACCCTTCTCAAGCAGGTGGATGCTTCCTCGCTACTTTCCTGAGTATGCGTTGGGATTTCCCTTGAAGAGGAAAGGGAGATGCAACAAAGTGAAGTAAGTATTTCCGTCAGTTTTGAGAACCAAGGTATCAATCTAGTAGGAGATTACACACAAGTCGCCAAATACCTGCACAAACAATCAAACAACTAGCACCCAACGCTATAAAGGGGTTGTCAATCCCTTCTAGGTTATTTGCAAAAGTGAGAACCGATAGAGATAGATGAACAAGTAAAGCAAATATTTTTGGGTTCTTGGTTTATAGATTGAAAAGTAAAAGATTGCAAAATAGAAGATCTGAAACTTATAAGATGTAAAATAGACCCGGGGGCCATAGGTTTCACTAGAGGCTTCTCTCATGATAGCAAATATTACAACGGGTGAACAAATTACTGCCAAGAAATTCATAGAAAAGCGAATAATTATGATGACATCTAAGGCAATGATCATGAATATAGGCATCTCGTCCGAGACAAGTAGACCGACTCCATACATCGACCGCTCTCCAGCATGCATCCAGAGTATTAAGTTCATAAGAACAGAGTAATGCCTTAAGCAAGATGACATGATGTAGAGGAATTAATGTGATGCCCGGGTAATCATGCTATAGTAAACACTACTAATGATGCCACGTCACCGAAGTCACTGTTGTAATCTCGCGTTATTCAACCCCGTTCGAATTCAAAATTCAAAGTAAAGTCAAACAATGAAAGATTTCAAATGTCAAAACTAAAATGTTCAAGTTGTGTCAAATAAATCATAAGTAAATATGGTGGAGAAACCACACCTTCATAGAATATTTGAATACTATTAGGTGAGTAAAGCAGTAGCGAAAACTATTATTTAAATTCTTTTCAATATTACTTAATTAGGAAACTACTTTAGTTTGAGTACCAAGTTAATGTGGCAATGACATATTTGGTAACATCAAATTCGGTGCCATTTGGTATTTTACTAAAAAAAATATAAGGTAACTAAAAGAAAACACTAAACAAAAAGTAAATAAAACAAGAAAACAAAACAGAAAAACAAAAGGGAAAAGAAACAAAAAGAAAAGGGGAGAACCCCCTGGCCCAACTGGGCCTCAACCCAACTGGGCCGGCCCACCTCCTCTCCTACCTAAACCCACTCCCCCGTAACCCTAACTACCCACGCCCCCACTTCCCCTCACCCCATCGCACTCCCTCCTATCCCCATCTAGATCGGGAAACTGCCCCGACCCCATCGCCCCAGATCGGCAGCGCCCCGACCCCGTCGCCGGAGTCCCCAACCACCGCGACGCTCCCTCGTCCTCCCACACCGCCGCCACCACACGCGCGCACACGTAGGAGAGGAGCTCCTTGCCTCGATCCCCATGGCCGCCGGCGACCGCCTCAAGCCTCCTCGCGCGCGCGCCTTCCACCGCCGGCGGTCCAAGATGACCTAGCAGCTCCTGTTGCCCCGTCCCTCCATGCCGCGCCCGATGCCCGCGCCGGCAACCTTGACTCCTTGCCATGGCCGGCCCCGAGCGTTGTGCCTGCAGCACTACTCCTCGTCGCTACCGAGTCGCCCTCGCTGCGGTTTGCTGGGTCGCCCACCTCCTCGCTGGACTGCTCCCCGTCTCCGACGTCGTCGTCCCCGTCAACCTCCTTGACCCCCCTGCCACCTCCTGTGCTCGCCCGCTCCCCCCTGCCGCGCGCATGGCGCGGTCGCGTCGGCACCGCTCCTACCCCGTGGCGGCTCCACCATGCTGCGGTGGTCATTGGGCCGCGCCGCTAACCCGCATCGCCTGCTGTCGCGCGTCGGCACCCCTGTGGGCCAGCGCTCGTGCGGGCGGGTGCTCGACGCCCAGTAGTCGCTCGGGTTTGCCCGCCCCGCTGCATGCCCAATCCGCTAGGGTCCCTGGCCCAATGACAGCCGGGGCCCACCCCCAGAAAGTTTTATGAAAAAAGAATTTAAAAAGAATAAATAAAAAATTAATTAACTTAATTAATTCTGTTAATTAACTATTGAACCTAATTAACCTACTAACTAATCTAATTAAACAGTTAGTTAGTTTGTTAGACAATGACATGTGGAACCGACATGTCAGGTTGACCTAGTCAACACCTCTTTTGACTGTTGACATCATGCCGATGTTATGCTGATGTAGTATTAATAATTTCAAATTAATTTAATAACAATAATTTAGAAAATGGTTTAAAACTGTAAACATTAATATAAAATAATCGGCAACTCGGATGAAAATACTTTGTACATGAAAGTTGCTCAGAATTTTGAGACGAATCCGAATATGAGGTCTGTTTGTCCGCCACATGCCTCTAACTATCTGAACATGGAACATACCCCCTCTGGTCCTCTGTCTGACACAGGTCCGGAACCGGGATAACATTCCCGGTTGAATTCCCCCTTCACCTATATCGTGTAGACATACGTTAGACCACACGTAGCACCGTGTATTGCCATGTTGTGCTTTGTGATGCTTTGATTGCTCTGTTATTTATTGTGTTCCCCCTCCGTTACTTCTTTCTGGTAGACCCCGAGACTGCTGACGATACCCCCGTGATTTACTACATCAACGATGACCCGTCCTTCTTGCCAGAGCAACAAGGCAAGCTAACCCCCCTTGATCACCAGATATCGTCCATTCTCTTCTCTCTTACTCTTGCATTAGAATTGCTACTGTTGATGATTCGATAGCTCCTATTCTGTTGCATAGCCTGTCATTGTTGCTACCACTGTTGATACCTTTACCTACTATCCTAATGCTTAGTATAGGATGCAAGTATTCCATTAGTGGCCCAACATCCTTGTCTGTCTGCCATGCTATACTATTGGGCCATGATCAGTTCGGGAGGTGATCAAGGGTATATACTATACTATTACATACATATGTTGATGATTCAGAGATGGGGGCTGAAGGGGCAGGTGGTTCCACACAGGTAGTGGTGGGCCTGGGTTCCCGGCAGCCACTTGATGGTTACTTTGTGGCGGAGCGACAGGGAAGGTCATGACCACCTAGGAGACCGGTGGGCCTGGCCCTGGTCGTTGTTCGCGGTTATTTCACAATAACACGCTTAACGAGATTATTTGATCTGAGTCTTGCCATTGGCCTTTACGCACTAACCATCTACGTGGGAATAGTTATGGGCACTCGATGTCGTGGTATCAGCCGAAGCCTTATTGACGTCAGCTACTTAGCGGCGCGCACCGGGTTGGACTGGAAACGCTCGCACTTGTATAAGGGGGCTAGGTCTGCTCACCGACCACGTTCGCAATGTGCAGGAGTGCAAAGGGTGATGGCCCGTGACCCCTGCGCGCATAGGACTTAGGCCGGCGTGCTGACCTCTCTGTTGTGCTTAGGTAGGGTTGCGACGTGTTGATCTTCCGAGGTCAGGCATGACACAGGAAAGTGTGTCCGGCCAAATGGGATCGAACGTGTTGGGTTATTTAGTGCACCCCTACAGGGAAGTTAATCTATTCGAATAGATGTGTCCCTTGGTAAAAGGACGACCCGGAGTTGTACTCCGACGTCATGACAACTAGAACCGGATACTTAATAAAACACACCCTTTCAAGTGCCAGATACAACCCGGTGATCGCTTTCCCACAAGGCGACGATGGGAGGATCGCCGGGTAGGATTATGCTATACGATGTTACTTGGTGAACTTACTATCTATTCTATTCTACTGCTACAAGACGGAGGTTGCCAGAAGCATTGATACTTGTTACATTCCATCTACTCTCTTCTAATGCTGCAAGATGGAGGCTGCCAGAAGCGTTGTCTTCGATTGGACTAGCTATCCCACTCTTATTATGGCATTTTGCAATTCAGTCCACATATATTACCCCTTTATACAGATACCATTGCATATGTAGTGTAGAACCTTGCTTGCGAGTACTTGGGATGAGTACTCACGGTTGCGTTGCTCCCCCTTTCCCCCTTTTGTCCCTTCTTCTTGGATGACGCTACTAGATGGTGGAGTCCAGGAGCCAAAGGATCCCGAGGATGTTTCTACGTGGAGTTCTGCTTCAAGGTGTAGTTAGGAGGTCCCTGGCAGGAGGCCTTGCCTTTTCGATCGTTGCTACTTTTGTGCTAGCCATCTTATAGCACCTTGTTTAACTCATGTTTGTACTCAGATATTTTTTGCTTCCGCTGACTCTTGTATTGTCGAGCTTATATATTCGAGCCCTCGAGGCCCCTGGCTTGTAATATAAAGCCTTTATTATTTTATTTGTGTCTTGAGTTGTGTTGTGATATCTTCCAGTGAGTCCCTGATCTTCATCATACCTTTGACTTGATGTCATCGCCGATCGATTACAAATGTGTCGTGATTATCATCAACATTCTGAGATCTTCCAGGTTATGAATCGAATTCATGATGGGAAATACCATCCTTTCCCCTCGATGATTTGTATTACCATCGACAACATTCTTGCATTACCTCCAACACAAACTTGTTCTTGTTTTGGGTTGTACCTTGGGTTCCTTGCTATCCAACTCATGTTATGATTATACATTGGAGTATTACCATCTTTTATGTCAAGGGTGTCATGAGAATTGCTCCACTTGTTAAATATTGATATAGTAATACTTTTGCCATCCCGTTCATATCTTCGTCCCCATGTCGTTCTAACCGGAATACCGACCATTGAATTGTGATGTGTGAATTCCAAATCTTTTAGCAACCCTATTGCTTTGAAGTGAATGGTCGATAGTTCATTCCAACCCTTCTTGTTATTGAATCGCCATTATAACATGGATCATGCTAATTAGTCCATTTTCCAGGTGCACGTTCCATTCAATCTTTACTTATGGATGGTCCCCTCTAACATACTACAGTATGACCAATGTTATCATCTTGTTCACTTGAGTGTGGAAATCCATGCTTATGGAAATCTTGATGAATTGTTGTTGAGCCCGTCGGCCACATCCTCATATTTTCCTTGCTGAAAAAGTAGGACTTATTCTATAAGTTGTTCCTGATGGATCCTTTGTGTATTCAAAGTCTGATCTTTACCCAATGACCATGTCGGTGCTATCTCGAAGCATGTCTGTGCTACTCCAAAAATCCACAAGAACATTGTAAGAGCAATGCTAAATGTTTCTTGATCAAGTATCCAACATCCTTGTGTGGGTACATATCATAATTCTTCTTACCCCTTTTATCTATATGGTCATGACTTTGATCTCCTGACACATATATCATGCCCTGCTTAATCTTGGAAATGATATACTCCTATTCATTGTGATTAAACACATTTTGAAGACATCTTCCTTTCCATTTGTTGTTTAACCTTTCTTTGATCTACATATAATCTAAGCAGTAATAATTTTCTACTTATGTGAACACCTTGGTGTACAACTCTGTTAGTAAGACCCTGTTAATACTGTTGATAACATTCTGGTAACCACCGATGGATGGGAAATTTGCCTATTGGTCCGCCTCGTTCAACGAGCAAGAAAATGGTTCTCTTTGTCCCTCGCCCTTGGTACCGATGTTGTTGCCGACATAACTGATGTGCTATCCTCTGGCATACCTTGCTTATGAAATCGTTCAAGATGTCACCGCCCTTCCTACTTTTAGCCCACATGGTGGGCCCATAACCCACAGTTCCACAGGATCAAAACCCGACTCTCGTGTACACCCCCCTGTTTCCAAGGTTATTCCTCACGCTTGGCTTCATGTACAATTCACGAGCCACCTTCCTAATGATCTATTCTGGTATCAGACGCAATACATATTCTCGTTGTTCGGGATACCTTTCACGCCTTGTTTCAGACAACAAACATTTGTCTATCCGTTTGAAACTTCTTATGTACCATATTACTTTGCTCTCGGCGTGTTTTATTCATTCAACTCGAGAGATACTCATGTGTTCATTCGTGGGATAACCTCCGATGAATACCCCTTGTAGTATTATATCGTTGTCAAGCTGCCCCTTTCCTATTCGTAAGTACGTTGGAGACCCGAAGAAAGGATGATGACATCATCATGATGAACTGAAGCAGAGGACTGAAGACATCAACATAATATATTGACCTCTTTGAGAAGAGCAACCAAGATCGAGAAGACTCGATAGATTTCATAACCACATCTTTCCCCTTACGAGATTTCTTATAGTGAAGGAGAATTGTGACGCCCGGGTAATCATGCTACAGTAAACACTACTAATGATGCCATGTCACCGAAGTCACTGTTGTAATCTCATGTTATTCAACCCCGTTCGAATATAAAATTTAAAATAAAGTCAAACGATGAAAGATTTCAGATATCAAAACGAAAATGTTCAAGTTGTGTCAAATAAATCATAAGTAAATATGGTGGAGAAACCACACCTTCATAAAATATTTGAAAACTATTAGGTGAATAAAATAGTAGTGAATACTATTATTTAAATGCTTTTAAATATTAGTCAATTACGAAACTAATTTAGTTTGAGTACCAAGTTAATGCGGCAGTGACATATTTGGTAACATCAAATTAGGTGCCATTTTGGTATTTTGCTAAAATAAAAATATAAGTTAACTAAAAGAAAACACTAAACAAAAAGTAAATAAAATAAGAAAACAAAACAGAAACAAAAGGGAAAAGAAACAAAAAGAAAAGGGGAGAACCTCTTGGCCCAACTGGGCCTCGACCCAACTGGGCCGGCCCACCTCCTCTCCTACCTAAACCAACTCCCCCGTAACCTTGTCTAAAAAAAAACTCCCCCGTAACCCTAACTACCCACGCCCCTACTCCCCCTCACCCCGTCGCTCTCCCTCCTCTCCCCATCTGGATCGGGCAACTACCCCGACCCCATCGCCCAAGATCGGCAGCGCCCCGACCCCGTTGCCGGACTCCCCTCCGCTGCGACGCTCCCTCGTCCTGCCACACCGCCACCACCACACGTGCGCACACGCAGGAGAGGAGCTCCTCGCCCCGATCCCCATATGGCCGCCGACGATCGCCTCAAGCCTCCTCGCGCGCGCACCTTCCACCGTCGATGGGACAAGATGACCCAGCAGCTCCTGCTGCCCTGTCCCTCCGTGCCGCGCCCGATGCCCGCACCGGCAACCTCGACTCCTTGCCATGGCCAGCCACGAGCGCCGTGCCTGCAGCACCACTCATCGTCGCCACCGAGTCGCCCTCGTTGCGGTCTGCCGGGTCGCCCGCCTTCTCGCCGGACTGCTCCCCGTCTCTGACGACGTCGTCCCCGTCGACCTCCTCAACCCCCGCTGCCACGGTCCCTACAGTCACCACCGTGAGCTACCCTCCCCTCCTCTCCATCTCCTCGTCCGCGACGCGCGCTCACCACCGCCCCGAGCACCCGCGCACCGCACCACTGTGCCGGCCTGCGCCCTCCTGGACTGGCGTCTGCCTCGCCGCGTGAGAACGCGCTGCGCCTCGCCTCCGCTTCAGCTCGCTCTGCTGCGCCGCTGTTTGCCATCATCGTGTTCCGCCTAGTGTCACCGTCCCTCACCGCCGAACCGTCACTGGCTGCCTCTCTCACACTGGTGCCCGTCGCTCCCTTTGGCCGTTGTCGCCGTGCCGACCATGCCCACTCACCTCCTCTGCTCGCCCGCTCCCCCTGCCGCGCGCATGGCGCGACTGCGCCGGCGTGCGCGCGCACCGCTTCTACCCCGCGGCGGCTCAACCACACTGCGGTGGTCGCTGGGCCGGGCCGGTACTGGCCGCCACTGCCCCGCAACGCCTGCTGCCGCGCGCCGGCGCCCCCGCGGGCCAACGCTCGTGCGGGCGGGTGCCTGACGCCCAGCACCTGCTCGGGTTCGTCCGATCCGCTAGGGGCCCTGGCCCAATGACAGCCGGGGCCCACCCCTAGACCGTTTTACAAAAAAATAATTTAAAAAGAATATGTATAAAAATAATTAATTAATTAATTAACTTAATTAATTCGGTTAATTAACTGTTAAAGCTAATTAACCTACTAACTAATCTAATTAAACAGTTAGTTAGTTTGACAATGACATGCGGGACCCACATGTCAGCTTGACCCAGTCAACACCTCTGTTGACTGCGGACGCCATGCTGATGTCATGCTGATGCAGTATTCATAATTTTGAATTAATTTTATAATAATAATTTAGAAAATGATTTAAAACTTTATAAACATTAATATAAAATAATCTGTAACTCGGATGAAAATACTTTGTACATGAAAGTTGCTCAGAATTTCGAGACGAATCCGAATATGCGGTCCGTTTGTCCGCCACATGCCTCTAAGTATCTGAACATGGAATATTCCCCCTTCGGTCCTCTATCTGACACAGGTCCGGAACCGGGATAACATTCCCGGTTGAATTCCCCCTTCACCTATATCGTGTAGACATACATTAGACCACACGTAGCATCACGTATTACCATGTTTTGCTTTGTGATGCTTTGATAGCTCTGTTATTTATTGAGTTCCCCCTCCGTTACTTCTTTCCGGTAGACCCGAAGACTGCTGACGATACCCCCGTGATCGACTACATCGATGACGACCCGTCCTTCTTGCCAGAGCAACCAGGCAAGCCAACCCCCCTTGATCACCAGATATCACCCATTCTCTTCTCTCTTACTCTTGCATTAGAATTGCTACTTTTGATGATTCGATAGCTCCTATTCTGTTGCATAGCCTGTCATTGTTGCTACCACTGTTGATACCTTTACCAACTATCCTAATGCTTAGTATAGAATGCTAGTATTCCATCAGTGGCCCCACATCCTTGTCTGTCTTCCATGCTATACTATTGGGCCGTGATCACTTTGGGAGGTGATCACGGGTATATACTATATTGTTACATACTTATGTTGATGATTCAGAGATGGGGGCTGAAGGGGCAGGTGGTTCCACACAGGTAGTGGTGGGCCTGGGTTCCCGGCAGCCCCTTGATGGTTACTTTGTGGCGAAGCGATAGGGCAAGTCACGACCACCTAGGAGACAGGTGGGCCTGGCCCTGGTCGTTGTTCGCGGTTATTTCACAATAACACGCTTAACGAGATCTTGGTATTTGATCTGAGTCTGGCCATTGACCTTTATGCACTAGCCAGCTACGTGGGAATAGTTATGGGCACTCGACGTCGTGGTATCAACCGAAGCCTTCTTGACGTCAGCGACTTAGCGGCGCGCGCCGGGTTGGACTGGAATGCTCGAACTTGTATAAGGGGGCTAGGTCTGCTCACCGGCCGCGTTCGCAACGTGCAGGAGTGCAAAGGGCGATGACCCATGACCCCTACGCGCATAGGACTTAGACCGGCGTGCTGACCTCTCCGCTGTGCTTAGGTAGGGCTACGACGTGTTGATCTTCCAAGGCCGGGCATGACCCAGGAAAGTGTGTCCGGCCAAATGGGATCGAGCGTGTTGGGTTATGTGGTGCGCCACTGCAGGGAAGTTAATCTATTCGAATAGTTGTGTCCCTCGGTAAAAGGACGACCCGGAGTTGTACTCCGACCTCATGACAACTAGAACCGGATACTTAATAAAACACACCCTTTCAAGTGCTAGATACAACCCGCTGATCAATTTCCCACAGGGCGACAAGGGGAAGATCGCCGGGTAGGATTATGCTATACGATGTTACCTGGTGAACTTACCATCTATTCTATTCTACTGCTGCAAGGCGGAGTCTTCCAGAAGCATTGATACTTGTTACATTCCATCTACTCACTTCTACTGCTGCAAGATGGAGGCTGCCAGAAGCGTAGTCTTCGATTGGACTAGCTATCCCCCACTTATTCTGGTATTCTGCAGTTCGGTCCACAGATATCACCCCTTTATACATATACCATTGCATATGTAGTGTAGATCCTTGCTTGCAAATACTTTGGATGAGTACTCACGGTTGCGTTGCTCCCCCTTTTCCCCTTTTGTCCCTTCTTCTTGGATGACGCTACCAGATGGTGGAGTCCAGGAGCCAGAGGATCCCGAGGATGTTTCTACGTGGAGTTCGGCTTCGAGGAGTAGTTAGGAGGTCCCAGGCGGGAGGCCTTGCCTTTTCGATCGTTGCCAATTTTGTGCTAGCCATCTTATGGCACCTTGTTTAACTCATGTATGTACTCAAATATTTTTTGCTTCCGCTGACTCTTGTGTTGTCGAGCTTATGTATTCGAGCCCTCGAGGCCCCTGGCTTGTAATATAAAGCTTGTATTATTTTATTTGTGTCTAGAGTTGTGTTGTGATATCTTCCAGTGAGTCCCTAATCTTGCTCGTACACGTTTGCGTGCATGATTAGTGTATCGTGAAATCAGGGGTGTCACAATTAACTCATGTAATATGATGAAAACCCCATCTTGTTATCCTTGATGGCAACAATACAGTACATGGCATGTCCCTTTCTGACACTAGGATTGAGCACCGCAAGATTGAACCCAAAGCAAAGCACTTCTCCCATTGCAAGAAATATCAATCTAGTTGGCCAAACAAAACCTATTGTTCGAAGAGAATTACTAAGATATTAGATCATGCATATAAGAATTCAGAAAAGACTCAAATAATATCCATAGATAATCTGATCATAAACCCACAATTCATCGGATCTTGACAAACACACCACAAAAGAAGATTACATCAGATAGATCTCCGAGAACAACGAGGAGAATATGGTATTGAAGATCAAAGAGAGAGAAGAAGCCATCTAGCTACTAGCTATGGACCCGTAGGTCTGTGTTAAACTACTCACACTTCATCGGAAGGGCAATAGGGTTGATGTAGATGCCCTCTGTGGTTGATTCCCCCTTCGGCAGAGTACCGGAAAAGGCCTCCAGGCGGGATCTCGCGAGAACAGAAGGTTACAGCGGCGGAAAAGTGGTTTTGATGGATGTTCTGATTTTTCTGGAATATATGGGTATATATAGGCTGAAGAATTAGGTCAGGAGACGCTTGAGGGTCCCACAAGGGTGGGGGCGCGCCCTACCCCCTAGGGCACGCCCTCCGTCATTGTGGCCGCCTCGCAGCTCCCCTGACATGCACTCCAAGTCCATCCGATGTCTTCAGGTCCATGAAAAATCTTCGTGAAGTTTCGTTCTGTTTGGACTCCGTTTGATATTCCTTTTCTGAGAAACTCAAAAACAAGGAAAAAACAAAAACTGGCACTAGTCTATGGGTTAATAGGTTAGTCCCAAAATTCATATAAAATATCATATAAATGCATATAAAACATCCAAGATAGATAATACAATAGCATGGAACAATAAAAAATTATAGATACGTTGGAGACGTATCAAGCATCCCCAAGCTTAATTCCTACTCGTCCTCGAGTAGGTAAATGTTAAAAATAGAATTTTTGATGTGGAATGCTACCCAACATATTTATTAATGCAATATTCTTTATAGTGGCACGAGTGTTCAGATCCATAAGACTCAAAACAAAAGTTAATCAAAATATAAATTATAATACTTTGAGCATACTAAAAAGTAATCTATGAAGCTTCATAAATAACATGGCTAAAGAAAGATATCCCTACAAAATCATATAGTCATTTATGCTCCCTCTTCTTAACACAAAGTAAAAAAATCATACATATCCCGGTGCCAACCAAGCAATTGTTTTCATACTGAAACATTCTTAAACTTTTTCAATTCTTCATGCAATACATGAGAATGAGCCATGAATATAGCACTATGAGTGGAATAGAAGGTGGTAATAGACAAAAGGAGGGAGAAAGTATCACATTGACTAGGCAAATCAATGAACTATGGAGATGTCCATTAATCGATATCAATGTGAGTGAGTAGGATTGCCATGTAACAGACGCACTAGAGCTATAAGTGTATGGAAGCTCAAAAAGACAACTAGTGGGTGTGCATCAACTTGCTTGCTCACGAAGACCTAGGGCATTTGAGGAATCCCATCGTTGGAATATAAAAGCCAATTTTTATAATGAAAAATTCCCACTAGTGATATATAAAAGTTACAACATAGGAGACGCTCTATCATGAAGAACATGGTGCTACTTTGAAGCACAAGTGTGGAAAAAGGATAGTAACATTGTCCCTTCTCTCTTTTTCTCTCTCTTTTTTTGGTAGTAAGTTTTTTTGGAGACCCTTATCTCTTTTTTTTAATACTCATTTGGCCTCTTTATTGATAACCTCACATGGGACAATGTTCTAATAATGATGATCATCACACTTTTATTTACTTACAACTCGATACTAGAACAAAGATATGACTCTATATGAATGCCTCCGGTGGTGTACCGGGATGTGCAATGACCAAGAGTGACATGTATGAAAAATAAGAACGGTGGATTTGCCACAAAGACTATGTCAACTAAATGATCATGCAAAGCAATATGACAATAATGATGTGTGTCATAATAAACGGAATGGTGGAGTTACATGGCAATATATCTCGGAATGGTTATGGAAATGCCAAAATAGGTAGGTATGGTGGCTTTTTTGATGAAGGTATAAGGAGGGTTTATGCACCGACGAAAGTTGCGTGGCACTAGAGTGGCTAGCAAGGTGGAAGGGTGAGAGTGCGTATAATCCATGGACTCAACATTAGTCATAAAGAACTCACATAGTTATTGCGAAAACATTTATTAGCTCTCGAAGCAAAGTACTACGATGCATGCTCCTAGGGGGGGAGGTTGGTAGGAGTTAACCATCACGCGCCCCCGACCTTCACGTAAAGACAAACACTCAAAATACAAAGTGCTCCAATTTGGTTACATAGTTAGGAGACCATACGTGCATGCTACGGGAATCACCAACTTTAACACAACTATTTATTTAACCTAACTACCAGTAGCATGACTCTAATATTACCATTTAACATCTCAAAACAATTGCAAGGAGTCAAGCTTCAGATGTATTCAATGCTCTATATATGAAAGTTTTTATTATATCTCCTTTGGATGTCTATCATATTAGGACTAATTTCATAAGCCAAGCAAATTACCATGTTGTTCTTAAGAACTCTCAAAATAATATAAGTGAAGCAAGAGAGTTCAACAATTTCTATAAAATAAAACCATCGCCGTGCTCTAAAAAGATATAAGTGAAGCTCTGGAGCGAAATTGCCTAGCTCAAAAGATATAAGTGAAGCACATAGAGTATTCTAATAAATCACGATTGAAGCGTGTCCCTCTCAAAAGGTGTGTACAGCAAGGATGATTGTGACAAACTAAAAAGCAAAGACTCATATCATACAAGTAGCTCCAAGCAATACACATATCTTATAGTGAATACAAATATAGCCTCAAGTAAAGTAACTGATGGATGAAGACGAAAGAGGGGATGCCTTCTTGGGGCATCCCCAAGCTTAGGCTCTTGGCCGTCCTTGAAATTTACTCTGGGGTGCCTTGGGCATCCCCAAGCTTAGCCTCTTTCCACTCTTTATTCCATAGTCCATCAAATCCTTACCCAAAACTTGAAAACTTCACAACACAAAACTCAACAAAAAATCTCGTGAGCTCCGTTAGTAAAACAAAGCAAATAACCACTCAAGGTACTGTTGTGATCTTATTATAATTTCATATTGGTGTAATATCTACTGTATTTCAACTTCTCCATGGTTCATACACCCCGATACTAGCCATAGATGCATCAAAATAAGAAAACAACACATAAAACAGAATCTGTCAAAAACAGAATAGTTTGTACAATCTGTAAACTTTGCATATTTATGTAACTCTAAAAATTCTGAAAATATGGGACGTCGTGGGGAATTTCTATATCAATTTTGTGTAAAAATTTTAGAAGGTTTTTACGTTCCAGTGATTTATTGAATTTTCTGCACTGGATGCAAAAGTTTCTGTTTTTCAACAAAATCAAATCAACGATCACCGTAAGCCATCACAAAGGTCTTACTTGGCTCAAACACTAATTAAAACACCAAAACACAATTACTACAGAAGTAACAATGTGTAAAACTTGGAAAATAGAACAAAAAAGTAAAAAGCAAAAATAAAATTGGGTTGCCTCCCAACAAGCGCTGTTGTTTAACACCCTTAGCTAGGCATAAAACGCAAATAGATCTAAGTATTATCATCTTTGGTATGCAATCCATAGGTAGCTCTCATAATAGATTCATAAAGCAATTTAATTTTCTTTCTTGGAAAGTGTTCCATGCCCTTCCTTAATGGAAGTTGAAATCTAATGTTTCCTTCTTTCATATCAATAATTGCACCAATTGTTCTAAGGAAGGGTCTACCAACACTACAAGAAAGAGGAGATTTGCCGTCTCTACTGCACTTTGCCGTCAGCATTTCGTTGGGACAGATGGCAAAGACTAATTTTGCCAACTGCTGCTCATGGCAAAGAACAATTGACGGCAAAGACTAATTTGCCGTCTGTAAAAAAAATGACATACGGCAAAGTATCTTTGCTGTCTGCGTTTTTTATTTACAGACGGCAAAGAGCTCATTTTGCCTTCTATAGAAAAAAACACAGATGGCGTAGTCTGTGCCGTCTATATTTTTGTTTACAGACGACAAAGTGAGCTCTTTGCCATCTGTAAATAAAAACGCACACGGCAAAGAGAAAACACAGCCCACTGATCGATCCCACGGATCGATGACTTGGCAGCAAAATCCACCGTAGAAGCACAACCCACCCCACCAGAATCTCTCTCTCCTTTCACGTGGTCGGGCCCCACCCCAACCACCCGCAGCCCAGCAGCCTTATCCATCCGATTCGACCCCCCACGACGAGGCCACGACCTCTCTCTCGCATCTCTCTCTCGTATCCCTCTGCACCACATCAATCCAGAGCAACTCCACCGGGCTCGATCTCGCCGGCCGCTGCCGCTCTGGCCACCGGCCACCGGCCGTGTTCCTGGTCCTCTCCTCTCCCTTCCCCCTCGCGCCACCGGCCACTGCCGCTCGGGTCACTAGCCGCCTCCGCCGCTCAGGCCGCCGGCCGTCACGACCACCACAACCGTTCGAGCCATCGGCGCTGCCCGCGCCACCGACCACCACCGCCACTCAAGCCATCAACCAGCTCGGGTGCTCGAGCCACCGGCTGTCGCCGCCGCTTGGGGCACCGGCTGTCACAGGGAGCATCGACGGATGCAAAGGGCAGCTGCTGGTCGCCCCCAACTGGCGCAACATGCCGGGCGGCTCCATGGCCCGTGCGGCTGCCGAGGGGGGCTGCCCTGCGCCTCCTAGGAAGAGAAGGACCGTGCTCGGTGCGGTCTCGAGCTATCGGCCGCCGCCGCTCGCGCCACCAACGGCCCGAGCCAATGCCCTGAGCCCTCTTTATGTTTAAAATAAGTTGTAGAATAATTTTGTAATTTGATCTATAAAGAAACCGTTGAAGTTCAGATCTGCCAGTTTCTTGCATGAGAATGTTGTAGCAGGATTTGCTCTAGTCCTTCGTGTCTTGTCCATGTTTACGTGTACAGCGTATTTTTTAAATAAAATAAAAACTTTGCCGTATGTAAAGTTGTTGTACTGATGGCAAAGATCGCGTTTCGGCTGATGGAAAAGATGCTGCTTTGCCGTCTGTTATTATTTGTGCAGACGGCAAAAGACCGAGATTCAATAACGGCAAAGTCTTTGCCGTCTTCCCGACGAAAAGCTGACGACAAAGTATTCTTTGCCGACTAGGCTTTGCCGTCTGCATCCTGGCGGCAAACTCTTTGCCGTCTATATTTAGGTCTTTGCCGTCTGTGATGCACAGACGGCAAATTACCTGATTCCTGTAGTGCAAGAATAATAGGACATGTAGGATTGCAATCTATATCAAGAACAATGTTATCTACGGGCACATAATTCCTATTTGCAACAATAAGAACATCATTAATCCTTCCCATAGGTTTCTTAATAGTGGAATCCGTAAGATGCAAATTTATAGAACACTCATCAATTTCACGGAACCCTAGCACATCACATAAAGTTTTTGGAATCGTAGAAATGCTAGCACCCAGATCACACAAAGCATGGCACTCATAAACGTTAATGTTGATTTTAATAGTTGGTTCCCACTCATCTTAAAGTTTTCTAGGGAAAGAAACTTCTAATTCAAGTTTTTCTTCAAAGGATTGCATCATAGCATCAACGATATGTTTAGTAAAAGCTTTATTTTGATTATAAGCATGGGGAGAGTTCAACATCGATTGCAACCAGGAAATACAATCTATCAAAGAGCAATTATCATAATTAAATTCCTTGAGATTCAATCTAGTGGGTTCATCGCTACTTAGGGTTTTGACTTCATCAATCCCACTTTTATCAATTTTTGCATCAAGATCTAAAAACTCTGAATTATTGGGATGCCTCTTTACTAAAGTAGACTCATCTCCAGTCCCATATTTATCAAGATTTATTTTTGAAAACAAAGATTCAATAGGACTTACATAAATCACTTTAAGATCTTCATCATTATTTTCACGGGAACTAGAAGAACACGTTTTTACAAACCATTCCTTTTTAGCACGCATCTTAACGGTTCTTTCTTTGCACACATCAATGGAAATTCTCATAGCTTTGAGACTCAGTGATATCATGCTTGGGTGGAATAGATCTAAGCTTCAAAGAATCAACATCAAGAGAAATTCTATCCACACTTCTAGACAAATCATCAATCTTAAACAATTATTCTTCAATCGTAGCATTAAAATTCTTTTGAGAACTCATAAGTTCTTTAAAGGTATTCTCAAAATCAGAGGGCACCTTATTATAATTTCCATAAGAATTGTTGTAGGAATTACCATAATTATTGGAGGAATTACTAGAAAGAGGCCTAGGATTAAAATTTCCTCTATAAGCAATGTTACCAAAATTGTTCCTACCAACAAAATTCACATCCATAGATTCATTATTGTTCTCAATCAAAGTAGACAAAGGCATATCATTAGGATCAATATTAGCACCATTGCTAGTAAATAATTTCATAAGTTCATCCATCTTTCTACTCAAAACATTAATCTCTTCAATTTGATGCACTTTCTTACTAGTGGAGGATCTTTGCCATTGAGAATAGTTAACCATTGTATTATCTAGGAGTTTAGTAGCTTCTCCTAAGGTGATTTCCATAAAAGTACCTCCCGTGGCCGAATATAAAAGATTTCTAGAAGCAAAGTTCAATCCGGCATAATTTTTTTGTATAATCATCCATAGATTCAAACCATGTGTAGGACAATTTCTTATCATAAGCTTCATCCTCTCCCAAGATTGTGAAACATGCTCATGATCAAGTTGTTTAAAATTCATAATATCGTTCCTAAGGGAAATGATCTTAGCGGGAGGAAAATACTTGGAAATAAAAGAATATTTGCACTTATTCCACGAATCAATGCTATTTTTAGGCAAAGATGAATACCAAGTTTAAGCCCGACCTCGTAGTGAAATGATCAAGTTGTTTAAGCACTTATTCCCCTTCTTTTTCCTTTTGGTTTGTTTTTGTTTTGTGTGCTGCTATCTGTTCATCTCAAGTAACCAGGGAGCAGTAGGTATATCTACTTTTGGACCCTTGTTCAACTACGACGCGAGATCGAGAACCCTCAAGTACCTCTACACGTGACGTTGAACGGCTACGAGCTCGAGAACGACTACATGAACGAGTTCAACTACACGATGAAACAACAAGTACCCCTCCGATGCAAGTGCGTCTACGAACCGGAACGACTACGCAAGATGACACGCCAAGTACCACGACGACCCGAACGACTATCGTCGCCGTGTACCACTACCGTCGCCGAGACCCTCAAGTACCTCTACGAACGGAACAACTACTCATTGGCAACCTCGTGTACAACTACTTCCTCTCCGATGAACGAGAACAACTACTTCCCTCTACGGCATGTACCACTACCGTCGCCCCGTGTACCACGACTCGTGTACCACTACTTCCCAAGACGACCACGAGAACAACTACGCCTTCTTCCTCTACGTCTCGAACCGCCCCGAAACGCACGCTTCGAAGGTATAACCCGAGATGACCCGTGTGTTGCTTATTGTGGTTGTATGTTGTCTCCCTTGTGTGCTTCGTGCCGTTTCGACCCTTTGTCATGTTCCTCGGTTGCCTCGTCACCGACTCGTGGGAACCCGGTAACGGGATCACCCCACCTTTTCATCTCGTTTGACTCTCTCACGCCATCTACCTTTTGCATCGGTCTCTCAACGAGTTACCGGAACCGATATGATGCGTTGCATCATTTTCGGATCGTTGCCGTGGCACCCCTTTCTTTCCACCACGGTGACAAATGCTTCATATCTTGTTAATTGTCAACCTTTTAATAAAATTGCATAAACTTGATCATGTCATCCGCATCATGCTAACAACCTTTAAATGTTTAATTGTTGTTTGCTTATAATTATTAAACATGCTTATGGGGATTTTCCGGATATGTTGTTGTTATTCTCCGGCCTCATTTAAATTGCTTTATTAGTGTAGTTTCTTAATGCTTCACCTCTTGCCATGTTAAAAAAACATTTAACCTTGTCTTATAAATAAACGAGAGTCAATTAAATAATTAATGTGGTGTTTCGTCAATATGCAACTCGTTGCCTATTGAGCTCCACTTAACTTGTAGTATTTGTTTGTGCACTTGCCATGCCATGCATATTTAAACCGGACATGCATCATACTTGGATGTGCATCGTATGCCATGTTTAAGCTTGTCTGTTTACCGTGTTGTTTGTTTCTTTCCGGTTGCTTCTCTTGTTAGCTTCGGTTCCGTTCCGGAGTTGTGAGGATCCGCTCGACTGTTGCTCCGTCTTCTTCTTGGATCCGTTCTTCTCCCTTGTGGAATTCCAGGCAAAATGACCGAACCCGGATACCATTACTATCTTTGCCTATTGCTAGTAGATCCGCTCTTTAGTTTTGCCTCGATGCCCATGTCTTTCTTGTCAGCCTCCTACTTGTAACCATGAACCTGTTTAACCACCCTACCTATGCAAACCGTTGCTTGGCTAAGTACGCTTCGCTCAGCCCCTCTTATAGCATTGTTAGTTGCAGGTGAAGATTGAAGATGCTTGCTTCATGTTGAAGTTTGGTTGGGTTATATCACACTATATAAATGCTTAAAAATGAAATCATCTATATACTGGCAGGGTGGAAGGCTAAGCCTTTTGCTTGGTGTTTTGTTCCACTCATGCCGTTAGGAACCATATAAACCGGTGTTATGTTCCTTGATTATGCGTTCCTAACACGGTTGGGGTGTATGGGACCCCCTTGATAAACTGCTAAGTGCTAAGTCTTTTCCAGCAAGTCCCAACATTTGGTACTATTTGCCTCATAATAACAACTTAATTAATTAATTAAATTTGCATAGGGGGTCGCTCCCTCGAGGATCCTTAATTCTACATAGCAGGGGGCCAGTGCGGATGGTGTTGGTCCCAAACGGGGAGCCTGCGGGAACCACCACGGGGAAACTCGAGGATTGGGTCCTGTAGCTTCGCCCATCCGGTCGTGTCCTGAGACTTAGATACGCGCGGCTACTATCAGGGTGTCGACACGCCGGGAGGATTTGCTGGATTAGCCTTACCTTAGTTCGGTTTAACTTGAGCACGGGATTCCGAGAATACTCGGGTCTTCCCACCTATGGAGTTGCGACTTCGCGGATCGTGGGCTTGTGATGGGCCAAGTTGGAACACCCCTGCAGGGTTTGAACTTTCGAAAGCCGTGCCCGCAGTTATGTGGCAGATGGGAGCTTGTTAATATCCGGTTGTAGAAAACTTGACACAATGATTCAATACACTACCAGCGTGTGTACCGTGACTGTCAATTTCCGAATAGGGATTCGGGAGTTGAACACGGCGGGGTTATGTTTGACCGGCTTTAGCTAGGATCACTTCGTGATCATCTCTCGACCGAGGCACTTCTCTTCTCGCTCTCTATTACGTAAGTTAGTGCTAGTTGCTGCTGCAGACTCTTGTTGTTCCTTCACCTCTCGTTCTTTCTTCAGCCTTGTCCTCACCCAAGGCTTAAATAGTCTTGTTACCCAGGAACGGGATTGCTGAGTCCTCTGTGGGTCACAGTTACTTCACCACACCAGATGCAGGTTCAGCCGAGTTTGATGCAGGAGCTGGTTCAAGTTCTTCACCAGGAGCTCGATGAAGTTTGTGGCCGTATGCTTGTGACGTTTCGACGATCAGTAGTGGTTTCTACTAGGATTCGATCCTGACCTATGGTTTTATGTTGTTTTGGTATCTTGCTGTTGGATCTTCACCCGTAGTCGGGTTGTGATGTTTTGAATGATGTATGGCTTATGTAATGTATTGTGTGAAGTGGCGAGTGTAAGCCAACTATCTCCTTTTGCAATTTAATCCCTCTTTTACATGAGTCGTGCAAAGATACCAAACTTGAGATCATTCTAGGATGGATTTATGCCTTTAAGTCGTGCCTCGACACGTAGGAGGTATAACTCCATCCTGGGCATTACATATTTCCCTCAGTTTTGAGAACCAAGGTATCAATCCAGTAGGAGACTACACACAAGTTGCAAATACCTGCACAAACAATCAAACAACTTGCACCCAACACTATAAAGGGGTTGTCAATCCCTTCTAGGTTATTTGCAAAAGTGAGATTCGAGAGTGATAGATGAACAAGTAAAGTAAATATTTTCGTGTTTTTGATAGATTGAAAAGTAAAAGATTGTAAAATAGTAGATCTGAAACTTATAAGGTGTAAAATAGACCCGGGGGCCACGGGTTTCACTAGAGGCTTCTCTCATGATAGGAAATATTATGGTGGGTGAACAAATTATTGCCAAGCAATTGATAGAAAAGAGAATAATTATGAAGACATTTAAGGCAATGATGATGAATATAGGCATCACGTACGAGACAAGTAGACCGACTCCTGCCTGCATCTACTACTATTACTCCGCACATCGACTGCTACCCAGCATGCATCTAGAGTATTAAGTTCATAAGAACATAGTAACGCCTTAAGCAAGATGACATGATGTAGAGGAATTAACTCATGCAATATGATGAAAACCCAATCTTGGTATCCTCGATGGCAACAATACAATACGTGTCATGTCCCTTTCTGTCACTGGGATTGAGCATCGCAAGATTGAACCCAAAGCAAAGCACTTCTCCCATTGCAAGAAATAACAATCTAGTTGGCCAAAAGAACTATTAGTTCGAAGAGAATTACTAAGATATTACATCATTCATATAAGAATTCAGAAAAGACTCAAATAATATTCATAGATAATCTGATCATAAACCCACAATTCAACGGATTTTGACAAACACACCGCAAAAGAAGATTACATCGGATAGATCTCCAAGAACAACGAGGAGAACATGGTATTGAAGAACAAAGAGAGAGAAGAAGCCATCTAGCTACTAGCTATGGACCCGTAGGTCTGTGGTAAACTACTCACACTTCATCGAAAGACAATAGGGTTGATGTAGATGCCCTCTGTGGTTAATTCCCCCTCTGGGAGAGTACCGGAAAAGGCCTCTAGATGGGATCTTGCGAGAACAGAAGGTTGCGGCGACGGAAAAGTGGTTTCGATGAATGCTCTGATGTTTCTGGAATATATGGGTATATATAGGCTAAAGAATTAGGTCAGGTAATGCTCGAGGGGCCCATAAGGGTGGGGGGCGCGCCCTACCCCCAGGGCGCGCTGTCGGGGGAAACTGTCCACCACGAACACCTATGGGACCGGAGCCCCTTGCTTGTGCGGTAAGAGGGCGGAGGGAGCACGAAGAGCAGATCGTAGTGAACACGCGGGCAGTTTACCCAGGTTCGGACCGCGGTGGACGCGTAAAACCCTACTCCTGCTTAGTTTGTATTGAGTTGGAGAGCTCGGGAGCTCGAAGGACTAGCTACGCCGAGCGTATGAGCGATCTAGGTTCCGAACCCCCTCCACGTTGTGCATGGGCCTCCTTTTATAGTGCAAGGGGTCACCGACAGGTGTCAACGTAGGAGAAAGGGGTAAAAATGTAAAAGAGGTGGTAGTTGTAACAGTGCGGGAATAGTGGAGCCACAGTGCGTGAACAGTGGTCGCTACCTACTTTGACAGTGGGGGACAAGAGCATTTAATGCCCGTCGCCGTCGACCCCAAAAGCGCCCGCCCTTGCATCTCCGTTTGCCACGGCGATGGCTTCACCACCGTGGAGTGCCACCGTGTCCCCCAGGCTGCACAGCCATCCGCCACGCGTCCCTGGAAAGGCCCCAGGGTGACGCGTGGGCCGATGAGCTGGAGCGCGGGCACACAGCGCAACTCCCCCGGCAAGCACCTTGCCGGGACCTTGACCTTGCCGGGCCCGGGAGCTTGCCGGGCTCTGAAGCTTGTCGCTCCCCGGGCCCTGCCGGGGCGCATATAGCGCCGAGGCATGTCTTCTGCAATGGAGTCTTCTAATCTTCCTGGCAAGCTCCTCTTGCTAGGGCCTCGCGTGAGTGAGGTAACCTTGAGCCTGGAACGGCCTTCCCGGCAAGCTCCACTTGCCGGGGTCTCGATCTTCTGTCTTGTATACTTTGTTTTTGAATGGTTTTACATGGAGCAGGAAGGTCTCCGGCGAGCACGTGGTCGACCCTGCCGCGGGAAGCTGCTACTGCCCGTGCACAAGTTGGGGTACTGAGGTACCCCTACCTTAGTACACCGACAGGAGCCCCCGGGCCTGGGCCACACACAGAGCCGAGCGCTGTTGGGCCAGGCCCAAAACAGTGCACGGGCACACGCGGCCCACGGCGTGCCAAATCCACTTCCGCATCCGCCGCGTCCCCCCGTAACGGCACGCGTCGATTGCGGCGTCGTGGGATGGGACGTGGCCACGTTCTTTTAATGGAAAGAGCGAAACGCCCCCCCACTTCCCCATAAAAGCAGAGGAAGCAGGAGCGGTTCCCCTCCTACGCTTTCATTGTATCCTCTTCCATCTCCAGAGATCCCCTTTGCGCTCCGCCTCCACACCTCCGCCGTCGTCTTTCGCATCTCCGGCGCCGCCGGGCTCTTCATCCCCCTCCCCTCGCCGCCTCCGCCATGGCCCCGAAGACCGAGAAGGCGAAGGTGGAGAAGACAAAGAAGGAGAAATCGGAGCAAGCGGCGAGGCTCGCCGCGTTGCGGAAGCGGAGCGTCGTCTTCCCGCCGAGGCTCAGCGCGCGGGAGCTCTGGAACAAGTATTACTTGTTCTGGTCCAAGGGGACCAAGGCGCACCCCCGCACCCGAGCTTATCCGGCCGCCGCCAAGGACAACTACCCCGGCGGGTACTATTTCTTCGCAGCCTTCTTCCACTGCGGTCTTTGCCCTCCTTTTTCCGAATTCTTCGGATGACAGCAAGCTTGACATCGCCCTCATCTGGATTCTTCGTCTCCGGGTAGCAAGGTTGTCTGTCGCAGAAGTAGGCACAGACTTCCTCCGCCGCCGCATCGCCCCTCTCCAAGACAGGAAAAGGCCGGCCTGGGAGTACGGCAACTCGGCGGACATAATGAGGCTGCGCCCCGGGCTCAACTTCAACTTCACGTCGCTGGAGCTGAAGGGGATGGTCCGGGAACTATTTAAGCATGACCCGGCCCACCCGGAATGGTTCAGGGGTCCCCGGGGAGTGGTGCCCCTCTGCAACAGCACGGCCAGGGACAACCTCCGCGCCATGATGCCCGCGTGCGACTCGCACGGCGTCGACCGCACGTGGATTCCGCCCAAGCCGGACGTCGTCTTGAACCTCTTCGACAACCTAGTGGAGGTGGCGAAGAACAAGAACGAGACCCGGGAGCTGACACGGGACACCACCGACCAGGAGATAGCGTACATAGCTTCTCGGGTTGAAGAGGCCGCTGTAGCTGCAGCGGCAGGGGAATTTGGCTTC
Source organism: Secale cereale (assembly GCA_902687465.1). NCBI lineage: Eukaryota > Viridiplantae > Streptophyta > Magnoliopsida > Poales > Poaceae > Secale > Secale cereale. The sequence continues at coordinate 869,412,379 of LR738715.1, read as the reverse complement.
TCGCCCGAGGAGGCAGAGGCTGCGGAAGTGTCCTGCCAAGCAGAGGAGGCGGAGATCCGCAGGCTACTGAAGCTGCCTCCCGACGAGCTCGCCGGGGTCCCATCCTTGAGGCACTCCGGGATCCTTGGAATCCAGACGGAGGCCGCGGCGAGATGGAACGCCGCCAGAGGGAACAGGGGCGCCGCAGGGAGCGGAGGCGCCGGAGGGAGCGGAGGCGCCGGAGGGAAAGAGGCCGCAGCGCAGGGCGCTGGGCCCAGCAAGCCTGCCGGGGAGGAGGAAGAGGAGGACGACGCCGAGGCCGCCGAGGACTCCGATGGGTCTCTGGGGCTCTACGCCGACGACATCTCCTCATCGTCGGAGACCTCCCCGCCCCGGGCAAGCCCTAGGCGGTCTCCGATGAAACGTCTCCGCTAGGCGGCGACGGGGACAAGGGCACAGGCGCCCCGGCAACAGCCAACTCGTCGGGCAGCGCGAGCTCCCCGAGGGAGTCAAGCTGCGACGGGGGCGCCCGGCGCACCGGCCACGGCGGAGGCGGCCCGCACGCAGGCCACGGCAGAGGCACCCCGCAAGCAGGCCACAGCAGAAGCGCCCCGCAAGCCAGCGCCGAGCGGAAGGGAGTCTTCACAGAGCGGAGCAGCGGCTCCGCCCGCTCCCCGGGCCCCGGCTACCACAGGGGCTGGGTCTTCGCAGCCCCCAGCCCCGGGGACCGCCAAGCGCCCGAGGGAGTCTTCGCCTCCTGCTCCCCGCGCGGACGCGCCTCAGGTGGAGTTTGATTTCTCCGTCCTGAGCGACGACGACGACGAGGAGGAACAGGAGTAAGTATTCGAGGCTTTGCATCTTCTATATAATTGTCTTGATTTTTGTTGATGCTGATCTTGTTTCTTGTTTTGATTTCAGGACCTTGGCCCAGCGGGCGGCGAAGAAGGCCAAGGTGCCCGTGGTCGAGGTCAGGGACGACTCGCCCGTCGCGGCGACAGGGGACGTGCCGGAGCCGAGCCTGCCGGACCCGAGCACTGCTCCGAGGAGCAGCCCCCAGCGCAGCCCCCAGCGTAAGTCTGGGTTCTGTACTTCCGCTCGTCGGGCGCGCTTGGAGATTTCGTCTTGTTCTAATATCTTGATGCTTTTGTCTTGACTTGTGCAGAGGTGGAGCCATGGCCGCAGGAGCGTCCGGAGGTTGCCCCCGAGGAGCCGCGGGCCCCGCCGTCCCCGCCAAGGCCAAACTCCCCGGCGAGGGAGAGCGCTCCGCCAAGGGCGGGTACTCCGCCAAGGGCGAGTACCCCGCCAAGGGCGAGCAGCCCGGCGAGGGCGACCACTCCGCCAAGGCAGAGCTCCCCGGCGAGGGAGCCCGCCACTGACGACGTCCGCCAAGGTAGGTTCTGTGACTTTGTCTTCTTGGAGTCGTCTCTTTTTGGATATTTGCTTGAACTTCTTTTGCTTCTTCTTCTTCTTTCAGATCCTCCTCCCCCCGAGCAGATGGAGACAGAAGTCATCGTCATCGAGGAGGAGGGCACGCAGGGCGGCGGCGGCGACGCCCCTGTCGCCGAGGACACGGCGGGAGCCGCCGAGCCAGCCGCGGAAGAGACCGCTCCGGCTGCGGATGCAGCGGCCGGGGAGGGGGACGGCGACCGCACCGCCGGCCCGGAGGCGGCAGGAGCATCAAGTGCTGCACCGGCCGCCGACCCCTCCGCCGAAAAGGAGCAGGCGGGTTACTATCTCGAAGCCCCCAACGGCGTATTCATCCAAGTGCCGTGGGGTTCTTCTTCGCGAGACCCCGCGGAGGGCGAGGCCTTTGATGGGGAGGTCCTCGCCTCTGCGGGCTTGAAGATCGTCGAGGCGCCCGGCGGAAGCGACGGGCCCGAGGAGGAGAAGCTGCTTCACCAGCTGCTGGCCCTTTACCGGGCCAGGCAGGCGAAGCTTGCTTCTCGGGAGGCCCTTGCCGCCAAGGCCGCCGCTGAGATGGAGAAGCGCGCGGCGGAGCTCAGCGCCGCCAACCAGGCTGCCCTCCGCGAGGTAGCGGAGGAGCGCGAGAGGCTCGCCGGGGAATACCAAGAATGGCTGCTGGAGAAGGCCGAGGCCGAAGAGCAGCAGCGGCTCGCCGGGGTGGAGCTGTCCCGGCGAGAAGGAGAGCTCGCCCAGCGGAAGGTCAACCTCGACTCCCACGAGGAAGACCTTGCCGCTCGGGAGCAGGCCCTTGGCGGGGAGCTGAAGGAGGCGAAAGCCGCCGCGGCTGCCGCGGAGACCGCCAAGGAGGAGCTTGCCGCCAAGGTCGCGCAACTGGAGGAGTCGTTGAAGGCGAGCGTGGAGAGGGTCGCCGCGCTCAACACAGAGCGCGAGAAGGACGCCCACACCAACTCAGAACTCCAGGTGCGTCTCTCTGAGAAGGGCGACGAGCTGAAGGCCGCCAAGGACTCCATCGAGGATCTGGAGCTGAAGGTTTCCACGCTGAAGGACTCGCTCGACGCCGTCCGGGACCGGGAAACCAAGCTGAAGGAGGAGCTCCGCAAGGAGCGAGGCTTGGTGGACAGCGCCAACAAAGCGGCCGAGAACTTCCGCCGTACCGTTGAGGTATGGACTGAGGACTTGGTATCTTCCGCGTCCAACATCGACCAAGAGCTGCTGGCGCTGAAGTTGGAGCATCTCATCTACTCCCCGGACCCAAACCTTCCTCACAGCGCCAAGCTCAGCCTCTTCTTCAGAGGGATCGCGCCGGCCCTTGCAGATCTTCGGAAGAAGATCCCCGCGCAACTGGCCGAGGAGTCGCGCCGGCTCTGCACGGGAACCTTGGAGCGTGTGCTGACGAAGATTGTATACCGCAATCCCGGCATAAACCTCACCAACGTTCTCCGTAGCTTGCCGGCCGACGCGAACATGGAGGCGCTGAAGGAGCAGGTCGCCCACATCATCGCCAAGGTGAACAAGATCTCCAGGATCGAGGGCGACCGCGTAGATTAGGCCTCCTTTATCTTTATCTCTTTTTTTTGTTGCTGCATAGGGTGTTATGAACTCATTAATCATTGCGACAAGTTATCCCTTGTAAGATATTTATCTTATTTTGATCAGTCAGTGCAATGTTATCTTCCTTGTCTTGGTCCTTTACTTTGTATGCTTTTCACCCTACGCTCCCGGGGAGCTTGCCGGCAAGGGGCCTTTGCCACGAGCGCTGAGTGCTGGACTCTGAGCAGCCTGCTGGCCAAGGTCTCATCGGCAAGCAACCTTGCCGCGGCTAGTCGCGACGCACTCAGCTTGTTGAGTGAACTCGAAAACGAACCAAGGGCGCGACACTTGTCGCAGCTCACTTGAATCGTTGAGTGTACTCGAAAACAAGACAAGGGTGCGGCTAGCTACGGGTAGGTTCCTCCGCGCACAGGTTTTCCATACAAAGTGTGATTGTTCAAGGAAGACAACTAAAATTTAAAAATTTGAACTGGTCAAATTCTAATAACTTAGCTTTCATATGTTGCTTGCTTCTTGGTAAGGCTTCTCTTTCTTGAACATCACTTGGTTCCTCTGGCTTCTCTTTCTTGAACAGCACTTGGTTCCTCTTCCATCTCCTTCCCCCCCGGCAAACTTGTGCGCGAGGAACGTTCCTTCTGCTTAAGAGGCAAGGAAAAAGAAGAGGGAAACAAGTATATGGCTTTTCGGCGTGCTAATGCTTACCGGATGTGTATGTTGCACAATATGCCAAATAACACATGCAAATAGCAAAGAAAAGCATGCAAAAGGCAATCAGCGCAAAACAAAAACTTTACTGATGCACGGGGTCTGCGCCCGGCTTTGTACAAAGGGTTACATGCAACAGCGGCAAAGCTTGTACAAAAGGTTGTTGCCGGAGCGGATCGCGGCAACCGCGCCTTATGAGTGAAACTTGCGAAGATGCTCTATGTTCCAGGAGTTGCTCACCGGTAAGCCTTCTTCGGTCTCAAGGCGGACAGCGCCGGGCCTTGTGACTTGTCTCACCCGATAAGGGCCTTCCCACTTCGGCGTCAACTTGTTGGAATTCTTGGCGGACTGAACACGCCGAAGAACAAGGTCGCCTTCCTCGAGACTCCTGGCCTTGACCTTGCGGCTATGGTAGCGACGCAAGGCTTGCTGGTATCGAGCAGCTCGTACAGCAGCCTGGAGACGTTCCTCCTCGAGGAGCAATGCATCATCTTGCCGCAGTTGCTCTTGCTCGAGCTCATCATAAGCGAGCACTCGAGGAGATCCGTATACGAGTTCCGTGGGGAGAACTGCCTCTGCTCCATAGAATAGAGCAAAGGGTGTCTGTCCGGTGGCTCGACTTGGTGTCGTTCTGATTGACCAAAGAGCCGCCGGTAGCTCCTCTATCCAATTTCTTCCGCACCTGCGCAGCCTGTCAAAGGTCCTTGTCTTGAGTCTGCGCAGCACTTCAGCATTAGCCCTCTCCGCTTGACCGTTGCTCCTCGGGTGAGCAACAGAAGCGAAACAGACCTTGGCGCCAAGGTCTTGGACGTACTGCATGAAGGTGCGACTAGTAAATTGTGTACCGTTGTCGGTGATGATCCTGTTGGGGATTCCGAAACGGCAAACAATTGACCTGAAGAACCTGACTGCTGACTGTGCTGTCACATTTCTCACTGGCTCCACTTCTGGCCACTTTGTGAACTAGTCGATTGCAACGTACAAGTACTCAAAGCCCCCGACGGCTCGGGGGAAGGGGCCGAGAATATCGAGCCCCCAGACCGAGAAGGGCCAGGATAAAGGAATTGTTTGGAGAGCTTGAGCTGGCTGATGAATTTGTTTTGCATGGAACTGGCACGCTTCACACTTGGTTACTAGTGCAGTTGCATCTTGGAGGGCTTCTTGCCAAAAGAACCCTTGCCGGAAAGCTTTCCCGACAAGCGCCCTTGCGCCAATGTGGTGGCCGCATATGCCTCCATGTATTTCTGCCAACAGCTTCTGTCCATCTTCCCTGGAGATGCACTTCAATCTGACACCATTGAGCCTTCTTCTGTACAACTCGTTATCCACGAACTGGTACATACTTGACTGCCTGGTTATCTTCTCTATTTCTTCTGGGTCGTCGGGAAGTTCTCCAGTTTGCAGAAAACGGACGATCTGCTGTGCCCATGCCGGAGCTTGAGGCTCAACGGCAAGGACTAAAGGCTCGAGGGCCGCTGCGGGAACCTCAGCTTCTACGGCAAGAACCTCTGGCTCTGCCGGAGCTGATGGTCCCCCGGCAAGCTCGCCGGGGCGAGGCTTGTCGGGAACGCTTGCTTCAACTGTACAGACCCGAGGATCTGCAGGAGCAAACTGTTCCTCAGCGTTCTGGTTGTTGATCTTGGGGACCTTGGCGGCGGTTTCAGGAAGATCCGCCGGCAAGTAGTCGCCGGAGACCAACTTTCTCTTCTTGGACTGCCCAATTGATGGTGTAACGGATGGTTGAGTCAGCTTGAGCAAGAAGGTCCCTGGTTCCACAGGTAACTTCATCGAAGCACACTTTGAAAGGCCATCTGCTATTTCATTTTGAGCTCTCGGGACGTGCTCCATCTGCAAACCTTCAAAGTGCTCCTCAAGCCTCCTCACTTCATCTACATAAGCTTCCATCAAAGGGCTCTGGTAACTCTTGTTGACTTGCCGGACCACCAACTGAGAATCTCCCCGCACAATCAGCTTCCTGATCCCAAGTTCGGCCGCAATCCTGAGGCCGGCAAGCAAGCCTTCATATTCAGCAGTGTTGTTCGTCGCTTGCTCCCTGGGAAAGTGCATCTGGATAACATATTTGAGGTGCTCTCCGGTGGGCGCGATGAGTACCACGCCAGCACCGGCGCCTTGCAGCGAGAAGGCACCGTCAAAATACATTACCCATTCACTTGTCGCTTCTTGTGCGGGTGCACTTGTTTCTTGGACTTCCTCATCGGGCGTTGGGGTCCACTCAACTATGAATTCTGCCAAAGCTTGGCTCTGTATGGTTGAAGTACTTTCAAACTTGAGTCCAAAGCTCGACAGCTTCAGTGCCCACTCAATGATCCTGCCTGTCGCTTCTGGATTGTGCAATATCCTCTTCAGCGGAAAGCGAGTGACCACTGTTATCTCATGTGCCTGGAAGTAATGGCGCAGCTTTCTCCAGGCCATGAGGAGGCCGAAAAGCAACTTTTGCACACCAGAGTATCTTGATCTAGCCCCCTGGAGAAGGGAACTCACAAAATACACTGGGCGCTGCACCATCTTCTTCCGCACCTCTTCCTGCTCCTGCGCAGAGTCGTCCTTGTCGGGGCCAGAGCTTGCCGGAGCAGCCCCCTGCTTGTCGCTGGATTCGCTCGCCGGTGGTGTAGACTCCTCGTTGGCCTCCCTCTCCGCTACTAACGCAGCACTAACCACCTGGTTGGTTGCTGCTAGATATAGCAACAACTTTTCCTGTGGTCTAGGTGCGACAAGTATTGGAGTAGAGGATAGGTACCGTTTCAAATCTTGCAGCGCTGCCTCCGCCTCCGGAGTCCACTTCATGGGACCTGCCTTCTTCAAGATTTTGAAGAAAGGTAGGTCGCGTTCTGCAGACTTCGAAATGAACCTACTGAGAGCAGCTACACAACCTGCAAGCCTTCTGACATCCTTGACGCGCTTCGGGGCTTCGATCTGCTCAATGGCTTTAATCTTGTCGGGGTTAGCTTCAATCCCCCTCTGTGACACAAAGAACCCGAGAAGCTTGCCGGAGGGGACTCCAAAGACGCACTTCTCGGGGTTCAACTTGAGCTGTATTCTGTGCAGGTTCTGAAATGTTTCTTCCAAATCTTGGACCAGGGTTTCCTTGCTCTTACTCTTCACCACGATGTCATCCATGTAAGCCTCTACGTTTCTGTGGATCTGTGGCTCGAAAGCAGTGTGCACTACCCTTGCAAACGTGGATCCTGCATTCTTCAGTCCAAATGGCATGCGTATGAAGCAATAAGTGCCACATGGAGTGATAAATGCAGTCTTTTCTTCGTCCTCTTTGGCCATAAAGATCTGGTGGTAGCCTGAATATGCATCAAGAAAAGAGAGTAGCTCACATCCGGCAGTGGAGTCAACGATCTGGTCAATGCGCGGCAAAGGGAATGGATCCTTGGGACATGCTTTATTCACATCGGTGAAGTCTATACACAGTCTCCACTTCCCGTTGGCCTTGCGCACGACGACTGGGTTTGCTAACCACGTCGGATGGATCACACCTCTAACTAGGCCTGCTGCCTCTAACTTCTTGATCTCTTCGTTGATGAACTCTTGGCGCTCCACGGCTTGCTTCCTCACTTTCTGCTTGACGGGCCGCACATGAGGACAAACAGCAAGCTTGTGCTCAATTACCTTCCTGGGAACACCGGGGATGTCAGATGGTTGCCAGGCAAACACATTGACATTCGCCCGCAGGAAGGCAACGAGCGCGCTTTCCTATTTGCTGTCAAGTGTGGCACTGATGGTGAAGGTACCACCAGTGCCGTCCTCCTTGGCGGACACCTTCTTGGTTGCCGAAGGAGCGGCCATTCCCTTCTTACACTTGCCGGTGGAGCTCGATGGAACGTCCTCGACGGCAGCGCAGCACTCCGAAGAGGTGCGGTTGCCGGAGTGGGCCCCAGAGCACTTGCCGGACTTGGTCTTGGTCTTCTTCCCCCCGGGAGCTTCAGCGGCAAGTGTGTCCTTCTCTGCCGCAGCTGCCGCATCCCGGTAGATCTTGTCGGCGCAGACAAGCGCATCTTTCTTGTCGCCGTGGACAGTGATGACACTTATCGGCCCCAGCATCTTGAGTACGTTGTAAGCATAGTGGGAAGCTGCCATGAACTTGGCGAGGGCAGGACGGCCGAGTATTCCATTGTATGGCAATGGAATATCAGCGACGTCGAATGTGATGCGCTCAGTTCTGAAGTTGAGCTCTCCGCCAAAGGTCACCGGCAGAGTTATCTTCCCCTTGGGCTTGCTCCTTCCCGGGTTGATTCCTTGGAAAGAACCGGTCTCTTCGAGCTCGCCATCTGGGATTTGGAGTTTCTTGGTCACAGCAGAGGAGATCAAGTTCAGCCCGGCCCCGCCGTCAACTAACATTTTGGTGACCTTGAGGTTGCGGATGGTGGGGGAGACCAGCATCGGCAAGCACCCGACCGCCGTGGTGCGGTCAGGGTGATCCTCAAGATCAAAAATGATGGGCGTGCTGGACCATTTGAGGAGCCTGCGCGACTCCACGAGCGGCTCTGCTGCATTCACCTCGCGCACCCACTGCTTGAGCTGGCGGTGGGAGGTGTGCAGAGAGGCGCCACCGTCGACGCACAGGACCTCCGTGGCCTTCTGGAACTCCTGCTCGCTGTTATCGTCATCCTCCATGTCTTCGTCGTCGTCCTCTTCGTCCTTGTCGCGGCCCCGGGGAGGTCGATCACCTTGCCGCTGCTTGGCCTTGCCGCGGCGTCCTCCCCGGCCATTGAACGGCCGCTTCTTGCTTGGCTCTCCTCCGCCACCTTGGGCCTTCTCCTTGTCGCGCCTCTCGTACTCAGCTTTCTGCTGCTCGACGAGGTACTCGACGCGTTTGTAGTTGGAGAGGTCGTGGCCCTTGGTGCGGTGGATCTTGCAGTATTGCTTGTCGGAGCCGTCCTGCTTGTCGGCCGCCGCTACAGGGGCAGGCTCCTTGCCGGAGCCGCCAGCCTGTGTTTGCTTGGCGGGGGCCTCCTTGCCGGACTTCTCGACGGCAAGCACCTCCTTCTTGTTCTTCCTTCTATTATTCCGCCGCCGGCTCTTCTTTGCCGGGGCGGCGTCGTCGCTGTCGCTTCCTCCTGCGCCAGCATCCTCCCCGGGGAGTCTCCTCCCCTCTTCAGCGCGTGCGCACTTATCAGCCAGAGCGTAGAGCTCGCTGACATCCTGAATCTTGGTCATGGCCATTTCTTCACGCATGCGGCGGTTACGCACGTTCTGGTGGAACGCGCTGATAACCGCGGCAGGGTGGACGTCGGGGATGTTGTGCTGTACACGGCTGAAACGTTGGATGTACTTGCGCAGGGATTCTCCTTCCTTCTGGGCCAGAATGTGGAGATCGCTCTCCTGGCCGTGGGGTTTGTGGCCGCCTGTGAAGGCGCCAACAAACTGGTGGCAAAGGTCTGCCCAAGAAGAAATGGAACCTTCCGGCAAGTGCATAAGCCAGGAACGAACGTTCGGCTTAAGCACGAGCGGGAAGTAATTCGCCAAAATCTTCTCGTCGCGCCCCCCGGCAGCCTGCACCGCGATGGTGTAGATGCTGAGGAATTCCGAGGGGTGCGTCTTGCCGTCGTACTTCTCCGGTACGTCGGGTTTGAAATTCTTCATGCTGGGCCACTGGACGCACCGCAGCTCGCGGGTGAACGCAGGGCAGCCTGCCGCGTACGGCAAGTCGCCTGGTTCACCGGGCGCGCGCGCGTAGACAGCGTTACCAGCTCTCTGGTCTGATTGTCGCCGGGCTTCTCGGCGGCGCTCGATTGTTGTTCGAGCGTCTTCTTGTCGCCGGTCGTCAAGGACCTGGCGCTGGTCCCGACGAGCCCGCGGATCCGACGACGCCGTGGAGCCGTCGTCGGCGTTGTTTCGGCGGGGCGGCGTCTTCTGCTTCCGCGGCGGGGAGTGCACGGTTGTCGCACCCCCGGCGGTCTTGTCGTCGTCGGCCTTCGTCTTCTCGGCTTGCCGCGGCCGCGAGGTCGCCGGCTGCTGTGGAGAGTCGTTGTTGGCGAAAGCGATCAGGCTCTGGATGGTGGCCCTCCAGTCTTCGGCCTTGTCCGCCGCTGGAGGGAAGTCGAGGAGCAGTTGCGCCCTTGCGAGCGCTTCTGCTGGAGTGGAGGGGAACGGGGGCGAGCGGCGCGAGGAGCGGGATATGCTCGGACTTCTAACGGCGTTAGAAGGAGCAGGGTCCCGCCCCGGCGTCTTCGCTTTGCTTGTGCCCGGACGGTGGTCCGAGGCGTCCCGCGAACCTCCGGTTTGCCCTTGGCCCAGCAAGCGGATGCCACCTCCTGTGACATGGCGCTGCTGGGTTGTCGTTTGCTGGGATGGACGCGGCGCGTCCACGGAGACCGAGGCTCGGTCGTCTGTCCTGTCCTTGGATTTGGTGGCACCGCGAGTGTCCTCGCCGGCGACCACCCTTCCGACGGCGCCTCCCCCTCCCACCGTCGGCTCTGGTGGCGGCGGATGAGACGCAGACGGGCCTCCGACCTCCGAAGCCTTCTTCTTCGGGGCCATGGTGCGGTTGCTGATGAAGTTGCTGATGAAACTGGAGAGGTTGATGAAGAATGCGCCCGCGTGAACGCCGGATCAGATTCGCACAACCTCGACGCCCCCCTACCTGGCGCGCCAAAGATGTCGGGGGAAACTGTCCACCACGAACACCTATGGGACCGGAGCCCCTTGCTTGTGCGGTAAGAGGGCGGAGGGAGCACGAAGAGCAGATCGTAGTGAACACGCGGGCAGTTTACCCAGGTTCGGGCCGCGGTGGACGCGTAAAACCCTACTCCTGCTTAGTTTGTATTGAGTTGGAGAGCTCGGGAGCTCGAAGGACTAGCTACGCCGAGCGTATGAGCGATCTAGGTTCCGAACCCCCTCCACGTTGTGCATGGGCCTCCTTTTATAGTGCAAGGGGTCACCGACAGGTGTCAACGTAGGAGAAAGGGGTAAAAATGTAAAAGAGGTGGTAGTTGTAACAGTGCGGGAATAGTGGAGCTTTAGTGCGTGAACAGTGGTCGCTACCTACTTTGACAGTGGGGGACAAGAGCATTTAATGCCCGTCGCCGTCGACCCCAAAAGCGCCCGCCCTTGCGTCTCCGTTTGCCACGGCGATGGCTTCACCACCGTGGAGTGCCACCGTGTCCCCCAGGCTGCACAGCCATCCGCCACGCGTCCCTGGAAAGGCCCCAGGGTGACGCGTGGGCCGATGAGCTGGAGCGCGGGTACACAGCGCAACTCCCCCGGCAAGCACCTTGCCGGGACCTTGACCTTGCCGGGCCCGGGAGCTTGCTGGGCTCTGAAGCTTGTCGCTCCCCGGGCCCTGCCGGGGCGCATATAGCGCCGAGGCATGTCTTCTGCAATGGAGTCTTCTAATCTTCCTGGCAAGCTCCTCTTGCCAGGGCCTTGCGTGAGTGAGGTAACCTTGAGCCTGGAACGGCCTTCCCGGCAAGCTCCACTTGCCGGGGTCTCGATCTTCTGTCTTGTATACTTTGTTTTTGAATGGTTTTACATGGAGCAGGAAGGTCTCCGGCGAGCACGTGGTCGACCCTGCCGCGGGAAGCTGCTACTGCCCGTGCACAAGTTGGGGTACTGAGGTACCCCTACCTTAGTACACCGACACGCGCCCTCCGTCTTTGTGGCCGCCTCGCAGCTCCCCTGACGTGCACTCCAAGTTCATCTTCTGGTCCAAGAAAAATTCTCGTGAAGTTTCGTTCCGTTTGGACTCCGTTTGATATTCCTTTTCTGCGAAACTTAAAAACAAGGAAAAAACAGAAACTGGCACTGGGCTCTAGGTTAATAGGTTAGTCGCAAAAATCATATAAAATAGCATATAAATGCATAAAGAATATCCAAGATAGATAATATAATAGCATGGAACAATCAAACATTATAGATACGTTGGAGACATATCAGTGGAATTGAAGGGTTTCCGAGGGGTAATCCTTCGTATTCCCACAGATAATATGTGAATAATACATAAAATCATTCTGACGGTTTGCCTCACCTACCTCAAGAAAATTACGCAGGCCCGCAATGTACTCGGAGGTGCGTCATTCACCGTACATCCATTGCCGATTCATCTGCATGCATTATATAATGAAGTATAACAAAAACCATTATAGAACTTTATGAATAGAGAAATAACCAAATTAATACAAGTTCATCATCACATTAAAACCAAAGTATAGTAGTGATCAAATGTTGTTACTAAAAAAAATAAATACATATATAAAGTTCATACATACTTCTCATAGAACAACATACAACTCTCTAGAGCATCTAATTAAAATATACATTGAAAGTAACATACAACTATGTAAAACATTTAAATGCAACAACAAATGCTATCAAAATCGCAACTAAGGTAACAATTGATCCAACAGCATAATGATACAAAACCTCATTATCAATGGCATATTTTCTAATCTTTCTAATCTTCGAGCGCATTGCATCCATCTGGATCTTGTGTAGATCGATGACACCGACGACATACAACTCCAATTTTATCTTCTCTTCTTTAATTATTTTCAATTTTTCTTTCAAATACATTTTTTCAACTAAATTTAACGTCGCGACAAGAGGGTCGGTTGGAATTTCAGGTTCATATACCTCCTAGATAAAGACATCTATGTCAAGTTGGTCAGCATAATTGTCATAAACACTAAATAAAACAAATTGTTATAAAAGATAATATACCACATCTGAATCATTGACCAGATTAGAGCCGACGGGGTGGATATGAAAACCATGGCACTATATAATAACAAACAACAATATAAGTAAGAAAATTATACAAGTAGCTATCTAAATGATACAAGTAAGAATTTTTTTTCTTAAAAGAAGGTAAGAACAAGAAGCTCACTACGGTGGCACCAGCGATGAGATCGGCGCGGGCGATCGACGTCGGTGAGGACAGGGAACGGGGTTGGGATGACACCCTACACATGTGAAAACTCTAAGAAGTTAATTTGAGCTCAAATTGTGCATCTAAATCAAAAGAACTCCCACATACACTCCTCCACCGAAACCCACAAACCACTCTACTTCTAGAGCATTTGAAATGAGTTAAACTAGAAGTGAGAGATGAATGGATGAAGTTTTGATAACCTTTTATAACACTTGGATAGTTGGTGCACCGCCAAACCTAAAAAAAACTTGATGAAAAATGGAGCTTGGAGAGGAGAAAGCTTAAGTGCGGCTCGGACATTTCAACGAACACCTCATATGCATAGGAGGTGAGAACAGAGTAGCACACATCTCCCACACGCGGAGACGACGGGCCAGGGCGGGGTATATATAGGCATTTTTTAGTCCCGGTTCGTGTCTATAACCGAGACTGAAGACAGACCTTTAGTCCCGATTACAGACACCAACCGGGACTAAAGGGGTTGCGCCATGAGCGAGGCTCTTTAGTCCCGGTTGGTGTCTGGAACCGGGACTAAAGGCCCCAGACGAACTGGGACTTATGCCTGTCGAGGCCCGACCGGCGTCCTGGCTGCTCGAACCAGGACACGACTAATGCCCCCATTAGTCCCGGTTCATAACACGATTGCGACTGTTGCTCCGAACCGGTAAAAAAACATAGCCCTGTTTTCTGCTAGTGAATTAATAAAAGCCTAGCTACCTTTGCTAAAAAGAGAGGCTCCTAATGTTTTTTAATTTTTTCCGCCAATAAAAGAAGCTCCAAATTTTTTCTCTTGTTTTTAGTCCAATTTTTTCCTAGTGTGTTGTAATCCGCATCGAGTTGGGCTGGGTATGGGCCACCACTATACAAGTTTAATTTTTTTTACGGGTAACTAAGGACTTTATTAAGCAGTAATCAACATCGGAATACAAATAATGTCTGGTACTGTCCCTAGCCAAATGTGGCGACCTATAGCAAGAGAAGATGCCGCTTTCGCCAGTGCATGGGCTTCGAAATTATTTTCTCTATGTTCAAACTTGAACTTGACATGGTGGAAATCCCTTCTCCTCTCCGATATTTCATGTAACACCGGTGCATAGTGTGTCGCCGATGCTATTCCTATCCTGTTCACCACTTCCAGAAAATCGGAAGCAATCAGCAAGCGGGTTAGATTTAGGTCCATAGCCAAAGCTAGAGCTTCATTGCATGCATGTGCCTCCAAAGCAGCTGCATCGTTCAAACCATCAAAGACCAGTGCCAAAGCCCCCAGGAAAAGACCTTCCTTGTCTCTGCATATCACCGCTGCTACCTGATACGTCCAAAACGTATCTATAATTTCTGCTTGCTCCATGCCTCTTTTGTGTGATATTGCTATGATATTTATACACTTCCATACACTTTTGATCATATTTGCACTAACCTATTAACTCAGTGCACCCCAGTGCCAGTTTCTGTTTTCTGCTGTTTTTGTATTTCAGGTTTTCCCATTACGTAAACTGCCAAAAAAATTCCGGGAAAAATATATAAAAAATCAGCGTTCCGGAAGCTTCCATGCGGCCAAAGTAGGGCCGGAGGGGGGCCACCAGGGCTCCAGGCACCCTGGCCACGCGGCCCCGCTCCAGGCCGCGCCGGGGGGGGGGCGCATGGGCCCCCCTTAGCTCCCCTGGCGACCCCGTTTGGCATATATTTACACCGCGTCGCAGAAACCCTGATTCCGGACCCCATTTCTCCAGAAGCTATTCCGATCTCCGCCGCCATCGCCACCAAGCTTCGGGGGACCAGAATTCCTGTGCCGGTACCCTGCCGGGACGGGGAAGTGCCCCCGGATTCATCTCCATCGACGTTGCTTCCTCCCTCCATGGTGCGGGAGTAGTTCCTCCTCGGGGCTGAGGTTTCTACCAGTAGCTATGTGGTCAATTCTCTCTCCCATGATGTGATCTTCGTTGTGATCATAGGCTATGTTAATCTAGGGTGATCCCATGATATTTCCCCTTCCTCTATGTATTGGATTGATGTACTCACTTGTCTTTATCTAGTATAATCCCCGAGACCAAGGTGACAGCGGTCTATTGGACATGGATTAGAAAAATATTTTCATGAGTGATTTCCTCTCTTGTGTGTTGATTGAAGATTGAGAGTCTCTTGGTGCTTGTCTTTGACTATCCTTTAGATATGTTGTGGTGATTGTGGGACTCTCTTTGGATGGCCGCGGTGACATTGGGAAATCCTTAGATTGAGAACTACGAACTTTGAGGTGTGCTTTTGTAGCCCTACATAATTCTCGTGCTCTCTTGACCACGAAGGAATGACCTCCGGGTGCATCCCCATTGCATGTTTTATGGGAAATATCATGTGATTCGATTATGTTAATGTTGTTGGGAGGTGCCACTAGTGAAAGTATGATCCCTAGGCCTTGTTTCCACCATTGCAATACCATTTGTGCTCACGTTTACCACTTGTTTGCTTGCTGCACTTTTTATTACAGATTTATATTACTTTGTTTTGCCATCCATATCACTTGCCATTTAACATCTCTTCGCCGAACTAGTGCACCTATACATCTAACAAGTGTATTAGGTGTGTTGGGGACACAAGAGACTTCTTGTATCTTAGTTGCAGGGTTGCTTGAGAGAGACCATCTTCAACCTCTACTTCCCTGAGTTCGATAAACCTTAGGTCATCCACTTGAGGGAAATTGCTGTTGTCCTACAAACCTCTGCGCTTGGAGGCCCAACATAGTCTACAAGAGTAGAAGCGTGTGTAGACATCAAGCTATTTCTGGCGCCGTTGCTGGGGAAGTGAGTGCTTGAAGGTATATCTTTAGATCTTGCAAATAAATCTTTTTGTTTCTTGTTTTTATTTCACTAGTTATGCTTATGGACAACCTTGCTATTGGATCGTTGCTTGTGGGAAGATGCCCCACACCTGTGGTGGTTGCTCCTCCCCTTACTGAAATTGTGCCCTATAAAATACCAGCTGGTATTATCGATTATGTTTTGGCTAATCGTTATGCAGGAGACAGACATCCCGGTGAACACTTGCTATATCTGTCACAATTATCTTCATTATTTAAGCTTGCAAGTGTATGAAGGGAGTTTGTCATGAGGAAATTGTTCGCCGTATCACTTATAGATAAAGCTTCAGATTGGTATAAGCTTCTCGATAACTCGCACTTGCTTGATTGGCATGAGCTTATGTCTCTCTTTTATACTAAGTTTTATCCTCTTCATGAAATTCATCGAGACAGGAACTATATCTATTACTTTAGGTCTCGTGACGGAGAAAGCATTGCTCAAGCTTGGGGGAGACTGAAAACGTTAATGCTAAAAAGTCCTAACCATGGGCTCCCCAAAGATGCTTATGTGGAGAGTAAGAGTACCTTTTTGCATGTGGATCATGGTAACAATGCTTTATGTGATGCTTATATTGTTGAGTTTATTCGTGATCCCACTGAAAATTATTATGAGAAGGGAACATATGCTTATAGATATTTCAATCATATCAAGTTCCCTCTCTATATGGTGAATATTTTGAAGTTATGCTTGTTCTGCCTTCCTATGCTAGTTGCTTTATGCTTCAATAATTTATTTTCTTACAAGATTCCAATGCATAGGAAGTATGTTAGACTTAAATATGTTTTATATATGCTTCTTGATGCTCTCTTTTGTTCTTCAACTCTTATTCCTACGAGAGCATCATTAAAGTCTTAAGCCTATCTTTATGGCTATAAAGAAAGAGCTCTAGGGAGACAACCCTTGTTATCTTTACTTTCAGTTTGTTCTTTCAGTTTTTAGTGGTCTTGATATTTGTTACTACTGTAGCAACATCATCGTATCTTTATTTTTCAGCTTTGTGCCAAGTTTAGCCTCTGATTGCAAGAAAGTTCAAAAGTTGTGACGTGCAGTCCAGAAAACAGATTCTGTCCTCGGACAGAAAAATTCGTATAAAATCACCAGATCATCTTTTTGATCTGAATTTTTTTGACAGCGTGCTCTATACAATTGGCTTTCGAGCGTCTGTTCTGAGTTTTTTGATTTGAGTTGCAGAAGTGCCCCGAAGAAATCATTTACTACCTGCTGGTCTGTTTTTCACAGATTCTGTCCTGTTTTGCCTTTCCTTCGTTTTGCAAACCTTGAGCTTGCTTTTTCTTTGCAAAAACCTTTTGGCAATCTTGAGAAACAGTATACCTTCAAGAATATCTTTATTTCCAGCAAGGAAAAATTATTTTATTAAGGGTACTAACCTCGCTAATCAGATTATGATGAGTTATGTATGAAGGGAGTTTTGAAGTGTGCGAGGGAAGATGATAAAAGAAGATTCAGGAGTGTCAAACGCTCAAGCTTGGGAATGCCCCCATGCACCCCCAAGAAATATTCAAGAAGACTGAAGCGTCTAAGCTTGGGGATGCCCCCGTGCATCCCTTTCTCCATCAACAATTATCAGTTCGTCTTTCGTTCCACTATATTTTTATCACTTCATGTGTTATGTGCTATGCTTGGAGCATCTTGCTTTTAGTTTCCTTTTTAGTTTTCTTTAGCTTTGCTTGCTATTCATAACGAGTTGGAACTCAGCTTTCTTTGTGTGGGAGAGAAACACGCTCCACTTCAACCTAGAACATAACATAGAATTTTCATGTCTATCTTTGCTGTGTGTGTTCTTGGTCTTTCAATAGCTACTATCATGTTCAGCTCTTAGTTTTCATGCTTATCTTTTTAAAGAGCTTTTGTTTAGTTGGTCGCTGGAACTCTCTTTATTTATCATGCTTATCTTGTTAAGAGAGTTGGCTTCTGTTGCATTGGTTGATATGTCTATGATAAAATGCTATGTGCATAATGATGCTTAGTAGTTCATGTTTTCTTATGGTTAGTCTGAAATAGCTGGGGGGTTCTCAATGTGTTAATGGAGTACCAACATGATTTGTTTGCCTATGATGTGGTATGGTTTAGTGATATCTTCCTTCAAGAATTTATTTTGATTGACTTGGCGTATGCTCACGCATATTTAAGACTGTAAAGAAAGTCTGTCAAGCCTTGATGATCTTTAATTTCTGAGTAGCGATATAACTTCCATGCCTGATTCAATGTTGCTTTGTCGCTCTGCATGATTATGACCGTCATTGCTCTCTTAGTTGGTCGCTCCCAGTCTTTTGCTAACCTCCACCTGTACTAAGCGGACTGACTGCTTGTGCATCCAAAATCCTTTAAACCAGTTATGCCATATGAGTCCACTATACCTTCCTATACATGGTATTTACCTGCCATTCCTAACGAAGACTTTCATGTACCATCTCGAAATTATTCAAAAAAGCATTTCTCTTTTATGCCTCTGTTTTAGTTCACGAGGAAGTAGTAGTTAATTCATCATCTTTTTAAGTTGGACAAGCTTCACCCCGGGATTGCATGTCTAATGTGCAAACCCACAATACGAGAAGGAACTGGCATAGAGTGCGCCCGACTCATTAAAAAATTATACAACAAACAAACCCTCCTTCACGCTTTGTTCATGAGAAATCAGAAAACTTTGGCAGTGATAAACAAAGGAGATTAAGAGGATGTGATCATCCTCATTCGGGAGCCGTTCCTCGAAACTTATCCAGCTCAAGAAGTGATTGAGTTATCTGCTAGCATTCGTTGACGAAATATGCATATTCTAAAAAAATAATTATTACCTCTGTTTTTAAAACCAAGAGCTCTGGTACATGTTTTGTCTTTGTTTCCGACCACGGGTTTTCAACCTTGCCAACAAAAGCCACGGTTCGAGAGTCTCCACCTTCTTTAAAGCACCAACTATTGAGAGGATGATTGTCATTCTGAGTGTAATGTGCATTGTCCCAAAGTACCATTGTCTTTTGCATGATTATGATATCGTTTATTCTGAAATCATTGTATCTAGTCGTCACTTAAACCTTGGAGGTGCCCCTGCATTTATGTTTTGCTTCACTAAAGGGGGCAAGCGAGGTACCACTTTATCATATTTGCACACCATGCTCACTACAAATCTATTGAGTGTTTCAGTATCATATTGTAAAACTTTTAGTTCTTTGTGATTTTCTCATGAGGCAACTTAATTACTACAGATCCATTGTCTCAGTAAGCACTTGTCATGTGACTGTAAAAAGTCCTTATATGGTTAATAGCATGTCACCACAGAAATTATGCTTGTTATCATTTACCTACTCGAGGACGAGCAGGAATTAAGCTTGGGGATGTTGATACGTCCAAAACATATCTATAATTTATGCTTGCTCCATGCCTCTTTTGTGTGATATTGCTATGATATTTATACACTTCCATACACTTTTGATCATATTTGGACTAACCTATTAACTCAGTGCACCCCAGTGTCAGTTTCTGTTTTCTGCTGTTTTTGTATTTCAGGTATTCCCATTACGTAAACTGCCAAAAAAAATTCCGGGAAAAATATATAAAAAATCAGCGTTCCGGAAGCTTCCATGCGGCCAAAGTAGGGCCGGAGGGGGGCCACCAGGGCTCCAGGCGCCCTGGCCACGTGGCCCCCCTCCAGGTTGGTTCGGGGGGCGCCTGGGCCCCCCTTAGCTCCCCTGGCGACCCCCTTTGGCATATATTTACACCGCGTCGCAGAAACCCTGATTCCGGACCCCTTTTCTCCAGAAGCTATTCCGATCTCCGCCGCCATCGCCACCAAGCTTCGGGGGACCAGAATTCCTGTGCCGGCACCCTGCCGGGACGGGGAAGTGCCCCCGGATTCATCTCCATCGACGTTGCTTCCTCCCTCCATGATGCGGGAGTAGTTCCTCCTCGGGGCTGAGGTTTCTACCAGTAGCTATGTGGTCAATTCTCTCTCCCATGATGTGATCTTCGTTGTGATCATAGGCTATGTTAATCTAGGGTGATCCCATGATATTTCCCCTTCCTCTATGTATTGGATTGATGTACTCACTTGTCTTTATCTAGTATAATCCCCGAGACCAAGGTGACAGCGGTCTATTGGACATGGATTAGAAAAATATTTTCATGAGTGATTTCCTTTCTTGTGTGTTGATTGAAGATTAAGAGTCTCTTGGTGCTTGTCTTTGACTATCATTTAGATATGTTGTGGTGATTGTGGGACTCTCTTTGGATGGCCGCGGTGACATTGGGAAATCCTTAGATTGAGAACTACGAACTTTGAGGTGTGCTTTTGTAGCCCTACATAATTCTCGTCCTCTCTTGACCACGAAGGAATGACCTCCGGGTGCGTCCCCATTGCAAGATTTATGGGAAATATCATGTGATTCGATTATGTTAATGTTGTTGGGAGTTGCCACTAGTGAAAGTATGATCCCTAGGCCTTGTTTCCACCATTGCAATACCATTTGTGCTCACGTTTACCACTTGTTTGCTTGCTGCACTTTTTATTACAGATTTATATTACTTTGTTTTGCCATCCATATCACTTGCCATTTAACATCTCTTCGCCGAACTAGTGCACCTATACATCTAACAAGTGTATTAGGTGTGTTGGGGACACAAGAGGCTTCTTGTATCTTAGTTGCAGGGTTGCTTGAGAGAGACCATCTTCAACCTCTACTTCCCTGAGTTTGATAAACCTTAGGTCATCCACTTGAGGGAAATTGCTGCTGTCCTACAAACCTCTGCGCTTGGAGGCCCAACATAGTCTACAAGAGTAGAAGCGTGTGTAGACATCACTACCCCAACATGGCCCTGCCTCGATATACCCCCATCCACATTGAATTTTGCTTCATCTTCCTCCGGTGGAAGCCATGCTTTGTCCCGTGGCCGGGTACCGATAGCCGCCATAGCGATCGGGTTTTCCCGCTTCACTGCATTCTCTAGGTCCTGAAGATACCTCGTGATAAAACACCAAGTAGACAGTGGGCTCTAAAATTCATTGTCATGGATTGCTTTCCTTCGCGCCCACCATATAGCCCACATAGTGATCAGGGCTTTTGCAAGCTCTTGTTCATTTAATGTTTCAAGCAACCAGAATAACCACAACCTGGGATCCGGTGATCTATTAGAAATGACATGTTCCAGTACCTCTTCTTCACCAAGTGCCCACACACAGCGAGCCATGCGGCAGTCAAACAAAGAGTGGCGCCAAGTATCTTCCTGTGCATTGCGTAATGGGCAGGCCACTGTGTCTGCCATCTTTTGGTGGTGTCGAGTTACCCCAGTTGGCAATGAGGTATGTGCGTGGCGCTAGGCAAACACCCTGACCTTCGACGGCAGCCTCGCCTTCCAGAGGCGGGACAAATCCCGCTTGGTCGAGGCCTGATCGGATGTGGTTGTCATAGTGCCACGCATAAAAATCATCTTGCCGCCTCGAGCTCAATGGGATATTTAGAATAGCATCCATGTCTGGGCCAACAAAATGTTCGATGAGCATCTGTTTGTTCCACGTTCTCGTGACCGAGTCGATCAACTCCGAGACCTCTTGCGGTGGATCAGCCCTCAAGGCACACAAATGCCACAACTTATAGTCACGTGGTATCTAGTTATCGCTCCAGATGTCAGTATCCTCACTTGTCCCCACTGTTTTGGTAATTCCGAGTGCTAGGATATCCTTACCCTCCATAATAGAGCGCCAAACCTGAGAAGGATGACTACCTAATGAAGCCTCAAGGATGCTGCATTGTGGGTAGTATCGTGCCTTGAGCAGCCTCGCGCTTAGAGAATCAGGGTCCTGTAGAAGGCGCCAAGCTTGTCGGGCCAGCAAAGCTAGGTTAAAGAGTTCAATATCTCTGAATCCCATTCCTCCCATGAATTTGGGCTTGCACACAGTATTCCAAGACACCCAAGTCGTTTTCCTTTCTCCTCTTTTGCTGCCCCACCAAAACTTCCTAAGTAGACCATTAATATGCTCACACAAACCTCTTGGCAATTTAAAACAAGCCATAGAATATGTTGGTATGGATTGTGCCACCGTTTTTATTAGAACTTCCTTTCCTCCAGCTGATAAGCACTTTTCCAGTCATCCTTGTACCTGCTTCCATATTCTGTCTTTTAGGTACCGAAAGCACCCCTCCTTTGAACTGCCAACATCAGTTGGTAGCCCAAGATATTTCTCCAATAGCGATTCGTTATGCACATCAAGCAAACCTTTTACCTCATTTCTCAATGTATCATGCACACCTTTGCTGAAGTAGATGGACGATTTGTCTGTGTTGATACGTTGGCCTGACGCATCACAATATTTCTTCAACAACTCTCGGACTTTTGTTGCACTCTCTGTTGTTGCCTCGAAGAAGAGCAAACTGTCATCCGCAAAGAGGAGGCAATTTACCGTCGGCGCTGTGGCCGCAATAGAAACTCCTCTAACCCCTTCTTCTTGAGCATTCAGTAAGCAAGAGAGGCCTTCAGCCGCCAGCAGAAATAAATAAGGGGAAATAGGGTCCCCTTGTTGTAAACCCCGTGATGGCCTGAAAGCATCCAGAATTTCACCATTAAAAAGAACTGACAAAGAAATCGAAGATACACACCTCATGATGGTTTCAGTAAGCCTTGGGCTGACACCCAACTTCAGCACCACTGCTTTGAGATACGGCCACTCAAGTCTGTCATAGGCCTTCATCATGTCAAGCTTCAGTGCACAGAAGCGATTGCCCTTCACCCTTCTCGTTTTCATGTAATGCAGGCATTCATAAGCTGTAATAAAGTTGTTTGTAATCAGACGTCCAGGGACAAAAGCTGACTGCTCTTCAGAGATCACATCCGAAAGGATTATCTTCAGCCTGTTAGCTAAAACCTTGGAAGCGATCTTGTAGATCACATTACAAAGGCTTATCGGCCGAAATTGTCCTAATATTTTTGGACTTGCAATCTTGGGAATCAAAATGATGAACGTGTTGTTGATATCCTCCCGTGAATCATCTCCTTCAAGTAGTCTTATTACCATACATGTCACCTCCTCGTCGCAAAGATCCCAATGCCGCTGAAAAAAGTGTGCTGGAAAGCCATCTGGTCTGGGAGCCTTTGTGGGAAACATCTGGAATAATGCCTCTTTTACCTCGTCTCTACTGTACCTCACGTTCTGCGTTCATTGCTGCATCGACTCTTTGCGGTATATGGGACAACACCTCCTCGATCCCAATAGAGCCCTCTGAGGTATACAAGTTCTTGTAAAAGCCACTTGCCATATCCGCCAATTCTCGTGGATCCGAGCAGGTAGTTCCATCGCCGCGCACCAAACTGCTGATCTTATTTTTTGCTTTCCGTGCACTCGCCTTCTTCTGGAAATACTTTGTATTTGCGTCTCCTTCTGATAGCCATTGCACTCAGGCACACTGCCTCATCATCACCTCTTCTCGGAAGGATAGCTCGACGATCCTGTCCTGCACCCGTTTCTCATCAGGGCCGGGACCAACCCTCAACGGGTCAGCTCGATATCCTGCCAGAAGCTGCCTCAGATCTGCCAGCTCCTGCTGGACAGAGCCGGACGTTTGTCTGCTCCACCGCTTTAAGCTTGCTGCAACGTTGTTCATCTTGTGCGCCAGCTCGCCTACTGTGTTTGCTGGGATTGCAGCCTCCCACGCTTGTCCTAGAGCCTCGCCGAACCTGCCGTCAGTTTCCCATGCGCACCCATAGCGGAAAGGTTTCTTCAGTGAGTGTCTCAAGCTACTGTCTTCCAACTCATTTGACAAGACGATCGGGCTGTGGTCAGACTTTGCTGCGGTGAGGTGTTCAACTGAAGCAAAAGGAAACAAAGCCGACCAACTGGGAGTAGCTAGGGCTCTGTCTAGTCGTACGCGGCAGAACTCTCCCCCCACCACTCTCTTTTCAAAGGTCCAATCCAATCCCTTATACCCCAAATTAGCTAGGTTGCAAACATCAACAGCTTCTCGAAAACCTGCAATTTGTGCACTGTCCCGTTCATTTGGTCCCATTTGTTCCTCTGGCAGAAGAATCTCATTGAAATCCCCCATGCACGCCCAAGGCAGCATGCTTTCACCTCTCAGGATCTTCATCGTATCCCATGTTTTGTACCTCAAGCTCCTGTTTGCAGCTCCATAAAAGCAAGATAAACGCTAAGGTTCTTCCCCAGGTTGGGAAATCACCAAGTCAATATGATACTAAGAAAGGTTTTTATTTCGAGATTGATATTATTCTTCCAGTACAAGCACAAACCCCCACTTCTTCCACTTCTACCTACTCTAAAACTACTACTAAAACCTAACCTACTCGCCAAACCTTCCACTCGGTACTTTGCCAGTTGAGTTTCAACAATGCATAGCACCGACGGCGCACTAGTCGCCTCAAGATCGCGGAGCTCACGAACTGTCGCAGGGTCACCAATTCCTTGACAGTTCCAGCACATAGTCCTCATTGGGCTCGGCAGTCCTCCTCTCCGGAGGCCGCCTTAGCTGTGTACTCAGCTCCATCCACAACCATCCCCTCATCCTGCTTCCTCCGCTTCAGCACCTGCACTTTCTCTGGCGTAGATGTCGTTTCATTGGCGCCCGAAGAGGTAGCACCCTCAATACGGAGGACCGAACCTGCCACTCTGCCAGCTAAATTCGGAACCGGTTGGCCCCTTACATTAACACTGCCATCCGCTGCCACCAGCCGCTTGCGGGCTCCTTTCTCACCCGCCCTCTTCCCTGTGCTGGTACCCCAAATTAGACTCAATTCCATCCATCTCTGCCCGCTGTGTATCAGCAGCAACCACCT
The DNA here is from genome assembly GCA_902687465.1 of Secale cereale. Taxonomy (NCBI): domain Eukaryota; kingdom Viridiplantae; phylum Streptophyta; class Magnoliopsida; order Poales; family Poaceae; genus Secale; species Secale cereale. Next base: position 869,388,175 of record LR738715.1, on the reverse strand, counting down.
CCTCTTCAAAATCTCCTCTCCCTGTTCCACCCCCCGAGCCCCTTCCTCCTCGGCCTCCCCTTTCTTCTCTACCAGCATCTCTCCATCTACCTCTTCCTCCACAATCCCCTCTCCCTCTCCCACCTAAACCTTGAGCTGTCGGCATCTCCGGCTCCCAAAACAACCGCTCCCGCCATTCGAAGGTTCTCGGGTCATGAACCCCGTCACCACATTCATCAGCTAAGTGTCCCATTCTTCCACAAGCAAAACAGAAGTCCGGGAGCTTCTCATAGTAGACACTATATCTCTTGTACTCTTTTAAAGTAATTGGCACAAAACGGACCAGTGGGATATTGACATCCACATAAACCCTAACTCGTAGGGTACTAGTCGGGTTTATTCTTCCCTCATTCATGATCACGTTGAAAGGTGGATCCCCCACCTTTGCAGCAACTTTCTCGGCCAACTCTCTCCTCCTCGTAAGGCCACCTGGCAACCCCTTCACTCTCGCCCAGACCGGTATCTTGTTTAGTTTGTAACCTTTGACATCTGAAAAACTATCCTATTCTTGTAGCACCGCCGGAGCCCTCCTAAACAGCCACGACCCCCGTCCATGAGCTTCCTCCAATCGCCTAAGCAGTGGCATTGAACTAAGAATAAATTTGGGCCTTTGACGTTGAAGGTAACCCCTTGTGCCACCGCCCACACATTACGCATCTGTGACATTAGTGCGGCATGGCTGAAAGGTGATGCGGAGCATCCTGAGGTCATCCCCATGGACCCTCCATCGCCTCACCAAGTGCCTCAAGGACCAATGACTCGTGCTCGTGCTAGAGCTCTCGAGACCGAGGTGACGTCACTCCTAGCCCTATTTCCATATGAATCTTGCGAGACATGGTTGCTACCTCAGACGGGTGTTTTGTGTGCTCAGGTGTGAAGAAGATCACATTGGAGATGTGCGTGAAGATAGACAAGTCCCCAAGCTCACAGACGAGTCTTTGCATCGAGAAGGGCTGAAGAAGGCTCCAGGCCCCGGACATCCGGCCTCCTGGCCCGGACATCCGGCCCCTGGACATACAACTACAGAAGGGCACCAGCGGCCGAAGCCACAGGGCCCGGACATCCGGCCAGGCCCCGGACATCCGGCCAGGCCCCGGACATCCGGCCAGGCAAGGGCCGGACATCCGGCCTCGGGCCCGGAAATCCGGCGCCACTCTATAGAAGCCACCCGAGACTCGACCCCTCCAGCCCGGACATCCGGCCCCTCGCCCCGGACATCCGGCGACCCGCGAAGCCCCGGACATCCGGCCCGTCGCCCGGACGTCCGGCCCTTAAATGCCTGCGCGCATCCCTTTGGGTCGTGGCCCGTGTATCCCTTCATTCCGTACTCTATATATACTCCTTTCCCCACATCTTTTAGGGTTAGCTTTTGGATAGCTCATCATAGAACTTTGTGGTTCCTCTCCTACGAGACCGCGGCCTCTTCGGAGAAGATTCACCTCGGATTCAAGGCCTCCACACCGGAGAAGATCCCAAGGGATACCCAAGACCTCCTGCGGGAGAAGAATATCTTTGTATCGCCGTTGTTGACTATGGATTGTGTGTCTTGATGTGTATCGTGGATCTAGCACCTGTGTGACCGTATTTGTGTTGATTTGAGTGTTTCCCCTCGTGTTTTCCTCCATATCTTCCTTGTGTTCTCCGTGTTCATCGTGGGATAACCTCCTTTCATGAAAGATCCGCCGATTAGGGTTCCACCCTACATCATATTATGGTATCATGATCATAGGTTGATCACGAATTTGGAGCCCCACACCCTGTTTTCTAGCTTGTTTTTGTTGTGTTCTTCCTAATTTCGAAAATTCCCCACAAAAGAGCCCCAATTTTTTTTTTTGTGATCTGTTGATTTGGCAAGATTTTGTTGATTTTGTTCCATGGATTTGTTGTGCCACGAGTGGATCTAGCTTTTCCTCACCTTTCCCCAATTTTTCTCCGCAAAATCCGACGAATTTTGGCCCCAAAGTCACCGTGTGCAAGGAGTTCTTCACGGCCTCGGGCACCCCGGACATCCGGCCCCTGGCCCGGACATCCGGCTTCCCGCAGCCACAAACCCCCCGATCCACCCCACCTTGCACTCTCCACCGCCATTTTCGTTCGGTATCCCACCAAACCTTCCGCATACCACCACCATTTCCGCAACCACCATCGCTTAACCGCTCCGAGTTTGAAAAGTTTGTCTCCCTTTTGTCTTGCATACTTGAGTTGTGGTTACACCGTTTCCTTGGACGTTTAGGCTACCTCGGAACGGCAAGACGTCGACAACACCACCGCTCGACTTCGGCAAGGACGGTAACATCGACGACACCTTGTTCATTCTACCTTGCAATTGCATTGTCACCCTACGAACCATCTTTGCATAGCTTTCCGATTGAGACTAGCCATCTGAGTATTGCAGGGCCACGGCACTTGTGCACATTAGTGATAGTCATAGATATTACATATCATATCATCATATCTCCGTGTGACACAAGAGTGTCGCGCATACACAATAGCTACCTTGATCCGAGAAGCATGCATAAGTGCCCAAAGAAAGAGCTCACAAGCTTTTAAGCAAAAGAGCCACCTAAAGCTTATAAGCAAAAGGAAAATAGCATCATACGCCTTGCATCAAAAGAGATCATATGAGATAGCAATACATCATCTTGTGCTCAAGCATCGGCACATCATACACTCATAGCATACTTGTGATAGATAGTCGTTACATTTTTCCTCTTATAGGTCATCCACAAGTGCGCATCCGCCTATTAAGCAATCGGTTAGCGTCTCTCTAGTGTTGTGCAACACGAGCATTTTCCGTGGTTTCCACATTTTCGCTCACCCTTGGTTGCACAACAACATTTATATATCCGTGTGTGTGTTCCGTGTGCTACTTTGCCAGTGATCTACTTGTTGCATGAGCAAATTGTGAACCATTTTTAACATCTTTGAGTCACTTTGACGATTGCATTGAATTTATGCCACCATCCTAACCAAGCTCCTCTGAAAGCTTTACTTGTGTAGGTGTGAGAATCGACACGAAGTGGTACCAATAGTGCTATTTCCGAGTTACATTATTGAGTGATCATTGATCTATTTTCAACTTCGGTTAAGGTATATTTTTAAAGAAATATGCCCTAGAGGCAATAATAAAGTTGTTATGTATATTTCCTTATATCATGATAAATGTTTATTATTCATGCTAGAATTGTATTAACAGGAAACTTAGTACATGTGTGAATACATAGACAAAATAGTGTCCCTAGTATGCCTCTACTAGACTAGCTCATTGATCAAAGATGGTTAAGTTTCCTAACCATAGACATGAGTTGTCATTTGATCAACGGGATCACATCATCAGGAGAATGATGTGATGGACAAGACCCATCCGTTAGCTTAGCACTATGATCGTTTAGTTTTACTGTTATTCCTTTCTTCATGACTTATACATGTTCCTATGACTATGAGATTATGCAACTCCCGAATACCGTAGGAACACCTTGTGTGCTATCAAACGTCACAACGTAACTGGGTGATCATAAAGATGCTCTACAGGTGTCTCCGAAAGTGTTCGTGGTGTTGGCATAGATCAAGACTAGGATTTGTCACTCCGAGTGTCGGAGAGGTGTCTCTGGGCCCTCTCGGTAATGCACATCGTAATAAGCCTTGCAAGCAAAAGACTAATGAGTTAGTCACGAGATGATGTATTACGGAACGAGTAAAGAGACTTGCCGGTAACGAGATTGAACTAGGTATAGAGATACCGACGATCGAATCTAGGGCAAGTAACATACCAATGACAAAAGGAACAACGTATGTTGTTATGCGGTTTGACCGATAAAGATCTTCGTAGAATATGTAGGAGCCAATATGAGCATCTAGGTTCCGCTATTGGTTATTGACCGGAGATGAGTCTCGGTCATGTCTACATAGTTCTCGAACCCGTAGGGTCTGCACGCTTAACGTTTGATGACGATCGTTATTATGAGTTTTGATGTACCGAAGGAGTTCGGAGTCCCGGATGAGACCGGGGACACGACGAGGAGTCTCGAAATGGTCGAGACGTAAAGATCGATATATTGGACGACTATATTCGGACATCGGAAAGGTTCTGAGTGATTCGGGTATTTTTCGGAGTATATGGGCCTTATTGGGCCATACGGGAATAGAGGAGAAAGACCAAAAGGAAGGAGGCGCCCCCCCCCCCTCTGGTCCGAATTGGACAAGGGGTGCAGCCCCCTTTTCCTTCTCCCTCTCCACCTCTTTCCTTCTCTCCTACTCCGGAAAGGAAAGGGGAATACTACTAGGACTTGGGAGTCCTAGTAGGACTCCCCACACTTGGCGCGCCCCCTCTAGGGCCGGCCTCTCCCTTGCTCCTTTATATACGGGGGCAGGGGGGCACCCAAAGACACACAAGTTGAATTGTGTTAGCCGTGTGCGGTGCCCCTCTCCACAGAAACACACCTCGGTCATACCGTTGCAATGCTTAGGCGAAGCCCTACACCGGTAGATACATCATATCTGTCACCACGCCGTCGTGCTGGCGAAATTCTCCCGTGAAGCTCAACTGGATCAAGAGCTCGTGGGACGTCATCAAGCTGAACGTGTGCTGAACGCGGAGGTGCCGTACATTCGGTGCTTGATCGGTTGGATCGCGAAGAAGTTCGACTACATCAACCACGTCACTTGACGCTTCCGCTCCCGGTCTACGAGGGTACGTAGACACACTCTCCCTCTCGTTGCTATGCATCTAGTAGATAGATCTTGCGTGATCGTAGGAAAATTTTGAAAATACTACGCTCCCCAACAGTGGCATCATGAGCCAGGTCTATGCGTAGATGATATGCACGAGTAGAACACAATGAGTTGTGGGCGATACTAGTCATACTGCTTACCAGCATGTCATACTTTGCTTCGGCGGTATTGTGAGATGAAGCGGCCCGGACCGACATTACGCGTACACTTACGCGAGACTGGTTTCACCGTTATGAGCACTCATTGCTTAAAGGTGACTGGCGGGTGTCTGTCTCTCTCACTTTAGCTGAATCAAGTGTGGCTACGCCCGGTCCTTGTGAAGGTTAAAACAGCACATACTTGACGAAACATCGTTGTGGTTTTTGTATGCGTAGGAAAGAACGGTTCTTGCTAAGCCCGTAGCAACCACGTAAAACTTGCAACAACAAAGTAGAGGACGTCTAACTTGTTTTTGCAGGGCATGTTGTGATGTGATATGGTCAAGACATGATGAGATATACGTTTTTGTACGAGATGATCATATTTTGTAAAGTTATCGGCAATTGGCAGGAGCCATATGGTTGTCGCTTTATTGTATGAAATGCAATCGCCATGTAATTGCTTTACTTTATCACTAAGCGGTAGCGATAGTCGTAGAAGCAATAGTTGGCAAGACGACAACGATGCTACGATGGAGATCAAGGTGTCGCGCCGGTGACGAAGGTGATCATGACGGTGCTTTGGAGATGAAGATCAAAAGCACAAGATGATGATGGCCATATCATGTCACATATTTTGATTGCGTGTGATGTTTATCTTATTATGCTTCTTATTTTGCTTAGTTCGACGGTAGCATTATAAGATGATCCCTTACTAAATTTCAAGGTATAAGTGTTCTCCCTGAGTATGCACCGTTGCGAAAGTTCGTCGTGCCGAGACACCACGTGATGATCGGGTGTGATAAGCTCTACGTTCGAATACAACGGGTGTAAGCCAGTTTTGCACACGCAGAATACTCGGGTTAAACTTGACGAGCCTAGCATATGCAGATATGGCCTCAGAACACTGGAGACCGAAAGGTCGAGCGTGAATCATATAGTAGATATGATCAACATAAGATGTCCACCATTGAAACTACTCCATCTCACGTGATGATCGGACATGGTTTAGTTGATTTGGATCACGTGATCATTTAGATGACTAGAGGCATGTCTATCTAAGTGGGAGTTCTTAAGTAATATGAGTAAATTGAACTTTAATTTATCATGAACTTAGGCCTCGTAGTATTAGCATATCTATGTTGTAGATCAATAGCTCACGATGTTGCTCCCCGTTTATTTTTTATATGTTCCTAGAGAAAACTAAGTTGAAAGATGTTAGTAGCAATGATGCGGAATTGTTCCATGATCTGAGGATTATCCTCATTGCTGCACAGAGAATTATGTCCTTGATGCACCGCTAGGTGACAGACCTATTGCAGGAGCAGATGTAGACGTTATGAACGTTTTGACAAAAGCTCGGTATGATGACTACTTGATAGTTTAAGTGCACCATGCTTTACGGCTTAGAACCGGGACTTCAAAAATGTTTTGAACGCCACGGAGCATATAAGATGTTCCAAGAGTTGAAATTAGTATTTCATACTCATGCCCGTGTCGAGAGGTATAAGACTTCTGACAGTACTTTGCCTACAAGATGGAGGAGAATAGCTCAACCAGTGAGCATGTGCTCAGATTGTCTGGGTACTACAATTACTTGAATCAAGTGGGAGTTAATCTTCTAGATAAGATAGTAATTGACAAAGTAATCTAGACACTATCACCAAGTTAGTAGAACTTCGTGATGAACTATAACATGCAAGGGATGACAAAAGGAATTCCCGAGCTCTTCGCGATGCTGAAGTCGGCGAAGGTAGAAATCATGAAAAAGCATCAAGTGTTGATGGTTAATAAGACCACTTGTTTCAAGTAAAGGGCAAAGGGATAGAAGGGGAACTTCAAGAAGAATGACAAGCAAGTTGTCACTCCCGTGAAGAAACCCAAAGGTAAAACTCAGGCCTGAAACTAAGTGCTTCTACTGCAAAGGAAATGGTCACTAGAAGTGGAACTGCCCTAGATACTTGGCGGATAAGAAGGATGGCAAAGTGAACAAAGGTATATTTTGATATACAGATTATTGATGTGTACTTTACTAGTGTTCATAGAAACCCATGGGTATTTGATACCAGTTCAGTTGCTAAAATTAGTAACTCGAAACGAGAATTGCGGAATAAACAGAGACTAGTTAAAGGTGAAGTGACGATGTGTGTTGGAAGTGGTTCCAAGATTGATATGATCATCATCACACACTCCCTATACTTTCGGGATTAGTGTAAAACCTAAATAAATGTTATTTGGCATTTGCGTTGAGCATGAATATGATTTGATCATATTTGTTGCAATACGGTTATTCATTTAAAGTCATAGAATAATTGTTATTCTGTTTACATGAATAAAACCTTCGATGGTCATACACCCAATGAAAATAGTTTGTTGGATCTCGATCGTGGTGATACACTTATTCATAATATTGAAGCCAAAAGATGCAAGGTTAATAATGATAGTGCAACTTATTTGTGGCACTGCCGTTTAGGTCATAATGGTGTAAAGCGCATGAAGAAACTCCATAGTGATGGACTTTTGGAATCACTTGATTATGAATCACTTGGTGCTTGCGAACCATGCCTCATGGGCAAGATGACTAAAACTCCGTTCTCCGGAACAATGGAGCGAGCAACATATTTGTTGGAGATCATACATACAGATGTATGTGGACCAATGAGTGTTGAAGCTCGCGGCGGGTATCGTTATTTTCTGACCTTCACTGATGATTTGAGCAGATATGGGTATATCTACTTAATGAAGCACAAGTCTGAAACATTTGAAAAGTTCAAAGAATTTCAGAGTGAAGTGGAGAATCATCGTAACAAGAAAATAAGAGTTTCTACGATATGATCGTAGAGGTAAAATATTTGAGTTAGCGAGTTTGGCCTTCAGTAAAAACAATGTGAAATAGTTTCACTACTCACGCCACCTGGAACACCACAGTCTAATGGTGTGTCCGAACGTCATAACCGTACTTTATTAGATATGGTGCGATCGATGATGTCTCTTACCGATATACCACTATGGCTTTTGGGGTTATGCATTAGAGACAGCTACATTCATGTTAAATAGGGCACCATCTAAATCCGTGGAGATGACACCGTATGAACTGTGGTTTGACGAGACACCTATGCTGTCATTTCTTTAAGTTTGGGACTGCGATGCTTATGTGAAAAAGTTTTAACATGATAAGCTCGAACCCAAATCGGAGAAGTAAATCTTCATAGGATAGCCAAAAGAAACTGTTGGGGTACACCTTCTATCACAGATCCGAAGGCAAGGTCTTTGTTGCTAAGAGTGGATCCTTTGTAGAGAAGGAGTTTCTCTCGAAAGAAGTGAGTGAAAGGAAAGTAGAACTTGATGAGGTAATTGTACCTTCTCCCGAATTCGAAAGTGGAACATCACAGAAACTAGTTCCAGTGATTCCTACACCAATTACTGAGGAAGCTAATGATGATGATCATGAAACTTCAGATCAAGTTTCTGCTGAACTTCGTAGATCAACCAGAGTTCGTTCTGCATCAGAGTGGTACGGCAACCCGGTTCTGGAAGTCATGTTACTGGACCATGATGAACCTACGAACTATGAGGAAGCGATGATGAGCCCAGATTCCGCAAAATAGCTTGAGGCCATGAAATCTGAGATGGGATCCATGTATGAGAACAAAGTGTGGACTTTGGTTGACTTGCCCGATGATCGGCAAGCCATCGAAAATAAATGGATCTTCAAGAGGAAGACTGACGCTGACGGTAATGTTACTGTTTACAAAGCTCGACTTGTTGCGAAAGTTTTTCAACAAGTTCAAGGAGTTGACTACGCTGAGACTTTCTCACCCATAGCGATGCTTAAGTCTGTCCGAATCATGTTAGCAATTGCTGCATTTTATGAAATCTGGCAAATGGATAACAAAACTGCATTCTTTAATAGATTTATTAAAGAAGACTTGTATATGATGCAACCAGAAGGTTTTGTCAATCCTAAAGGTGCTAACAAAATGTGCGAGCTCCAGCGATCCATCTATGGACTGGTGCAAGCATCTCGGAGTTGGAATATACGCTTTGATAAGTTGATCAAAGCATATAGATCTATACAGACTTGCGGTGAAGCCTCTATTTACAAGAAGTGAGTGGGAGCACTACAACCTTTCTGATAAGTATATGTGAATGACATATTGTCGATCGGAAATGATGTAGAATTTTCTAGAAAGCATAAAGGAGTGTTTGAAAGGAGTTTTTCAAAGAAAGACCTTGGTGAAGCTGCTTACATATTGGGCATCAAGATCTATAGAGATAGATCAAGACGCTTGATAAGACTTTCGATGAGTACATACCTTGATAAGATTTTGAAGTAGTTCAAAATGGATCAGTCAAAGAAGGAGTTCTTGCCTAACTTGTAAGGTGTGAAGTTGAGTAAGACTCAAAGCCAGACCACGGCAGAAAAATATAGAGAGAATGAAAGTCATTCCCTATGCCTCAGCCATAGGTTATATAAAGTATGCCATGCTGTGTACCAAACATGTTGTGTACCTTGCCATGATTTTGTCAAGGGGGTACAATAGTGATCCAGGAGTAGATCACTGTACAGCGGTCAAAATTATCCTTAGTAACTGGATGACTAAGGAAATGTTTCACGATTATGGAGGTGATAAAGAGTTCGTCGTAAAGGGTTACGCCGATGCAAGCTTTGACACTAAATCCAGATGACTCTAAGTATCAATCTGGATGCGTATTGAAAGTGGGAGCAATTAGCTAGAGTAGCTCTATGCAGAGCATTGTAGACATAGAAATTTGCGAAATACATACGGATCTGAATGTGACAGACCCGTTGACTAAACTTCTCTCACAAGAAAAACATGATCACACCTTATTACTCTTGGGTATTAATCACATAGCGATGTGAACTAGATTATTGACTCTAGTAAACCCTTTGGGTGTTGGTCACGTGGCGATGTGAACTATGGGTGTTATTCACATAACGATGTGAACTATCGGTATTAAATCACATGGTGATGTGAGCTAGATTATTGACTCTAGTGCAAGTGGGAGACAGAAGGAAATATGCCCTAGAGGCAATAATAAATTTGTTATTTATATTTCCTTATATCATGATAAATGTTTATTATTCATGCTAGAATTGTATTAACCAGAAACTTAGTACATGTGTGAATACATAGACAAAATAGAGTGTCCCTAGTATGCCTCTACTAGACTAGCTCATTGATCAAAGATGGTTATGTTTCCTAACCACATACATGAGTTGTCATTTGATCAACGGGATCACATCGTCAGGAGAATGATGTGATGGACAAGACCCATCCGTTAGCTTAGCACTATGATCATTTAGTTTTACTGCTATTGCTTTCTTCATGACTTATACATGTTCCTATGACTATGAGATTATGCAACTCCCGAATACCGTAGGAACACCTTGTGTGCTATCCAACGTCACAACGTAACTGGGTGATCATAAAGATGCTCTACAGGTGTCTCCGAAAGTGTTCGTGGTGTTGGCATAGATCAAGACTAGGATTTGTCACTCCGAGTGTCAGAGAGGTATCTCTGGGCCCTCTCGGTAATGCACATCATAATAAGCCTTGCAAGCAAAAGACTAATGAGTTAGTCACGAGATGATGTATTACGGAACGAGTAAAGAGACTTGCCGGTAACGAGATTGAACTAGGTATAGAGATACCCACGATCGAATCTCGGGCAAGTAACATACCAATGACAAAAGGAACAACATATGTTGTTATGCGGTTTGACCGATAAAGATCTTCGTAGAATATGTAGGAGCCAATATGAGCATCCAGGTTCCGCTATTGGTTATCGACCGGAGATGAGTCTCGGTCATGTCTACATAGTTCTCGAACCCGTAGGGTCCGCACGCTTAACGTTTGATGATGATCGGTATTATGAGTTTATGAGTTTTGATGTACCGAAGGAGTTCGGAGTCCCGGATGAGACCGGGGACATGACGAGGAGTCTCGAAATGGTCGAGACGTAAAGATCGATATATTGGACGACTATATTCGGACATCGGAAAGGTTTCGAGTGATTCGGGTATTTTTCGGAGTATATGGGCCTTATTGGGCCATACGGGAATAGAGGAGAAAGGCCAAAAGGAAGGAGGCGCCCCCCCCCCTCTGGTCCGAATTGGACAAGGGCTGCAGCCCCCTTTTTCTTCTCCCTCTCCACCTCTTTCCTTCTCTCCTACTCCGGAAAGGAAAGGGGAATCCTACTAGGACTTGGGAGTCCTAGTAGGACTCCCCACACTTGGCGCGCCCCCTCTAGGGCCGGCCTCTCCCTTGCTCCTTTATATACGGGGGCAGGGGGGCACCCAAAGACACACAAGTTGAATTGTGTTAGCCGTGTGCAGTGCCCCTCTCCACAGAAACACACCTCGGTCATACCGTTCCAATGCTTAGGCGAAGCCCTACACCGGTAGATACATCATATCTGTCACCACGCCGTCGTGTTGGCGAAACTCTCCCGTGAAGCTCAACTGGATCAAGAGCTCGTGGGACGTCATCAAGCTGAACGTGTGCTGAACACGGAGGTGCCGTACATTCGGTGCTTGATCGGTTGGATCGCGAAGAAGTTCGACTACATCAACCGCGTCACTTGACGCTTCCGCTCCCGGTCTACGAGGGTACGTAGACACACTCTCCCCCTCGTTGCTATGCATCTAGTAGATAGATCTTGCGTGATCGTAGGAAAATTTTGAAAATACTACGTTCCCCAACACATTTGGTATTGTCTTCTCCTTTCTCACACTCACATACTTGCTTGTGATGATGGATAGGCCAATTACATCTTCGAACCCGCCTTTCGACGATCCACATGAAGCGAACAACTACGTCACCAAACTACATCTTTTCGGTGTCCAATGAGCTCTCCATCAAGAAAGTGAAGCTATGCGCGAGTACATTGGGCAAGTCGCCGAGGACGCGCGCTAATTTGAAGCAAGAACAAAAGAGCAATTCGACATCATCAACACCAACATGTCTACTCAATTCGACGAGCTACGGACTTTGATAGTCAACCGACGTTCTTCTTCCACATCTTCGCAGAGACGAAGCCGGTCAAGTCGACATACCGACTACACGGATGGCTCAAGTACCCCTACATCAAACACTCTTCGTCAAGCCGCACATCAAGCTCGACATGACAACCGGAATCCACTTCATGACAAGAGTTCACAAGAGCTATTTGACGAGCAAGAAAGTCGACATCGCCAAAACCAAGCTACACTTGAGCAAGCACAAGAACGGCAACGACTACGCCAACAACAACAAGAGCGAGCACGTCAATACCAAGAAGAACAAGATGCCGAGGCTAATCGCCAAGGACAACAACGTCGAGAAGCTCAAGCTCTTGAGGTGCAACGAGCATTACGTGATGCACATCGCAGTGTGGCAGCTCGCACTCGACACACTCGTCAAGAAGAGGATTTCCTTCACGATGAGATGCAAGAGAGACGCCACCAAGCAAGAATGCAAGAAGAAGCCCCTCCTCAAGCGCGACAAGAGCATCAACCTCAACACGAACAACAAGCTCGACAAGCACACCATGATAATGGACATCTACTTCATCAAGAGCAACATGAGATTGTCAATCGACCCAATCAAGAACGCCCTCCCAATAGGCAAGGAAACAATGAAGAGCATCGCTATGGCAAGCTAAAGTTCACCATGCCAAAGTTTTCCAGAAGCATTGATCCCGAAGACTACCTCTCATGGGGATTGAAGGTTGACAAGATCTTTCGCCTTCACAACTTCGATGAAGAGAAGAAGATCGCAATGGCATCCCTTGAGTTCCAAGACTATGTTCTCATTTGGTGGGAGCAAATCATAGAGAGAAGAGAAGCAAAAGGCGAAGCTCCTATAACCACTTGGGCTCAAATGAAGGAAGTCATGAGAGCACTCTTTGTGCCTACACACTACAACCGTGACTTGTTCAAGAAGCTACAACTCCTCAAGCAAGGTACCAAGTCGGTTGAAGAGTACTACAAGGAGATGGAGATTGCCATGATAAGAGCAAACATCACGGAAGATGAAGAGCAAACAATGGCGAGATTATTGAATGGACTCAACTATCCTATCAAGAAGATTGCGGACTTCCAACCATACAAAAATCTCCTCGAGCTAGTACATCAAGCAACCAAAGCGGAGCAACAAGTTCAAGAGGACTACAAGTACTCCAAGTTCAACTCCAAGAACTTCGGCTCCTACAACCAAGCTTCAACGACTTTGTCTACTCCTCCTACCTCTACCAAGCCATCTACAAACTTCGGTGACAAGTCAAGCTACAAGAATGCGACTACATCGAGTCGTCCACCTTCTACCAACAACTTCAAGCCAAGAGCTTTATCATCTACAACTCCAACCGAGGACAACTCAAAGACGAGTTCCATCAAATGCTTCAAGTGCCAAGAATGAGGCCACAAGTCATTTGAGTGCAAGACCGTTCGTACCATGATCATCAATGATGACGGATCTTATGACTCAATGAGCGACGATGAGATGGAAGCCCTTGAGCATGTAGCTATGCATCGCCAAGTGAATGAAGAAGAAGACCATCAAGTGTTTTGCGACAATGACTCAAGTCCCAATCTTGTTGTCTCCAAGGTCTTGACACTCCAACACCAACAAGATGACGACAAACGATGTCATATCTTCCATACCAAGGCCGGCATCAATGGACGCTCCGTCAAGGTTATCATCGATGGAGGAAGTTGTCACAACTTGGCAAGCGAAGAGCTATGCGACAAGCTTCAATTGGTCAAGACGAAGCATCCTCACCCCTACAAGGTCCAATGGCTTAATGACGCCGGAATTCTTCGAGTCGAGCACACCGTGCAAGTCTCCTTCAAGATAGGCGCCTACAAGGACACTCTTGAATGTGATGTGATCCCCATGTCCGTGTGCCACCTTATTCTTGGACGACCATGGCAATATGATCGTGGAGTCACACACAATGGACGGATCAATCACTATAGCTTCACGATGAAGGGCAAGGAATTCGTGCTCCGACCAATGTGTCCAAGTCAAGTAGCCGCCGACAAACACTTACCTACCAACCATCGTGGATAGAATGGTGAGAGAGCGAGCCACCAAAAGGAGAGTGAGAGCCACAAGCCACATATGAGCGACTCCACGATGAGCGACAAGAAGAACCTCGTACTATTTGCCACCAAAAGTGAGATGAGAGAAGTGTGTGAGAACCCATCGAGTGTCTTTCACCTTGTGCTTTTATGCAAAGGGGAAGCCAAACCTACTAACACTTCACCACCTCTACCTTTAGTGTTGTCTCAATTGTTGCAGGAATTCTCGGACGTCTTCCCCGATGAACTACCTCTGGGTCTACCTCCACTTCGCGGAATCGAACACCGCATCGACCTCATACCCGGCGCACCACTTCCAAACAAGGCTCCTTACCGCGTCAACCCCGAGGAAACCAAGGAGATACAACGGCAAGTGCAACAACTCATCGACAAAGGTCATGTACGTGAAAGCTTAAGTCCTTGTGCCGTTCCGGTTATTCTCGTGCCTAAGAAAGATGGAACTTTTCGCATGTGCTCCAATTGCTGTCCTATTAATGCTATCACCGTTAGATACCGTTATCCTATTCCACGTTTAGACGACATGCTTGATGAATTATGTGGTGCCACCATCTTTTCGAAAATTGATCTTAAAAGTGGTTACTACCAAATTCGCATTCAAGAGGGTGATGAGTGGAAAACGGCTTTCAAAACCATGTTTGGGTTATATGAGTGGCTTGTTATGCCAATGGGTCTTTCGGAAGCACCCGGTTCTTTTATGCGTCTTATGAATTTTTGTCTACGACCCTACATAGGCGTCTTTGTAGTGGTTTACTTTGACGACATCCTCGTTTTTAGCAAGTCGCTAGAGGACCATGTGACACACATCCGTATGGTTTTACAAACCCTTCAGAAAGAGCGCTTATATGCTAATATGGAGAAATGCACTTTTGGCATTGACAAGGTCGTCTTCCTAGGATTTGTCGTTTCTTCACAAGGTGTTCACGTTGATGAAACTAAAATTGAAGCAATTAAAACTTGGCCTCAACCAATGAATCTCATGCAAGTGCGTAGTTTCCTTGGTCTAGCCGGTTTCTACCGACGTTTTGTGAAGGACTTTAGCACTATTGCTATGCCTCTACACGCCTTGAGCAAGAAGAACGCACCCTTCATTTGGGGTCCTTCGCAAGACACCGCGTTCAATGAGCTAAAAAGCTTGCTTACACACGCACCACTTCTAGCCCTACCAAACTTTGATAAACCGTTTGAGATTCATTGTGACGCTAGTGGTACCGGCGTAGGTGGCGTGCTCATGCAAGAAAAGCGCCCAATTGCGTATTTTAGCGAGAAGCTATCCGGAGCGCAACTTAACTATCCAATCTATGATAAAGAGCTTTATGCCTTGGTGAGAGTTTTACGTGTTTGGGAACATTATCTTAGACCTCATGAATTCATTCTTCATACGGACCATGAGACTCTCAAGTATCTCAAAGGTCAAACTAAGTTGAACAAGCGTCATGCTAAGTGGAGTGAGTGTTGGAAATATGCCCTAGAGGCAATAATAAATTGGTTATTATTATATTTCCTTGTTCATGATAATTGTTTATTATCCATGCTAGAATTGTATTGATAGGAAACTCAGATACATGTGTGGATACATAGACAAACACCATGTCCCTAGTGAGCCTCTAGACGACTAGCTCGTTGATCAATAGATGGTTACGGTTTCCTAACCATGGACATTGGATGTCGTTGATAACGGGATCACATCATTAGGAGAATGATGTGATGGACAAGACCCAATCCTAAGCCTAGCACAGATCGTGTAGTTCGTATGCTAAAGCTTTTCTATATGTCAAGTATATTTTCCTTAGACCATGAGATTGTGCAACTCCCAGATACCGTAGGAATGCTTTGGGTGTACCAAACGTCACAACGTAACTGGGTGGCTATAAAGGTGCACTACAGGTATCTCTGAAAGTGTCTGTTGGGTTGGCACGAATTGAGACTGGGATTTGTCACTCCGTATGACGGAGAGGTATCTCTGGGCCCACTCGGTAGGACATCATCATAATGTGCACAATATGTGATCAAGGAGTTGATCACGGGATGATGTGTTACGGAACGAGTAAAGAGACTTGCCGGTAACGAGATTGAGCAAGGTATCGGTATACCGACGATCGAATCTCGGGCAAGTGCTATACCGATAGACAAAGGGAATCGTATACGGGATTGATTGAATCCTTGACATCGTGGTTCATCCGATGAGATCATCGTGGAACATGTGGGAGCCAACATGGGTATCCAGATCCCGCTGTTGGTTATTGGCCGGAGAGTTGTCTCGGTCATGTCTGCATGGTTCCCGAACCAGTAGGGACTACACACTTAAGGTTCGATGACGCTAGGGTTATAGGGAAAGTATGTACGCGGTTACCGAATGTTGTTCGGAGTCCCGAATGAGATCCCGGACATCACGAGGAGTTCCGGAATGGTCCGGAGGTAAAGATTCATATATGGGAAGTCCCGTTTTGGTCACCGGAAAAGTTTCGGGCGCTATCGGTAACGTACCGGGACCACCGGGAGGGTCCCGGGGGTCCACCAGGTGGGGCCACCAGCCCCAGAAGGCTGCGTGGGCCAAGTGTGGGAGGGGACCAGCCCCAGGTGGGCTGGTGCGCCCCCCCCACCAAGGCCCAAGGCGTATGGAGAGTGGGAGGGGGGCAAACCCTAGGTCCAGATGGGCCTTAAGGCCCACCCTAGGGCGCCCCCTCTCTCTTCCCCCCTTGGCCGCACCCTAGATGGGTTTTGGGGGCTGCCGCCACCCCTAGGGAGGGAACCCTAGATGGGGGCGCAGCCCCTCCCCTTCCCCTATATATAGTGGGGTTTTTGGGGCTGCTAGACACACGAGATTGTCTCCCTCTTGGCGCAGCCCTACCCCTCTCCCTCCTCGTCTCTTGCAGTGCTTGGCGAAGCCCTGCTGGAGTCCCGCGCTCCTCCACCACCACCACGCCGTCGTGCTGCTGTTGGATGGAGTCTTCCCCAACCTCTCCCTCTCTCCTTGCTGGATCAAGGCGTGGGAGACGTCACCGGGCTGCACGTGTGTTGAACGCGGAGGCGCCGTTGTTCGGCGCTTAGATCGGAATCAACCGCGATCTGAATCGCAGCGAGTACGACTCCTTCATCCGTGTTCTTGCAATGCTTCCGCATCGCGATCTACAAGGGTATGTAGATGCACTCTCCTTTATGCTCGTTGCTAGATTACTCCATAGATAGATCTTGGTGATGCGTAGGAAAATTTTTGATTTTCTGCTACGATCCCCAACAGTGGCATCATGAGCTAGGTCTATGCGTAGTATCTTGCACGAGTAGAACACAAAGTAGTTGTGGGCGTAGATCATGTCAATTCTCTTGCCGTTACTAGTCTTATCTTGATTCGGCGGCATCGTGGGATGAAGCGGCCCGGACCGACCTTACACGTACTCTTACGTGAGACAGGTTCCACCGACTGACATGCACTAGTTGCATAAGGTGGCTAGCGGGTGTCTGTCTCTCCCACTTTAGTCGGATCGGATTCGATGAAAAGGGTCCTTATGAAGGGTAAATAGAATTTGGCATATCACGTTGTGGTTTTGGCGTAGGTAAGAAACATTCTTGCTAGAAACCTATAGCAGCCACGTAAAAAAAAACTTGCAACAACAATTAGAGGACGTCTAACTTGTTCTTGCAGCATGTGCCGTGTGATGTGATATGGCCAAAAGGATGTGATGAATGATATATATGTGATGTATGAGATTGATCATGTTCTTGTAATAGGAATCACGACTTGCATGTCGATGAGAATGACAACCGGCAGGAGCCATAGGAGTTGTCTTATTTATTGTATGACCCGCGTGTCACTGAATAACGCCATGTAATTACTTTACTTTATTGCTAAACGTTAGCCATAGTAGTAGAAGTAATGTTTGGCGAGACGACTTCATGGAGATCATGATGATGAAGATCATGGTGTCATGCCGGTGACAATGATGATCATGGAGCCCCGAAGATGAAGATCAAAAGGAGAAAAATGATATTGGTCATATCATGTCACGATTTGATTGCATGTGATGTTTATCATGTTTTTCATCTTATTTGCTTAGAACGACGATAGTGAATAAGATGATCTCTCACTAAAATTTCAAGAGTTGTGTTTCCCCAAACTGTGCACCGTTGCTAAGGTTCGTTGTTCCGAAGCACCACGTGATGATCGGGTGTGATAGGTCCTAACGTTCGCATACAACGGGTGTAAGCCAGATTTACACACGCAATACACTTAGGGTTGACTTGACGAGCCTAGCATGTACAGACATGGCCTCGGAACACGGAAGACCGAAAGGTCGAACATGAGTCGTATAGAAGATACGATCAACATGAAGATGTTCACCGTTGATGACTAGTCCGTCTCACGTGATGATCGGACACGGCCTAGTCGATTCGGATCATGTATCACTTAGATGACTAGAGAGATGTCTTTCTGAGTGGGAGTTCATTAGATGAACTTAATTGTCATGAACAATAGTCTAAGTTGTCTTCGCAAATTATGTTGTAGACCAATAACTGCGTTGTAGCTCCCTGTTTAATACGATCCTAGAGAAAGACTAAGTTGAAAGGTATTGTAAGCAATGATGCGGACTGGGTCCGTAGTCTGAGGAGTGTCCTCACTGCTACACAGAAAGCTTACGTCTTTGATGCACCGCTCGATGTGCAAACCCCTACAACGTTGTCTGTGGATGTTGTGAACACCTGATAGACACGTCCTGATAACTACTTGATAGTTTAGTGCACCATACTTTACGGCTTAGAATCGGGATTCCAATGACGTATTGAACGCCATAGAACATATGAGATGTTCTAAGAGCTGAAATTGGGATTTCAGGCTCATGCCCGTGCTGAGAGGTATGAGACCTCTGACAAGTTCTTTTGCCAAAAGGATGGAGGAGAATAGCTCAACTTGTGAGCATGTGCTCAGAATGTCTGGGTGCTAAAATCACTTGAACCAAGTGGGAGTTAATCTTCCAGGTGAGATAGTGGTTGACGAAATTCTCTAGACACTATCACCAAGCTGCTAGAACTTCGTGATGAACTATGACATGCAAAGGATGAAGATCCCGGAGCTATTAGCGGTTCTTAAGACCGCAAAAGTAGAAATCAAGAAGGAGCATCAAGTGTTGATGGTTTAACAAAGACCACTGGTTTCAAAAGGGTAACGGCTAGAAGGGAAACTTCATGAATGGCAAACCTGTTGTCGCTCTAATGAAGGAACCCATGGTTGAACCCAAACCTCGAGACTAAGTGCTTCTATTGTAAGGGGAACGGTCACATGGTAGCGGAACTACCCCAAATACATGGTAGATATGATAGCTGGAAACTTCAACAAAGTATATTGTTATTGATGTGTACCTTACTAGTACTCCTTGTAACACCTGGGTATTGGATACCGGTTCAGTTGCTATTAGTGACTTGAAGCAAAAGCTACGAACTGAACGGAGACTAGCTAAGGGCGAGGTGACGATGTGTGTTGGAAGTGTTTCCAAGGTTGATAAGATCACCATCGCGCGCTACCTCAACTTTCGGGATTAGTGTTGAACCTAGATAAATGTTATCAGGTGTCTACGTTAAGCATGAATATGATTAGATCATGTTCATTGCAATACGGTTATTCATTTAAGTTAGAGAATAATGGTTATTCTGTTTACATGAATAATACATTTATGGTCATGCACCCAATGGTTTGTTGAATCTCGATCATAGTAATACACATGATGATAATATTAATGCCAAAAAGATGTAGAGTTAATGATGATAGTACCACTTTCTTGTGGCACTGCCGCTTAGGTCATTTTGGCATAAAATGCATGAAGAAACTCCATGCTGATGGATGTTTGGAGTCACTTGATTTTGAATCGCTTGACACATGCAAGCCATGCCTCTTGGGCAGGATGACTAAGATCCCGTGTTCAGGTACAATGAAATGGGAAAGTGACTTGTTGGAAATCATACATGCTGATGTGTGTGAACCAATGAGAATTAAGGCGCGTAGTGGATATCGTTATTTTCTCATCTTCACTGACAATTTGAGTAGATATGGGTATATTTACTTAATGAAGCAAAAGTCTGAAATGTTTGAAAAGTTCAAGCAATTTCAGAGTGAAGATTAAGAATCATCATGACAAGAAGATCATGTTCCTATGATCTGATCAAGGGGAGATTTTCTGAATTATGAGTTTGGCAATCACTTAAGACATTGTGGAAATGTTTCACAGTTGAAGCCACCTGGAATACCATAGCGTAATGGTGTGTCCGGACATCATAATCGAACCTTATGAGACATGGTGCGATCTATGATGTATCTTACCGATCTACCGCTGTTATTTTGAGGTTATGCATTAGAGACAGCTGCATTCACTTTAGATAGGGCACCATCTAAGTCCGTTGAGACGACGTCGTATGGTTTGGCAAGAAACCGTAGTTGTCGTTTCTCAATGTTTGGGGCTGCGAGGCTTATGGCTTCAGCCGGGAAAAGCTCGAACCCAAAGCGGACAAATACATCTTCATAGGATACCCAAAGGTAATAGTTGGGTATACCTCCTATCTCAGATCCAAGGGCAAAAATGTTTGTCCCTAAGAATGGGTCCTTTCTCGAGAAGGAGTTTCTCTCGAAAGAATTGAGTGGGAGGAAGATAGAACTTGATGAGGTTGTCGAACCCTCACTTCAACCGGAGAGTAGTGCAACACAGAAAGATGTTTCTGTGGAACCTACGACAGTTGAAGAGGAAACTAATGATAGTGATCATGAAGCTCCAGATCAAGTTGCTATCGAACCTCGTAGGTCGACAAGGATATGTACTACTCCTGAGTGGTACGGTGATCCTGTCTTAGAGGTCATGTTGTTGGACAACGTTGAACCTACGAACTATGGAGAAGCGATGGTGGGCCCATATTCCAACAAATGGTTAGAAGCCGATAAATCCAAGATAGGATCCATGTATCAAAACAAAGTATGGACTTTGGTGGACTTGCCCTATGATCGGCAAGCCATTGAGACAAATGGATCTTTAAGACTAAGACGGACGTGGACGGTAATGTCACTGTCTATGAAGCTCGACTTGTGGCGAAGAGTTTTCCACAAGTTCAAGGAGTTGACTACGATGAGATTTTCTCACCCGTAGCGATGCTTAAGTCCGTCGGAATCATGTTAGCATTAGCTGCATTTATGAAATCTGGCAGATGGATGACAAAACAAAATTCCTTACCAGTTTTCGTAAGGAAAGGTTGTATGTGATACAACCAGAAAGGTTTTGTCAATCCTAAGGATGCTAAAAGGTATGCTAGCTCCAGCGATCCTTCCATGGACTGGAGCAAGCATCTCGGTGTCGGAATATATGCTTTGATGGAGTGATCAAAGTTCTTGGGTATACAAAGTTTGTTAGAAACTTGTATTTACAATAAAGTGAGTGGGAGCACTACAACTTTTCTGATAAGTATATGTGAATGACATATGGTTGATCCGAAATGATGTTGAATTTCTGGAAAGCGTAAAGGGTTTGAAAGGAGTTTTTTTTTCAAAGGAAGACCTGGATAAAACTGTTTACATAATTGGGCATCAAGATCTATAAAGATAGATCAAGACGCCTGATGATACTTTCAAAAGGAACAGACACCTTTGACATGATTTTGAAGGAGTTCAAAATAGGTCAGTTAAAAAGGAATTCCTACCTGAGTTATAAGGTGTGAAGTTGAGTAAGACTCAAAACTTGACCACGACAGAAGGAAGAGGAAGGACGAAGGTCGCCCCCTATGCTTTTGTCATAGGCTCTGTACGGTATGCCATGATGAGTACCGCACCTGATGTGTGCCTTGCCACATGTCTGGCAAGAGGGTACAAAGGTGATCCAGGAGTTGATCACTAGATAGTGGTCAAAATTATCCTTAGAGGAATAAGGAAATGTTTCTCGGTTATGGAGGTGATAAAGAGTTCGACGTAAACAACTACGTCGATGCAAGCTTAACACCTATCCGGATAACTCTAAGTGGAGATACCGGATACGTATAATGGAGCAACAGTTTGGAATAGCTCCAAGTGGAACGTGGTAGCAGCATCTACGATATGACATAAAGTTTTGCGAAGTACATAGGGATCTGAACGTTGCAGACCCGTTGACTACAACCTCTCTCACGAGCATAACATGATCAAACCCAGAGCTCATTGAGTGTTAATCACATATTGATGTGAACTAGATTACTGACTCTAGTGAACTCTTTGGATGTTAGTCACATGGCGATGTGACCTATGAGTGTTAATCACATGGCGATGTGAACTAGATTATTGACTCTAGTGCAAGTGGGAGACTGTTGGAAATATGCCCTAGAGGCAATAATAAATTGGTTATTATTATATTTCCTTGTTCATGATAATTGTTTATTATCCATGCTAGAATTGTATTGATAGGAAACTCAGATACATGTGTGGATACATAGACAAACACCATGTCCCTAGTGAGCCTCTAGACGACTAGCTCGTTGATCAATAGATGGTTACGATTTCCTAACCATGGACATTGGATGTCGTTGATAACGGGATCACATCATTAGGAGAATGATGTGATGGACAAGACCCAATCCTAAGCCTAGCACAGATCGTGTAGTTCGTATGCTAAAGCTTTTCTATATGTCAAGTATATTTTCCTTAGACCATGAGATTGTGCAACTCCCGGATACCGTAGGAATGCTTTGGGTGTACCAAACGTCACAACGTAACTGGGTGGCTATAAAGGTGCACTACAGGTATCTCTGAAAGTGTCTGTTGGGTTGGCACGAATCGAGACTGGGATTTGTCACTCCGTATGACGGAGAGGTATCTCTGGGCCCACTCGGTAGGACATCATCATAATGTGCACAATATGTGATCAAGGAGTTGATCACGGGATGATGTGTTACGGAACGAGTAAAGAGACTTGCCGGTAACGAGATTGAGCAAGGTATCGGTATACCGACGATCGAATCTCGGGCAAGTGCTATACCGATAGACAAAGGGAATCGTATACGGGATTTATTGAATCCTTGACATCGTGGTTCATCCGATGAGATCATCGTGGAACATGTGGGAGCCAACATGGGTATCCAGATCCCGCTGTTGGTTATTGGCCGGAGAGTTTTCTCGGTCATGTCTGCATGGTTCCCGAACCCGTAGGGTCTACACACTTAA
Organism: Secale cereale; assembly: GCA_902687465.1. Taxonomy (NCBI): domain Eukaryota; kingdom Viridiplantae; phylum Streptophyta; class Magnoliopsida; order Poales; family Poaceae; genus Secale; species Secale cereale. The sequence continues at coordinate 869,365,002 of LR738715.1, read as the reverse complement.
GGTTCGATGACGCTAGGGTTATAGGGAAAGTATGTACGCGGTTACCGAATGTTGTTCGGAGTCCCGGATGAGATCCCGGACGTCACGAGGAGTTTCGGAATGGTCCGGAGGTAAAGATTCATATATGGGAAGTCCCGTTTTGGTCACCGGAAAAGTTTCGGGCGCTATCGGTAACGTACCGGGACCACCGGGAGGGTCCCGGGGGTCCACCAGGTGGGGCCACCAGCCCCAGAAGGCTGCGTGGGCCAAGTGTGGGAGGGGACCAGCCCCAGGTGGGCTGGTGCGCCCCCCCACCAAGGCCCAAGGCGCATGGAGAGTGGGAGGGGGGCAAACCCTAGGTCCAGATGGGCCTTAAGGCCCACCCTAGGGCGCCCCCTCTCTCTTCCCCCCTTGGCCGCACCCTAGATGGGTTTTGGGGGCTGCCGCCACCCCTAGGGAGGGAACCCTAGATGGGGGCGCAGCCCCTCCCCTTCCCCTATATATAGTGGGGGTTTTGGGGCTGCTAGACACACGAGATTGTCTCCCTCTTGGCGCAGCCCTACCCCTCTCCCTCCTCGTCTCTTGCAGTGCTTGGCGAAGCCTTGCTGGAGTCCCGCACTCCTCCACCACCACCACGCCGTCGTGCTGCTGTTGGATGGAGTCTTCCCCAACCTCTCCCTCTCTCCTTGCTGGATCAAGGCGTGGGAGACGTCACCGGGCTGCACGTGTGTTGAACGCGGAGGCGCCGTTGTTCGGCGCTTAGATCGGAATCAACCGTGATCTGAATCGCAGCGAGTACGACTCCTTCATCCGCGTTCTTGCAACGCTTCCGCATCGCGATCTACAAGGGTATGTAGATGCACTCTCCTTTATGCTCGTTGCTAGATTACTCCATAGATAGATCTTGGTGATGCGTAGGAAAAATTTTGATTTTCTGCTACGATCCCCAACAGTGGCATCATGAGCTAGGTCTATGCGTAGTATCTTGCACGAGTAGAACACAAAGTAGTTGTGGGCGTAGATCATGTCAATTCTCTTGCCGTTACTAGTCTTATCTTGATTCGGCGGCATCGTGGGATGAAGCGGCTCGGACCGACCTTACACGTACTCTTACGTGAGACAGGTTCCACCGACTGACATGCACTAGTTGCATAAGGTGGCTAGCGGGTGTCTGTCTCTCCCACTTTAGTCAGATCGGATTCGATGAAAAGGGTCCTTATGAAGGGTAAATATAATTTGGCATATCACGTTGTGGTTTTGGCGTAGGTAAGAAACGTTCTTGCTAGAAACCTATAGCAGCCACGTAAAAAAAAACTTGCAACAACAATTAGAGGACGTCTAACTTGTTCTTGTAGCATGTGCCGTGTGATGTGATATGGCCAAAAGGATGTGATGAATGATATATATGTGATGTATAAGATTGATCATGTTCTTGTAATAGGAATCACGACTTGCATGTCGATGAGAATGACAACCGGCAGGAGCCATAGGAGTTGTCTTATTTATTGTATGACCCGCGTGTCACTGAATAACGCCATGTAATTACTTTACTTTATTGCTAAACGTTAGCCATAGTAGTAGAAGTAATGTTTGGCGAGACGACTTCATGGAGATCATGATGATGAAGATCATGGTGTCATGCCGGTGACAATGATGATCATGGAGCCCCGAAGATGAAGATCAAAAGGAGAAAAATGATATTGGTCATATCATGTCACGATTTGATTGCATGTGATGTTTATCATGTTTTTCATCTTATTTGCTTAGAACGACGATAGTGAATAAGATGATCTCTCACTAAAATTTCAAGAATTGTGTTTCCCCTAACTGTGCACCGTTGCTAAGGTTCGTTGTTCCGAAGCACCACGTGATGATCGGGTGTGATAGGTCCTAACGTTCGCATACAACGGGTGTAAGCCAGATTTACACACGCAATACACTTAGGGTTGACTTGACGAGACTAGCATGTACAGACATGGCCTCGGAACACGGAAGACCGAAAGGTCGAACATGAGTCGTATAGAAGATACGATCAACATGAAGATGTTCACCGTTGATGACTAGTCCGTCTCACGTGATGATCGGACACGGCCTAGTCGATTCGGATCATGTATCACTTAGATGACTAGAGAGATGTCTTTCTGAGTGGGAGTTCATTAGATGAACTTAATTGTCATGAACAATAGTCTAAGTTGTCTTCGCAAATTATGTTGTAGACCAATAACTGCATTGTAGCTCCCTGTTTAATACGATCCTAGAGAAAGACTAAGTTGAAAGGTATTGTAAGCAATGATGCGGACTGGGTCCGTAGTCTGAGGAGTGTCCTCAGTGCTACACAGAAAGCTTACGTCTTTGATGCACCGCTCGATGTGCAAACCCCTACAACGTTGTCTGTGGATGTTGTGAACACCTGACAGACACGTCCTGATAACTACTTGATAGTTTAGTGCACCATACTTTACGGCTTAGAATCGGGATTCCAATGACGTTTTGAACGCCATAGAACATATGAGATGTTCTAAGAGCTGAAATTGGGATTTCAGGCTCATGCCCGTGCTGAGAGGTATGAGACCTCTGACAAGTTCTTTTGCCAAAAGGATGGAGGAGAATAGCTCAACTTGTGAGCATGTGCTCAGAATGTCTGGGTGCTAAAATCACTTGAACCAAGTGGGAGTTAATCTTCCAGGTGAGATAGTGGTTGACGAAATTCTCTAGACACTATCACCAAGCTGCTAGAACTTCGTGATGAACTATGACATGTAAAGGATGAAGATCTCGGAGCTATTAGCGGTTCTTAAGACCGCAAAAGTAGAAATCAAGAAGGAGCATCAAGTGTTGATGGTTTAACAAAGACCACTGGTTTCAAAAGGGTAAGGGCTAGAAGGGAAACTTCATGAATGGCAAACCTGTTGTCGCTCTGATGAAGGAACCCATGGTTGAACCCAAACCTCGAGACTAAGTGCTTCTATTGTAAGGGGAACGGTCACATGGTAGCGGAACTACCCCAAATACATGGTAGATATGATAGCTGGAAACTTCAACAAAGTATATTGTTATTGATGTGTACCTTACTAGTACTCCTTGTAACACCTGGGTATTGGATACCGATTCAGTTGCTATTAGTGACTTGAAGCAAAAGCTACGAACTGAACGGAGACTAGCTAAGGGCGAGGTGACGATGTGTGTTGGAAGTGTTTCCAAGGTTGATAAGATCACCATCGCGCGCTACCTCAACTTTCGCGATTAGTGTTGAACCTAGATAAATGTTATCAGGTGTCTACGTTAAGCATGAATATGATTAGATCATGTTCATTGCAATACGGTTATTCATTTAAGTTAGAGAATAATGGTTATTCTATTTACATGAATAATACCTTTATGGTCATGCACCCAATGGTTTGTTGAATCTCGATCATAGTAATACACATGATGATAATATTAATGCCAAAAAGATGTAGAGTTAATGATGATAGTACCACTTTCTTGTGGCACTGCCGCTTAGGTCATTTTGGCATAAAATGCATGAAGAAACTCCATGCTGATGGATGTTTGGAGTCACTTGATTTTGAATCGCTTGACACATGCAAGCCATGCCTCTTGGGCAGGATGACTAAGATCCCGTGTTCAGGTACAATGAAATGGGAAAGTGACTTGTTGGAAATCATACATGCTGATGTGTGTGAACCAATGAGAATTAAGGCGCGTAGTGGATATCGTTATTTTCTCATCTTCACTGACAATTTGAGTAGATATGGGTATATTTACTTAATGAAGCAAAAGTCTGAAATGTTTGAAAAGTTCAAGCAATTTCAGAGTGAAGATTAAGAATCATCATGACAAGAAGATCATGTTCCTACGATCTGATCAAGGGGAGATTTTCTGAATTATGAGTTTGGCAATCACTTAAGACATTGTGGAAATGTTTCACAGTTGAAGCCACCTGGAATACCATAGCGTAATGGTGTGTCCGGACATCATAATCGAACCTTATGAGACATGGTGCGATCTATGATGTATCTTACCGATCTACCGCTATTATTTTGAGGTTATGCATTAGAGACAGCTGCATTCACTTTAGATAGGGCACCATCTAAGTCCGTTGAGACGACGTCGTATGGTTTGGCAAGAAACCGTAGTTGTCGTTTCTCAATGTTTGGGGCTGCGAGGCTTATGGCTTCAGCCGGGAAAAGCTCGAACCCAAAGCGGACAAATACATCTTCATAGGATACCCAAAGGTAATAGTTGGGTATACCTCCTATCTCGGATCTAAGGGCAAAAATGTTTGTCCCTAAGAATGGGTCCTTTCTCGAGAAGGAGTTTCTCTCGAAAGAATTGAGTGGGAGGAAGATAGAACCTGATGAGGTTGTCGAACCCTCACTTCAACCGGAGAGTAGTGCAACACAGAAAGATGTTTATGTGGAACCTACGACAGTTGAAGAGGAAACTAATGATAGTGATCATGAAGCTCCAGATCAAGTTGCTATCGAACCTCGTAGGTCGACAAGGATATGTACTACTCCTGAGTGGTACGGTGATCCTGTCTTAGAGGTCATGTTGTTGGACAACGATGAACCTACGAACTATGGAGAAGCGATGGTGGGCCCATATTCCAACAAATGGTTAGAAGCCGATAAATCCGAGATAGGATCCATGTATCAAAACAAAGTATGGACTTTGGTGGACTTGCCCTATGATCGGCAAGCCATTGAGACAAATGGATCTTTAAGACTAAGACGGACGTGGACGGTAATGTCACCGTCTATGAAGCTCGACTTGTGGCGAAGAGTTTTCCACAAGTTCAAGGAGTTGACTACGATGAGATTTTCTCACCCGTAGCGATGCTTAAGTCCGTCGGAATCATGTTAGCATTAGCTGCATTTATGAAATCTGGCAGATGGATGACAAAACAAAATTCCTTACCAGTTTTCGTAAGGAAAGGTTGTATGTGATACAATCAGAAATGTTTTGTCAATCCTAAGGATGCTAAAAGGTATGCTAGCTCCAGCGATCCTTCCATGGACTGGAGCAAGCATCTCGGTGTCGGAATATATGGTTTGATGGAGTGATCAATGTTCTTGGGTATACAAAGTTAGTTAGAAACTTGTATTTACAATAAAGTGAGTGGGAGCACTACAACATTTCTGATAAGTATATGTGAATGACATATGGTTGATCCGAAATGATGTTGAATTTCTGGAAAGCGTAAAGGGTTTGAAAGGAGTTTTTTTTCAAAGGAAGACCTGGATAAAACTGTTTACATAATTGGGCATCAAGATCTATAAAGATAGATCAAGACGCCTGATGATACTTTCAAAAGGAACAGACACCTTTGACATGATTTTGAAGGAGTTCAAAATAGGTCAGTTAAAAAGGAATTCCTACCTGAGTTATAAGGTGTGAAGTTGAGTAAGACTCAAAACTTGACCACGGCAGAAGGAAGAGGAAGGACGAAGGTCGCCCCCTATGCTTTTGTCATAGGCTCTGTACGGTATGCCATGATGAGTACCGCACCTGATGTGTGCCTTGCCACATGTCTGGCAAGAGGGTACAAAGGTGATCCAGGAGTGGATCACTAGATAGTGCTCAAAATTATCCTTAGAGGAATAAGGAAATGTTTCTCGGTTATGGAGGTGATAAAGAGTTCGACGTAAACAACTACGTCGATGCAAGCTTAACACCTATCCGGATAACTCTAAGTGGAGATACCGGATACGTATAATGGAGCAACAGTTTGGAATAGCTCCAAGTGGAACGTGGTAGCAGCATCTACGATATGACATAAAGTTTTGCGAAGTACATAGGGATCTGAACGTTGCAGACCCGTTGACTACAACCTCTCTCACGAGCATAACATGATCAAACCCAGAGCTCATTGAGTGTTAATCACATATTGATGTGAACTAGATTACTGACTCTAGTGAACTCTTTGGATGTTAGTCACATGGCGATGTGACCTATGAGTGTTAATCACATGGCGATGTGAACTAGATTATTGACTCTAGTGCAAGTGGGAGACTGTTGGAAATATGCCCTAGAGGCAATAATAAATTGGTTATTATTATATTTCCTTGTTCATGATAATTGTTTATTATCCATGCTGGAATTGTATTGATAGGAAACTCAGATACATGTGCGGATACATAGACAAACACCATGTCCCTAGTGAGCCTCTAGACAACTAGCTCGTTGATCAATAGATGGTTACGGTTTCCTAACCATGGACATTGGATGTCGTTGATAACGGGATCACATCATTAGGAGAATGATGTGATGGACAAGACCCAATCCTAAGCCTAGCACAGATCGTGTAGTTCGTATGCTAAAGCTTTTCTATATGTCAAGTATATTTTCCTTAGACCATGAGATTGTGCAACTCCCGGATACCGTAGGAATGCTTTGGGTGTACCAAACGTCACAATGTAACTGGGTGGCTATAAAGGTGCACTACAGGTATCTCTGAAAGTGTCTGTTGGGTTGGCACGAATCGAGACTGGGATTTGTCACTCCGTATGACGGAGAGGTATCTCTGGGCCAACTCGGTAGGACATCATCATAATGTGCACAATATGTGATCAAGGAGTTGATCACGGGATGATGTGTTACGGAACGAGTAAAGAGACTTGCCGGTAACGAGATTGAGCAAGGTATCGGTATACCGACGATCGAATCTCGGGCAAGTGCTATACCGATAGACAAAGGGAATCATATACGGGATTGATTGAATCCTTGACATCGCGGTTCATCCGATGAGATCATCGTGGAACATGTGGGAGCCAACATGGGTATCCAGATCCCGCTGTTGGTTATTGGCCGGAGAGTTGTCTCGGTCATGTCTGCATGGTTCCCGAACCCGTAGGGTCTACACACTTAAGGTTCGATGACACTAGGATTATAGGGAAAGTATGTACGCAGTTACCGAATGTTGTTCGGAGTCCCGGATGAGATCCCGGACGTCACGAGGAGTTCCGGAATGGTCCGGAGGTAAAGATTCATATATGGGAAGTCCCGTTTTGGTCACCGGAAAAGTTTCGGGCGCTATCGGTAACGTACCGGGACCACCGGGAGGGTCCCGGGGGTCCACCAGGTGGGGCCACCAGCCCCAGAAGGCTGCTTGGGCCAAGTGTGGGAGGGGACCAGCCCCAAGTGGGCTGGTGCGCCCCCCCACCAAGGCCCAAGGCGCATGGAGAGTGGGAGGGGGCAAACCCTAGGTCCAGATGGGCCTTAAGGCCCACCCTAGGGCGCCCCCTCTCTCTTCCCCCCTTGGCCGCACCCTAGATGGGTTTTGGGGGCTGCCGCCACCCCTAGGGAGGGACCCTAGATGGGGGCGCAGCCCCTCCCCTTCCCCTATATATAGTGGGGGTTTTGGGGCTGCTAGACACACGAGATTGTCTCCCTCTTGGCGCAGCCCTACCCCTCTCCCTCCTCGTCTCTTGCAGTGCTTGGCGAAGCCCTGCTGGAGTCCCGCGCTCCTCCACCACCACCACGCCGTCGTGCTGCTGTTGGATGGAGTCTTCCCCAACCTCTCCCTCTCTCCTTGCTGGATCAAGGCGTGGGAGACGTCACCGGGCTGCACGTGTGTTGAACGCGGAGGCGCCGTTGTTCGGCGCTTAGATCGGAATCAACCGCGATCTGAATCGCAGCGAGTACGACTCCTTCATCCGCGTTCTTGCAACGCTTCCGCATCGCGATCTACAAGGGTATGTAGATGCACTCTCCTTTATGCTCGTTGCTAGATTACTCCATAGATAGATCTTGGTGATGCGTAGGAAATTTTTTGATTTTCTGCTACGATCCCCAACAGTGAGTTCATTGAGTCGTTTCCTTATGTCATCAAGTACATCAAAGGCAAAGAAAATATTGTGGCGGACGCGCTTTCCTGCAATTGCATGCTTGTTACACAACTTGAGTTGAATGTTATTGGCTTTGAGCACATAAAAGATTTATATGAGCATGATTCTTTCTTTGCAAATCCTTATGCTAAGTGTTTGACTCACACTTCTTGGGAACGTTACTACATAAAGGATGGATATCTTATGAGAGCTAACAAACTTTGCATTGCCGAGTCTTCGCTTCGTTTGCTCCTTTTGCAGGAATCGCATGGAGGAGGACTCATGGGACACTTTGGACGTGACAAGACATTTGCTACGATCTCTAAGAACTACTTTTGGCCCAAGATGCTTCGTGACGTCTCACGCCTCACCAACCGATGTTCTACATGCCGCAAAGCTAAGTCCAAAGCTCAATCTCATGGTCTTTACATGCCACTTCCTATTCCATACCATCCATGGGAAGACATAAGCATGGATTTTGTACTTGGATTGCCTAGGACTCAAAATGGCAAAGATTCCGTGTTTGTTGTCGTCGATAGATTCTCTAAAATGGCTCATTTCATTCCTTGTAACAAGATCGACGATGCTTCACATGTTGCAAATCTCTTTTGTAGGGAGGTAATTCGTCTACATGGAGTGCCCAAAACAATCGTGTCGGACTGGGACGTCAAGTTCTTGAGCTACTTTTGGAAAACGCTATGCGCCAAACTCGGAATCAAGCTACTCTTCTCTTCGGCATACCATCCACAAACCGACGGCCAAACGGAGGTGACGAACCGCACGCTTTCAACGCTTCTTCGCGTGTTGATCAAGAAGAACATCAAGGAATGGGATCAATCCTTGCCCATCGCCGAGTATGCCTACAACCGCGCAAGACATTCGACTACCGGCAAGTCTCCCTTTGAGGTCGTCTACGGCTTCAACCCGTTGTCTCCATTGGACATCCTACCTCTACATCTCCAAGAGCGCACGAACATGGATGCAAGTGCACGAGCAAGCTATCTCAAGAAGGTGCACGAAGATACAAGGGCAATGATCGAGCGACAAGTACATCGTCTCACCACAAAGATCAACGTCAAAAAGGCACCAATGGTGTTCCAACCGGGAGATCTTGTTTGGCTTCATCTTCGCAAGGACCGTTTCCCACACGAGCGCAAGTCCAAACTACTACCTCGCGCCGACGGACCCTTCAAGGTGCTAGCATGCTACAACAACAACGCCTACAAGATCGACATCCCACGAGACAAGTACTCCGTGAGCGATACTTTCAACATCAAGGACCTATCTCCTTTCCATGGTGATCAAGATTTCGATCCGAGGTCGGATCTTTCCCAAGGGAGGGGAGATGATGCGGAGCATCCTGAGGTCATCCCCATGGACCCTCCATCGCCTCACCAAGTGCGTCAAGGACCAATGACTCGTGCTCGTGCTAGAGCTCTCGAGACCAAGGTGACGTCACTCGTAGCCCTATTTCCATACGAATCTTGCGAGACATGGTTGCTACCTCAGACGGATGTGTTTTGTGTGCTCAGGTGTGAAGAAGATCACATTGGAGATGTGCGTGAAGATGGACAAGTCCCCAAGCTCACGGACGAGTCTTTGCATCGAGAAGGGCTGAAGAAGGCTCCAGGCCCTGGACATCCGGCCTCCTGGCCCAGACATCCGGCCCCTAAGGGCACCAGCGGCCGAAGCCACAGGGCTCGGACATCCGGCCAGGCAAGGCCCGGACATCCGGCCTCGGGCCCGGAAATCCGGCGCCACTCTATAGAAGCAACCCGAGACTCAACCCCTCCAGCCCGGACATCCGGCCCCTCGCCCCGGACATCCGGCGACCCGCGAAGCCCCGGACATCCGGCCCGTCGCCCGGACGTCCGGCCCCTAAATGCCTGCGCGCATCCCTTTGGGCCGTGGCCCGTGTATCCCTTCTTTCCGTACTCTATATATACTCCTTTCCCCACATCTTTTAGGGTTAGCTTTTGCATAGCTCATCATAGACCTTTGTGGTTCCTCTCCTACGAGACCGCGGCCTCTTCGGAGAAGATCCACCTCGAATTCAAGGCCTCCACACCGGAGAAGATCCCAAGGGATACCCAAGACCTCCTCCGGGAGAAGACTATCTTTGTACCGCCGTTGTTGACTATGGATCGTGTGTCTTGATGTGTATCGTGGATCTAGCACCTGTGTGACCGTATTTTTGTTGATTTGAGTGTTTCCCCTCGTGTTTTCCTCTATATCTTCCTTGTGTTCTCCGTGTTCATCGTGGGATAACCTCCTTTCATGAAAGATCTGCCGATTAGGGTTCCACCCTACATCAAAAGGCTTTGTGGTGTGAACGCGAAATAGAGCCAGCCCAGCGCACGTCCTTGATGAGTTCATCCTCTTCTTTCGAGAAATCAAGCTCTTCCTCCTCCCGGCCATGCAGTTTCATCCCCGCGAATTGATCTTCCAAATCTGGATCGGGGCCATAGTAATCGCCAAACTCCTCCCTGACCCCCTCTGACTGGTTCCGCACGTCCTGCGAATTCTGATCTTGCCTATCCTTCCCCCTAGTCTCCTCCTCAGCCCCGCCTCTCGCCTGCCCTAATCCACTTGGCCGAGCCGCCGCCACCATCGCTACTACATCCGCCATCGCTCCCCCTTCCCCCCTTGCACCTTAGTCGTTGGATCCGCCATGCACTCGCGCACACACGACGGAAGGTGATAGATCTCACCGACGACCAAAGAAAGATTGGCAGCCGGGGAGATTTTACGTGGACTCCGGCAGGATCGCCGGGGGATAGGTGGAACCCTAGGCGAAAACCCTAGGGGATGAAGTCATACTGTTCCTCTACAACTCCGTCTAACCAAAGAAAAGGAAGAAAACAGCGTTCCTATACAAGTTTAATTAGTCGATGATGTCCGGGGAGAAGGGGAGTTTGAGAGCGGCCCGGCCCGTCCACTCGTGTTATATACATGGCTGGTCGAGCCCCCTTCTGCCCGGTAAGGGAAACCAAACAAGCAGTTTAAAAAAAAAACAATCAAGCCGAACAAACCCTATATCGTCGCAGCCGACGCCTGCTCTCGTGATCCCGTACAACCTGATGGCGCTGCGCTCTCTTGTCAGAAAGATGCCGGCCCTTGGTTGCATGTCGCTGCCGATGGCCCCCGCTAAGCTGCCCGTCCACGCGCTCTCGCCGGCAGTGGGTTCTCGCCTTTTCCACCATGGTGCTACGTCAGGGTGGACGACACGAGCGGTCTTTTCGGACCGGCTCGTGGCCCGCTCGGTCCTGGCCAGCTCGGGCCTAGCCCGCTCAAAAAATCAGCCGGTCCGAGCTCAGCAATGCGGCCCGACAAAGTTTCGGTCCGGTCCGGGCTTTAACCGAGCCGACCGAGCGGACCGAAGAACGTGGCGGGGGCGTGGCTGGGGCATGGCGAGAGCATGGCGGGAGCTTGGTGGAGCATGCCGGTGGCGTGGCCAGGGCATGGCGGGGGCATGGCGAGGGTGTGCCGGGGACGTGGCGACGGCGTGGCGGGGGCGTGGCAGCCCAGGCACGGCGGGGGCTGAAGAAAATGCCGCCGTTTATGTTCGCCGGAGCGGGGGCCGTCGTCCGCGCGGCCACTGGACTCGCTGGCCCTGGAAACTATGTCCACTGGACGCGCCCCACACGGATCTATCGTATGAACCAACGAACACGACGTGGGATGTCCTGCATCGCCGCATCGGGCATCGTCTTTTTCGTCTCTGTCCACGGCCGTCGTGCCAAATTCGTCGCCGATGAGCTCGCTCTGGTGATCTTTTTGGCTCCTCTAGCTCACTCTCAATCTTCCAAAGCTGCCTGACATCTCCACGACGAGCCCTGCTGCCTCCAGCGCCCTCCCCGCGTCACCATGCTCCAGCGCGCGCTCTATGGTGAACTCCTGCCGGTCCAAACGAGCCGCTCGGTCCGGCTCGGGCTTCGTCCCCGCCGGTCCGGTCCCTAGAAACAGGACCGCGACGCTGCTCGGTCCGGTCCGGTCCGGACCGCCGACGGCCGGTCCAAAGGACGGCTCGGTCAGGGACCGGACCGGCCCGGACCGTGTCCACCCCTAGTGCTACGGTAAGAAGCTTTTGTCGATTTCCTGCTTATCCACGGTCGATGGATTTTGCTATTTTCTTTTCTAGTTCATCCAATCTAGAGGATTCAGCTACCGCCCTATATGAAGAGGATATGTGTTTAGATGCGGGAATTATATAATTTTTGCGTAATGGTATTCTAGTATTGCAAAAATCACTAGTGTTCTTTAGATTTGATAGTGTGGTTGGTTTTGTTACAAACCAAGTTAGATCTGGCCCTTCGGTGCTGTTTTACTATTTGTTTTCTCATTCATCTGATTAAGAACTTTTTAGAGAAATCAATCACCGTCGTAGGGGACGTTTGGCTAGCGGGATTATTTTTGGGCACCTCGTGCTTTGGTGTTATTTGTTACAAAGCAACATCATTTAGTTTCCCTGTTCATCTGAATTAGAAATCAATCACGGTTGTATGTTTTATTAGGTGGATGATTGGAATCAGGGATATTTTTGGGTACTACATTAGTGAAAAAAATATCAATAGGGATTTCTTATTCAGATTTCACATAGACCAAATCGTATCATCTGAGCATAGCGGGCATGATTCTTTCACTTCACTGCAACTTATTTGTGAAGTTCTGGCATATCTAATGTTTGCATATGCATGCCCATAAATTGTAGGAGGGACATATGATCTATTCTGAGGAGTCGGTGGCTCGATTGCGGGAGCAGACAAAACTAAAGAAAGATAAGCTCGATCGGGAGATGAAGGAATTAATTGAAAGTATGGGCACTTTGGAGGAAATCTATAGGTAAATCGTGCTCGGTACTGTTTCTGAAACTCTATTGGTTTCCCACCAGATCTACTCTGTATTTTTACACAACATTTGTTCACCCATGCTTATAGAACATATAATAAACTTTGTGTGTTGTATGCTTTGTGTCCATGAATCTGAGATAATCCCATGTGTTAATGCAGAACATAATAATATCTAAAAATGAATTATAAATATTTATTATCTTCTACTGTAACATAATTGTATTTTTTTATGTGCAGTCATGATTGGCGTCAGGATGAAGACTACAAAAAATTATGCAAGGACCTTCGTGTAATTGAGAAGACGTGTCATGCTATTCTTTTCATAACCGTGCCTGCAACAATTGCAATGATATATAATTTATTTTAGTGGGTCTATTTATGCTAGGATTTTAGCTATGATGGTGGTTGTAAGTTATTCAGAATCCAGTTATTAAATTCCAGTTATTAAGTTTTATTACCTATGTTTGACTATGTAAAATCTTGACGGACGTATGTATGCTAAGCACTTGTGTTATCAGAAAATGCAGTTGAGTATTGGTGGTCTTAATAATTCCCATTACTGTATCAACGTTTACTTCTCGAACCATTTACAGAGAGGCTGCTTTTATTTCTTGAAAATATAGGATTATGAACCATTTATAGGCTGCCTCTATCTCCTTACAATGGGATTTCAAGAAGATTACATCTGAATTTTGTTTTGTAACTGCGATCCAATGTTATTGGATTGGCCGCTTTGAAAGAGGTTCCATATGTAGAAACTACACTCACTGTTTTGAGTGCTAGTGTCTCATCCCGCGGCCATAACCGCTTGAATGCCATAACCGCAGAAAATTAGTCTACTCATGGTGGCGCTCAACACAAACGCTCGCTCCACTTAAATTGGTTGATTTCGTTGCCATACTTATGTGTCCAGTTGACCAGACTTGTCAAGTTCCATGGCCTCAAACTTGGTGAGGAGCGTCCTCGACGACGCCTGAATCTCTTTCTTGCAGTGACCACTAAGAGCAACTCTAGCAGACCCCCTAAAACCGCGACCCACATAAGGCGTTTACAGTTCGACGAACAACTGTTTTGCGGGTCAAAATCGTGCGCGGCGGAATAGAACCCGTATATGAAACTGTATAATCTGAAAAAGTGCTTCGCGGTAGAAATTGCAATCACACTAGTTCATTACATACTACATGATCATTCATAGTTCATCATCACATACTACATTATCACACATACTACATTCTACTACTACTACTCCCTCCATTTTAGTATGGGATTGGGATAAACGATTTTATGCCCTTAGTTGTGTCACACTCGGCAGTTTTGCCCCTAATTCTCAAAAACCCTTGGTCTTGCCCAAGCCATTTTGCTTCGCTTATGCTTTTGCCCTTCCGTCTCAATTCCGTCCGGTCAAAGGCATTTGACTGTTAGAGGGATATTTTTCTAGACCATTCTGCCCCTCCTTACAACTCCAAACAAAAAGACAAAAAAGAAAAGAAAAACTATGACACTTACAAGTGGGTCCCAACCACATTGAAGAGAAAAGAACAAAAAGACAAATCAGTCTCTCTCTCTCCTCTCGCACTATCTCTGTCGCCGGGAATCGAACAACAACGACTGCAAGGGGCAGCGGTGTGATGCAGGGGAGGCCAAGACCGGCGAGGGGCATGGGGGTGCGCGGACACGGAGGATCCGGACGCGGGAGCCTCGGGCTGGACCAGATCTAGCCGGGATTGAGGTCAGGGAGGCACTGGTGACCGGCGGCGGGGCAGCTGGGTAGGAGCTGCTCGTCCCGAAGCTCAGGGCACCATGGGCATGGTGGCTTGAACCTGCAGAAAAATGGCGGCGCGCTTAGATGGGAAGATACAGAGGGAGAAAAGGAGAAGGGCGACGGGTCCTTCTTCTCGTTGCCTCCAGCGCCAGGTAGCCATCGGTGCTAGGCCGTGGCTCTGATGGGCTGCACTGGGTGTGGCGGGCCTCATGCACGATAGATCAGGGTGGCGCGAGGCGTTGGCATATCTCCTATGCACGAACGGGAGCGGGGAACGAGGTGACGTCGTAGGTCAACGGGGGGCGGGGAACAGGGCGGCAAGCGAGGCGACGTGGTCGGGGGCAAGTAGATCCGGAGGTGCGGGCGACGGATCTTGCACGGCTGCCCGCGGTGGCGCTCGAAATGGCCAGCAACGCCGGCGGCAGAGAACTACCAGGGCGGCGACCTCCTCCTGTTGCACACAGAGAAATAGGGGAGGTGGGCACGTAGAGAGAAAGAGGAGGCACGGAGAGAGAGAGAGGGGAAGGGCAAAATGGTCCAGAAAAGAGTCTAACTAACGGTCAAACACCTTTGACTGGACGGAATTGGGACGGAAGGGCAAAAACATAAATGAACCAAACACGTTTGAGCAAGACCAAGGGTTTTTGTAAATTAGGGGCAAAACTGCCGAGGGGGACACAACTAAGGGCATGAAATTAATTATCCCTTTTAGTATACAAGGCCACAAACTCATATTACAGGTACCAAGATAAAAATTAATGTATACTTTACAAGCTAGTTTGTTTTCTCGCTTACCGGGTTAATTAATAGGGTGCATGCACATTGGAGAAAATTGAGTGGTCGTGAGAGAAGAAGTATGTGAGTGTGTCATTATCATCCACTACATGCATGCTAGTAATTAAGCCATGGGTTAGTAGTGAAGGAAATATGCCCTAGAGGCAATAATAAAGTTGTTATTTACATTTCCTTATATCATGATAAATTTTTATTATTCATGCTAGAATTGTATTAACCGGAAACTTAGTACATGTGTGAATACATAGACAAAACAGAGTGTCCCTAGTATGCCTCTACTAGACTAGCTCATTGATCAAACATGGTTATGTATCCTAACCATAGACATGAGTTGTCATTTGATCAACGGGATCACATCATTAGGAGAATGATGTGATGGACTAGACCCATCCGTTAGCATAGCACTTTGATCGTTTAGTTTTACTGCTATTGCTTTCTTCATGACTTATACATGTTCCTATGACTATGAGATTATGCAACTCCCGAATACCGTAGGAACACCTTGTGTGCTATCAAACGTCACAACGTAACTGGGTGATCATAAAGATGCTCTACAGGTGTCTCCGAAAGTATTCGTGGTGTTGGCATAGATCAAGATTAGGATTTTTCACTTCGAGTGTCGGAGAGGTATCTCTGGGCACTCTCGGTAACACACATCACAATAAGCCTTGCAATCAAAAGACTAATGAGTTAGTCACGAGATGATGTGTTACGGAACGAGTAAAGAGACTTGCCGGTAACGAGATTGAACTAGGTATGGAGATACCGACGATCAAATCTCGAGCAAGTAACATACCGATGACAAAAGGAACAACGTATGTTGTTATGCGGTTTGACCGATAAAGATCTTCGTAGAATATGTAGGAGCCAATATGAACATCCAGGTTCCGCTATTGGTTATTGACCGGAGATGAGTCTCGGTCATGTCTACATAGTTCTCGAACCCGTAGGGTCCGCACGCTTAACGTTTGATGACGATCGGTATTATGAGTTTATGAGTTTTGATGTACCGAAGGTAGTTCGGAGTCCCGGATGAGATCACGGACATGACGAGGAGTCTCGGAATGTCCGAGACATAAAGATTGATATATTGGACGACTATATTCGGATACCGGAAGTGTTCCGGAAAAGTTTCGGATTTAACTGGATTGCCGGAGGGGGTTACCGGAACCCCCTACGAGGGGGGATGGTCCATAGTGGGCCTTAAGGAAAAGAGAGAGGCAGCCCATAGAGGCTGGCCGGCGCCCCACCTAGGGATCCTAGTTGGACTAGGATTGGGGTGGCGCTACCTCTCCCTCTTGTCCTTTCCCTCTCTTCCTTCTTGATGGACTCCTACTAGTAGGATTGCCCTAGCCGCACCATAGGAGGCCGGCCGGCCCTCCCCTCTTGCTCCTTTATATACGGGGGCACGGGGGCACCCAAAGACACACAAGTTGAATTGTTCCAGCCGTGTGCGGTGCCCCCCTCCACAGAAACACACCTCGGTCATACCGTTGCAGTGCTTAGGCGAAGCCCTGCGCCGGTAAATACATCATATCCGTCACCACGCCGTCGTGCTGACGAAACTCTCCCGTGAAGCTCAACTGGATCAGAGCTCGTGGGACGTCATCAAGCTGAACGTGTGCTGAACGCGGAGGTGCCGTACGTTCGGTGCTTGATCGGTTGAATCGCGAAGAAGTTCGACTACATCAACCGCGTCACTTGACGCTTCCGCTTCCGGTCTACGAGGGTACGTAGACACACTCTTCCCTCTCGTTGCTATGCATCTGGTAGATAGATCTTGTGTGATCGTAGGAAAATTTTAAAATACTACTTTCCCCAACAGTGGCATCATGAGCCAGGTCTATGCGTAGATGATATGCACGAGTAGAACACAATGAGTTGTGGGCGATACTAGTCATACTGCTTACCAGCATGTCATACTTTGCTTCGGCGGTATTGTGAGATGAAGCGGCCCGGACCGACATTACGCGTACGCTTACGCGAGACTGGTTTCACCGTTACGAGCACTCGTTGCTTAAAGGTGACTGGCGGGTGTCTGTCTCTCTCACTTTAGCTGAATCAAGTGTGGCTACGCCCGGTCCTTGTGAAGGTTAAAACATCACATACTTAACGAAACATCGTTGTGGTTTTGTATGCGTAGGTAAGAACGGTTCTTGCTAAGCCCGTAGCAGCCACGTAAAACTTGCAACAACAAAGTAGAGGACGTCTAACTTGTTTTTGCAGGGCATGTTGTGATGTGATATGGTCAAGACATGATGAGTTATACGGTTTTGTATGAGATGATCATGTTTTGTAAAGTTATCGGCAACTGGCAGGAGCCATATGGTTGTCGCTTTATTGTATGAAATGCAATCGCCATGTAATTGATTTACTTTATCACTAAGCGGTAGCGATAGTCGTAGAAGCAATAGTTGGCGAGACGACAACGATGCTGCGATAGAGATCAAGGTGTCGCGCCGGTGACGAAGGTGATCATGACGGTGCTTTGGAGATGGAGATCAAAAGCACAAGATGATGATGGCCATATCATGTCACATATTTTGATTGCATGTGATGTTTATCTTATTATGCTTCTTATTTTGCTTAGAACGACGGTAGCATTATAAGATGATCCCTTACTAAATTTCAAGGTATAAGTGTTCTCCCTGAGTATGCACCGTTGCGAAAGTTCGTCGTGCCGAGACACCACGTGATGATCGGGTGTGATAAGCTCTACGTTCAAATACAACGGGTGTAAGCCAGTTTTGCACACGCAGAATACTCGGGTTAAACTTGACGAGCCTAGCATATGCAGATATGGCCTCGGAACACTGGAGACCGAAAGGTCGAGCGTGAATCATATAGTAGATATGATCAGCATAAGATGTTCACCATTGAAACTACTCCATCTCACGTGATGATCGGACATGGTTTAGTTAATTTGGATCACGTGATCATTTAGATGACCGGAGGGATGTCTATCTAAGTGGGAGTTCTTTAAGTAATATGATTAATTGAACTTTAATTTATCATGAACTTAGTCCTTGTAGTATTAGCATATCTATGTTGTAGATCAATAGCTCGCGATGTTGCTCCCCGTTTATTGTTTATATGTTCCTAGAGAAAACTAAGTTGAAAGATGATGGTAGCAATTACACGGACTGGGTCCGTAACTTGAGGATTATCCTCATTGCTGCACAGAAGAATTATGTCCTTGATGCACCGCTAGGTGACAGACCTATTGCAGGAGCAGATGTAGACGTTATGAACGTTTTGACAAAAGCTCGGTATGATGACTACTTGATAGTTTAAGTGCACCATGCTTTACGGCTTAGAACCGGGACTTCAAAAATGTTTTGAACGCCATGGAGCATATGATATGTTCCAAGAGTTGAAATTAGTATTTCATACACATGCCCGTGTCGAGAGGTATGAGACCTCTGACAGTACTTTGCCTACAAGATGGAGGAGAATAGCTCAACGAGTGAGCATATGCTCAGATTGTCTAAGTACTACAATTGCTTGAATCAAGTGGGAATTAATCTTCCAGATAAGATAGTAATTGACAAAGTTCTCTAGACACTATCACCAAGTTAGTAGAACTTTGTGATGAACTATAAGATGCAAGGGATGACGAAAGTAATTCCCGAGCTCTTCGCGATGCCGAAATTGGCGAAGGTAGAAATCAAGAAACAACATCAAGTGTTGATGGTTAACGAGACCACTTGTTTCAAGTAAAGGGCAGAAGGATAGAAAGGGAACTTCAAGAAGAATGACAAGCAAGTTGTCACTCCCGTGAAGAAACCCAAAGCTAAACTCAAGCCTGAAACTAAGTGTTTCTACTGCAAAGGAAATGGTCACCAGAAGTGGAACTGCCCTAGATACTTGGTGGATAAGAAGGATGGCAAAGTGAACAAAGGTATATTTGATATACAGATTATTGATGTGTATTTTACTAGTGTTCATAGCAACCCTTCGGTATTTGATACTGGTTTAGTTGCTAAAGAGTAGTAACTCGAAACAAGAGTTGAAGAATGAACAGAGACTAGTTAAAGGTGAAGTGACGATGTGTGTTGGAAGTGGTTCCAAGATTGATATGATCATCATCGCACACTCCCTATACTTTCGGAATTAGTGTAGAACCTAAATAAATGTTATTTGGCATTTGCGTTAAGCATGAATATGATTTGATCATGTTTGTTGCAATACGGTTATTCATTTAAAGTCATAGAATAATTGTTATTCTGTTTACATGAATAAAGCCTTCGATGGTCATACACCCAATGAAAATAGTTTGTTGGATCTCGATCGTAGTGATACACATATTCATAATATTGAAGCCAAAAGATTCAAGGTTAATAATGATAGTGCAACTTATTTGTGGCACTGCCGTTTAGGTCATATTGGTGTAAAGCGCATGAAGAAACTCCATAGTGATGGACTTTTGGAATCACTTGATTATGAATCACTTGGTGCTTGCGAACCATGCCTCATGGGCAAGATGACTAAAACTCCGTTCTTCGGAACTATGGAGCGAGCAACAGATTTATTGGAAATCATACATACTAATGTATGTGGGCCAATGAGTGTTGAAGCTCGCGGCGGGTATCGTTATTTTCTGACCTTCACTGATGATTTGAACAGATATGGGTATATCTACTTAATGAAGCACAAGTCTGAAACATTTGAAAGGTTCAAAGAATTTCAGAGTGAAGTAGAGAATCATCGTAACAAGAAAATAAAGTTTCTACGATCTGATCGTGGAGGAGAATATTTGAGTTACGAGTTTGGTCTTCATTTGAAACAATGTGGAATAGTTTCACAACTCACGCCACCCGGAACACCACAGCGTAATGGTGTGTCCAAACGTCATAACCGTACTTTATTAGATATGGTGCGATCGATGATGTCTCTTACCGATCTACCACTATCGCTTTTAGGGTTATGCATTAGAGACAACTACATTCACGTTAAATAGGGCACCATCTAAATCCATTGATACGACACCTTATGAACTGTGGTTTGGCAAGAAACCAAAGTTGTCGTTTCTTTAAGTTTGGGACTGCGATGCTTATGTGAAAAAGTTTCAACATGATAAGCTCGAACCCAAATCGGAGAAGTAAATCTTCATAGGATACCAAAAGAAACTGTTGGGTACACCTTCTATCACAGATCCGAAGGCAAGGTCTTTGTTGCTAAGAGTGGATCCTTTCTAGAGAATGAGTTTCTCTCGAAAGAAGTGAGTGGGAGGAAAGTAGAACTTGATGAGGTAATTGTACCTTCTCCCGAATTGGAAAGTGGAACATCACAGAAACTAGTTCCAGTGATTCCTACACCAATTAGTGAGGAAGCTAATGATGATGATCATGAAACTTCAGATCAAGTTTCTGCTGAACTTCGTAGATCAACCAGAGTTCGTTCCGCATCAGAGTGGTACGGTAACCCGGTTCTGGAAGTCATGTTACTGGACCATGATGAACCTACGAACTATGAGGAAGCGATGATGAGCCTAGATTCCGCAAAATGGCTTGAGGCCATGAAATCTGAGATGGGATCCATGTATGAGAACAAAGTGTGGACTTTGGTTGACTTGCCTGATGATCGGCAAGCCATCGAAAATAAATGGATCTTCAAGAGGAAGACCGACGCAGACGGTAATGCTACTGTTTACAAAGCTCGACTTGTTGCGAAAGGGTTTCGACAAGTTCAAGGAGTTGACTACGATGAGACTTTCTCACATGTAGCGATGCTTAAGTCTGTCCGAATCATGTTAGCAATTGCCGCATTTTATGATTATGAAATCTGGCAAATAGATGTCAAAACTGCATTCCTAAATTGATATCTCAAAGAAGAGTTGTATATGATGCAACCAGAAGGTTTTGTCGATCCTAAAGGTGCTAACAAAGTGTGCAAGCTCCAGCAATCCATCTATGGACTGGTGCAAGCATCTCGGAGTTGGAATATACGCTTTGATAAGTTGATCAAAGCATATAGATTTATACAGACTTGCGGTGAAGCCTGTATTTACAAGAAGTGAGTGGGAGCACTACAACCTTTCTGATAAGTATATGTGAATGACATATTGTCGATCAGGAAATGATGTAGAATTTTCTGGAAAGCATAAAGGAGTGTTTGAAAGGAGTTTTTCAAAGAAAGACCTTGGTGAAGCTGCTTACATATTGGGCATCAAGATCTATAGAGATAGATCAAGACGCTTGATAAGACTTTCGATGAGTACATACCTTGATAAGATTTTGAAGTAGTTCAAAACGGATCAGTCAAAGAAGGAGTTCTTGCCTGACTTGTAAGGTGTGAAGTTGAGTAAGACTCAAAGCCAGACCACGGCAGAAAAATATAGAGAGAATGAAAGTCATTCCCTATGCCTCAGCCATAGGTTCTATAAAGTATGCCATGTTGTGTACCAAACATGTTGTGTACCTTGCCATGAGTTTGTCAAGGGGATACAATAGTGATCCAGGAGTAGATCACTGTACAGCGGTCAAAATTATCCTTAGTAACTGGATGACTAAGGAAATGTTTCTCGATTATGGAGGTGATAAAGAGTTCGTCGTAAAGGGTTACGCCGATGCAAGCTTTGACACTAAATCCGGATGACTGTAAGTATCAATCTGGATGCGTATTGAAAGTGGGAGCAATTAGCTAGAGTAGCTCCATGCAGAGCATTGTAGACATAGAAATTTGCGAAATACATACGGATCTGAATGTAACAGACCCGTTGACTAAACTTCTCTCACAAGCAAAACATGATCACACCTTATTACTCTTGGGTATTAATCACATAGCGATGTGAAATAGATTATTGACTCTAGTAAACCCTTTGGGTGTTGGTCACATGGCGATGTGAACTATGGGTGTTATTCACATAACGATGTGAACTATCGGTATTAAATCACATGGCGATGTGAGCTAGATTACTGACTCTAGTGCAAGTGGTAGACTGAAGGAAATATGCCCTAGAGGAAATAATAAAGTTGTTATTTATATTTCCTTATATCATGATAAACGTTTATTATTCATGCTAGAATTGTATTAACCGGAAACTTAGTACATGTGTGAATACATAGACAAAACAGAGTGTCCCTAGTATGCCTCTACTAGACTAGCTCATTTGATCAAAGATGGTTATGTTTCCTAACCATAGACATGAGTTGTCATTAGGAGAATGATGTGATGGACTAGACCCATCCGTTAGCATAGCACTTTGATCGTTTAGTTTTACTGCTATTGCTTTCTTCATGACTTATACATGTTCCTATGACTATGAGATTATGCAACTCCCGAATACCGTAGGAGCACCTTGTGTGCTATCAAACGTCACAACGTAACTGGGTGATCATAAAGATGCTCTACAGGTGTCTCCGAAAGTATTCGTGGTGTTGGTATAGATCAAGATTAGGATTTGTCACTTCGAGTGTCGGAGAGGTATCTCTGGGCCCTCTCGGTAACACACATCACAATAAGCCTTGCAAGCAAAAGACTAATGAGTTAGTCACGAGATGATGTGTTACGGAACGAGTAAAGAGACTTGCCGGTAACGAGATTGAACTAGGTATGGAGATACCGACGATCAAATCTCGGGCAAGTAACATACCGATGACAAAAGGAACAACGTATGTTGTTATGCGGTTTGATCGATAAAGATCTTCGTAGAATATGTAGGAGCCAATATGAACATCCAGGTTCCGCTATTGGTTATTAACCGGAGATGAGTCTCGGTCATGTCTACATAGTTCTCGAACCCGTAGGGTCCGCACGCTTAACGTTTGATGACGATCGGTATTATGAGTTTATGAGTTTTGATGTACCGAAGGTAGTTCGGAGTCCCGGATGAGATCACGGACATGACGAGGAGTCTAGGAATGTCCGAGACATAAAGATTGATATATTGGACGACTATATTCGGACACCGGAAGTGTTCCGGAAAAGTTTCGGATTTAACTGGATTGCCGGAGGGGGTTACCGGAACCCCCTACGAGGGGGGATGGTCCATAGTGGGCCTTAAGGAAAAGAGAGAGGCAGCCCATAGAGGCTGGCCGGCGCCCCACCTACGGATCCTAGTTGGACTAGGATTGGGGTGGCACCACCTCTCCCTCTTTTCCTTTCCCTCTCTTCCTTCTTGATGGACTCCTACTAGGAATAGGATTGCAATCATATTCCTAGTAGGATTGCCCTAGCCGCACCATAGGAGGCCGGCCGGCCCTCCCCTCTTGCTCCTTTATATACGGGGGCAGGGGGGCACCCAAAGACACACAAGTTGAATTGTTCCAGCCGTGTGCGGTGCCCCCCTCCACAGAAACACACCTCGGTCATACCGTTGCAGTGCTTAGGCGAAGCCCTGCGCCGGTAAATACATCATATCCATCACCACGCCGTCGTGCTGATGAAACTCTCCCGTGAAGCTCAACTGGATCAAGAGCTCGTTGGACGTCATCAAGCTGAACGTGTGCTGAACGCGGAGGTGTCGTATGTTCGGTGCTTGATCGGTTGAATCGCGAAGAAGTTCGACTACATCAACCGCGTCACTTGACGCTTCCGCTTCCGGTCTACGAGGGTACGTAGACACACTCTTCCCTCTCGTTGCTATGCATCTGGTAGATAGATCTTGTGTGATCGTAGGAAAATTTTAAAATACTACTTTCCCCAACAAGTAGTACGAGGAAACAACATTAATATTTGCCTCAATTACCCTTAGTGGCCTTGTATTGATGCAAAATGTATTTTCCATAGTGGCCTTGTATACAAAAATGGAGGGAGTACTAGAGGAGGAGGGGGGGATCTCGCGGCGGCGAGGCCGAGGCCGATATACCAAAATGGACGAGCTCACGGCCGAGGACGACGCGGCGGAGTAGCTCTAGTCCTCGACGGAGCTGACGAGGCCGATGAACTTCTCCCTGTGCTCCTCGCGGATGCGCCGTCACTCGTCGTCCTTGTCCTTAGTGGCAAGGTTGACCGCGACCTCCTGCTTGAAGATGAGGGCTTCGAGCTCCTTGTCCGGCGCCTCCACTCTGCCTCCTCGTGCAAGCTCTGTTCGGCAATGGCCGCCGCGACCGCGTCAACATCGGACACGAAATCTTCGGGCCCGACGACCCCGCGGTGCTCGATCTCCTTTGGCTCCTGCTTGACGGCCACGACCTCAATCTGCTACGGCTCCTCCGAGCACTCCCTCTTCACGGGGAGAAGCCCCGTGCCGGTAGAGGAAGATCTCGCGGTGTGGGAAGATCTCGCAGCGGAGGAGGAGCCCGCGGCCGAGGAGGGCGTCCGCCCGTGCCGACGGTCGTACTCCTCCGTCTCGTGAAGGAGGAGGCTCGACGGCGGCTCGAGGCCCTTGTTCGTCCACCTCCTCGTCGCGCGCTTCCTCGCGTCGTCCGAGCGGGCACGTCGCTCGCGCTCGGGGTCGCCGCCCTTGCCGGAGCTGCGGCCGGAGCTCCACATGCGGCCTCACATGGCGGCTGGAGGCGGAAGGGGGCTCACCCGCGGCGAGAAATGTGAGGGGGGAGTGGGGAATTGCGGCGAGACACGGCGGCGGGGGATAGGGTTTCGACCCGCATATGCCCCGGGAACCCATAGATATAATATTTCGGGCAGGGGTGGGGTGCGGTTTGTGGGCCGCGGTTAAATAATTTACAGGCCGAGCGAGTATACGGCTCTGTTCTGGCCAGAAAATGGGCCGAGTCCGTATACTCACCGAAATTTTGCGGGTTTGCGACATATACGGGTCTGCTAGAGTTGCTCTAAGCTTGGCCTGGGAGGACAGTTTGGGTGGCTTGGACGGTGCCATTGCAGGTTGCTCACAAAATTTGCTACAAAAAGATTGCAATGGTGAAATATTTAGCTATCTATATATATTTCCAAATTCATCTTCATCCTATCCATCTATACAACAAATCCTACGACCTAAAATTCTTTAATATTTTAGCACTAATTGTAAGTAGCGCCTCCAAACGGACGTCTCCCGGATGGTCTCGCACGCCCCCCTCCCTCCCCCAACCTCAAATAAAAAGACTCCTCCCCAACGGGTGCCCACTGCCGCTGCCCCTCGCTTGCGCTCAGCCGAATCCCCATGTCTCACCGCCGAAACGGGAGACTTGCGGCGCCCGGTCGCCTCCCTGACCGTCGCAGCTGGACACATGACGCACCCGGCCGCCGAAGCAGGGAAGTGAAGCGCAAAGCCGCCGGCACACCGCGCTCGGAAGCCTCCCTGCGTGTAGACGTCGAAGCGGGATATGTGCCACAGCCGACTTCCGCCCCCACCGCCTTGGTCGATGACTCGATGCTCGCGAGGTCTCCTCCCTGACCCTTTCTTCCACTTCCTCGGCACAGGAGCGTGAAATCATCATATTGGCCAGCAGCTTGCTGCCACACCGCTTTCCCCTCAGCTTTAGTTCTGGATTGAGTTATCATCTATTGTTAAAATAGAATAGTGCAGAGCCAAAATGTTTTGGTGGTCAGTACTCAGGACTCAGGAGGTCATGAAACCAATCATGTTCCTCTGGCTCTGCTACATGGCTTGTGTGCTACACATGAAGGAAGAAAGAAAACAAGCTAAAACATGTTTCAGCCTTATGATGTATTTGTCTCAGACCCTAGTTTTCATTCACCGGAATGTGTGGTAAGGATCTTGTAGAAACGGGAGTGAAGAATAGAATGCAACGCACTTAGTATTGATTCAGCTGTTACATTATATACAGAGGGTGCGATCGCCTAGTCTAACTACCAGGAGCTATTCTAGCTGAGAGGATAGGCACGCTAGAGTACAGGGACGAGGTGGTTGGACGTGGGCGTCGTGCATGCAATGCATGGACGTGCTACTACTCTGTCAACACCCCCCGGCAGTCCTAGCGGCGGTATCGACGACGCAAAGACTGTCACAAAATTCTTCAAACGCAGCCGTGGGCAGGCCCTATGTCATGACATCAGCGAACTGTTGGCTCGTGGGAATATGAAGGACACGAACTTCGCCGAGCTGCACCTTCTCACAAACAAAGTGCACGTCGAGCTCGATGTGTTTGGTGCGCTTGTGTTGTACTAGGTTGGCGGCGAGGTAGATGGCGGACACGTTGTCGCAGAACACCACGGTGGCCTTGGGCACATGAACACGGAGTTCGCCGAGGACTTGGCAGAGCCAGCAAGTCTCAGCGACGACGTTGGCGACGGCGCGGTATTCCGCCTTGGCACTGGAACGAGAGACCGTAGCCTGACGCTTGGATGACCAGGAGACCAATGCATCGCCGAAGTAGACGCAGTACCCGGACGTAGAGCGGCGCGTGTCACGGCAGCCCGCCCAGTCTGCGTCGGTGTAGGTGAGCAGGTCCGTCGATGGCGAGGCGCGAAGGCGAAGACGGTGAGCTGGCGTGCCCTTGATATAGCGAAGAATTCGCTTCACCAAAGACCAGTGGACGTCGCGCGGTGAATGCATGTGTAAGCAGGCCTGGTGGACGGCGTACTGAATGTCAGGACGCGTGAGCGTCAAGTATTGCAGCGCCCCAACGATGATCCGGTAGAGGGCGGCGTCGTCGGCCCGCTTGTCGTCCGTGGTGGAGACCTTGGACTTGGCCTCCGCTGGTGTGGTGGCGGGCTTGCACTCCGACATGCCCGCACGCTCGAGGAGGTCGAGGGCGTAGTGCTCCTGGCTGAGCAGAAAGCCGCGATCGTCGCGGCGCATGGTGATGCCGAGGAAGAAGTGTAGAGCGCCAAGATCTTTGAGCTTGAACTCGTGGCTGAGGCGTGAGATGATGTCGTTCCGCAGGGCGTCGCTAGAAGCAGTGACGACGATGTCGTCGACATACAGGAGAAGCATGGCCGTGTGATCACCACGGTGGAGCACGAACAGGGACGTGTCGGAGGCGGTGCAGGCGAAGCCGAAGGTGCCGAGGTAGGTGGTGATACGGTAATACCAAGCGTGCGGGGCTGCTTTAGCCCGTAGAGAGACCGTGAGAGCAGGCAGACATCATCAAGCCGGCGAGGACCGACGAAGCCGGTAGGCTGCTGGCACAAGATGCGCTCGTGAAGGTGCTCGTACAGAAATGCATTGTTGATGTGGAGCTGGTGTACGGGCCACCGATGGGAGGCGGCGATCTGCAGCACGACATGGATGGATGCCGGTTTGACAACCGGGGTGAACGTCTCCGAGAAGTCGACGCCGACGCGTTGGGCAAAGCCTCTGACCACCCATCTAGCTTTATACCTGTCCAGGGAGCGTTCAGGGTGAAACTTTTGGCAAAATACCCATTTGCCGGTGATGACATTGGCCCCAGGAGGCCGTGGCACCAGCATCCACGTGCGGTTGGCGACGAGGGTGTCGAATTCGGCCTGCATGGCCGCGGTCCATGCGGGGTCGCGCAAGGCTGAACACACAGAGCGCGGCAGGGCGGACACCGTGGCGACATAGAGGTTGTGGTAGCGCCGATCCGGGAGAAAGACCCCACGTTGTGCTCGCATGGTCATCGGGTGCGAGGGTGGTGGCGGCGGCCGCCGAGCTCGGCGGCGAGGAGCAGTAGCAGTTACCGGTGATGGCAATGGAGCCACGAGGCCGGCCCGGACGTGCGGCGAGGCCGTCGACGGAGGCCCTGTAGCAGGTGAGGCAT
The DNA here is from genome assembly GCA_902687465.1 of Secale cereale. Classification (NCBI taxonomy): domain Eukaryota; kingdom Viridiplantae; phylum Streptophyta; class Magnoliopsida; order Poales; family Poaceae; genus Secale; species Secale cereale. Next base: position 869,337,200 of record LR738715.1, on the reverse strand, counting down.
GTGCGGGCGAGCCGGGTGAAGCGGCCGAAGGAGTCGCTGCGTCAGGTGAGGCAGGCACGGGCGAGCTGGGTGAAGCGGCCGAGTCATCCGTTGTAGCGGGTGAGGCAGCCGCCGATGATCCAGGCGAAACAGCCAAGTCGTCTGCCATGGCAGGTGAAACGGACATGGAGGCATCGGAATTGGCTGCCATGGCAGCCGAATCTGAGGCTGCCACAGGAGGAGCCCGCACCATGGCAGCAGGTCCGTCTGGAGCGGTCGCTGCAGCGGCGGCGCGGTGCATGCGGGGTTGCCGCTGTACAGAGGCGGCGAGGGGGCGTCCACGAGCAGCCGCGGTGGCCGGAGGAGCCGCCACCGGTGGGGTTTGTACCTGTGCATAGGGAAACGAGAGCTCATCAAAGTAAACGTGTCGAGACACGATCACACGGTGGGAGATGGGATCGAAGCACCGGTATCCTTTGGTGTTTGGTTGATAACCGAGGAAGACGCATGCAAGGGACCGTGGGGCGAGTTTATGGGGGGAGGTGGCGATTGTGTTGGGGTAGCAAAGGCACCCAAAGACACGAAGGCCGTCGTAGGAGGGAGGGTGACCGAAGAGAAGGTGGTGGGGAGTATAGTGCCATCGGGGCTTGCATGGCCGGAGATTGAGAAGAAGGGTGGCGGTGGCGAGTGCGTCCGGCCAAAACCGAGGTGGGAGATGGGAGTGAAAGAGAAGAGCACGTACACTATCGCTCAAGGTGCGAAGCACGCGCTTGGCGCGTCCATTTTGCTGGGATGTGTATGGGCATGTGAGGTGGAAGATTGTGCCGTGAGAGGAGAGTAGATTGCGGACAGCAAGGTTATCGAATTCTTTGTCGTTTATCGGTTTGTAGGTGACCGATGGTGCGGTGAAAGTGGGTGGCGACATAGGCGTAAAAGGAGATCAGTGTGGAGAGAGCATGGGATTTGCGCCATAATGGAAAAGTCCATGTAAAATGTGAGAAATCGTCGAGTATCACAAGATAGTAAAGCAAACCCGAATTGCTTGGGACCGGCGAAGTCCATATGTCGTTGTGTATAACATCAAACGGCAAAGTGGCAATCGAAGAAGAAGATGAAAGCGGCAGACGTACGTGTTTCCCAACGCGACAAGCATGACATGAATGAGTTTTGGATTTATTGCAAGAAAAGGAAAAATGAGGCATTATTCTTTGGAGGCTTCGACGCCCGGATGACCAAGCCGGGCGTGCCACAGGGAGATGCCGGCGGCGAGAGCCATGGGAGCGCTGCTGGTGGTGGTCGGGTACAGTGGATAGAGATCGCCGGGTGAAGCACATCGGTGCAGAACTCTTCGAGAGCGAGCATCCTTAATGGAAAAACCAAACATGTCAAACACCACAGTAACGGGTGCTCACGTGTTAATGAACGAACAGAGCACAAATTTTTTATTAGAGATGGAGAAACAAGTACGTGCTGGAGAGGTAAAGTAGAAGAGGAAAGAGGAAGAGAGGATGGACCATGATGGGTAATGGGGAGAGTGGTGCCGTTGCCAACGACAATGCGGGAGAGAGAGAGATATGGGGAGGAGTGGGAAAGAATACCAGGTTGGCGACCATGTGGGAGCTCGCGCCGGTATCCATATACCAGTCGCCTCCACCATTGTACTGGCTGGGAGACGGCGCGGCATGGAGAGCAGCAAGGAAGGCCGGATCCCATGGGGCAGCGCCGGTGGATGGAGCGCCGTAGGGTGGCGGCGCAGCGCCGTAGGGAGCGGCCGGTGGAGCGCCGTAGGGGTAGCCGTGGGCGCGCCATAGGAGGGCGCAGCCAGGAGCGCCTGGTGCGGGGCGGGACGCGGGCCGAGGAGGCCACGAGCAGGCGCGCCCGGCACCGGCATGCTGTAGGCATGTACGACACCCGTCCATGGGTTGAAGCCAGACATCCAGGGCGGCGAAGACTGAGCCACGGACGCAGCAGCCGCACGCGGCGTGGTGTTGGTGTTGCGAGGACGCCCGTTGCGACCGTGCTTGCGTGGGCGGCCACGAGCCGACGAGGGCGACGGCTGCTGACCTGCAGGGGTTGGGGCAGGGGCGCGAGGAGCCGGGGGAACAGCAGCAGGGCTGGCGACTGTGCCGGCGGTGAGCGCGGAGTGGGTCGCGCTCTGCGACATGTGGCGAAGCCGTTTCTCCTCCATCCGAAGATAGGTCACGGCGTGGGCAAATGACGGCGTGGTGAGCGACAGGTTGGACGCCGACTGGCTCAGGTCGGGGTGGAGGCCGCGGATGAGGTTGGTGAGGAGCGTCGAGTCGTCGATCACCATGCCGACTTCACGGAGTTCATCGGCGAGGACCTGGATGCGCATGCAATATTGATCAACGGAGAGATCATTCTGATGGAGGGTGAAGAACTCGCCTTGGAGGAGGACTCGGCGCTGGAGTTGATTGTCGAGGAAGAGCTCGCAGAGGCGAGTCCAGACGCCGTAGGCCGTCGGGTCGTCGGCGGTGGCCATGTGGAAGAGGTTCTCCGTGACGGTGAGGTAGAGCCACTTGACGATGGCGGCGTCGATGGCGGACCACTCCGCGTCATTCTTCATGGTGTTGTCGGCGACGGACCCGTCGATGTGGTCGCGGAGGCGGTAGGAGGTGAAGAGCAGGCCGAAGTAGGTGCGCCACGCAATGTACGTCGGGGTGTCGAGGTCGACGACAACGGCATGGTCCTTGATTGGGAGGTCCAGGATGCGGTCGCAGGAGACCGGCGGGAGGGCAAAGGGGTTGGTGTCGTTGTGGTCGTTGCCGGAGACGGAGGAACGGGCAGGGGAGCCCATGCTGGAGGGAGGTTAGAGCAGCAGAAGCTGAGGAGGACGAAGAGGTCACTTGATAACTGATACCATGTAGAAACGGGAGTGAAGAATAGAATGCAACGCACTTAGTATTGATTCAGCTGTACATTATATACAGTGGGTGCGATCGCCTAGTCTAACCACGAGGAGCTATTCTAGCTGAGAGGATAAGCACGCTAGAGTACAGGGAGGAGGTGGTTGGACGTGGGCGTCGTGCATGCAATGCATTATTGCATGGACGTGGTACTACTCTGTCAACAGATCTTACTATGTTTTAGTATTGTTATGGTTACATATTTGTAGTTGTGAAATATGTTCTTGAACTTTAGCGACTCATTCTATAAGCTGTTCAAGAAAAGTTGTTGGGTCTAATTGCTTAGAGGTTATGTTGTTGACAACATTTTCACTCACATGCCATGTCCTGCTCATTGTCACATTTCAATAATATATGATAACTTAACAAACATTTTCCCGGTGTTCCAACCAACGTATCAAAAGATTTTGCAAGTCACAAATCTTGTGCACTTTCTCTGCATATATTATCATGAACTACGTCAGAGCATCTACAGACGGGCAGCCCAAACCCGCCCCAAATGCCTGGGTGGACGGCCCGGTCATTGACCGGTCACAAAAAAGTGACCCAGACGGTCTCCTCAAACGGGCCTCAAATGTCTGGGCTGACTAGCACCACTCATATCCAGCCCAAATCTAGGGTGGATATGGGGGCGCCCGGGCGTGTCCGCCACGTCGGACTGATGATGGGGTCACACACGGAATCGCCTGGAAACCCGGAGGTCCAACGAATGTCTCCTCCGCTGGGGGTGTGAACACCGCGTGGTGCCGCTTCGGCTCATGGCCCGAGACCAAATCCGGCTATTTAAGCTGGCCGACGTCCCCCAACCCTAGCCAGACCCACCTCCTGTTGGAAATATGAGCAATTTATCAAGTGATTTTATTAATAGAAAAACTAGATAAAGCATGACTAATATAACAGTAATAGAGCAAGTCATGCGATCTAATAAAGAGAATGTAAATAGCATCTTCATACATAGAACTAGTGGCATATATGAAGTAGGACCTAACATATTTAGAGCAAACACTAGAACAAAGAACGGTGACAGTGTTTCTATCAGGAAGAGCATGATCACATACGGGCCAGAGAATAGAGCAAGACAAACAGGGCCGGGCCGGTAAAATTCAAGGCCATGTGCCAAACACTAAAATGGGCCCTAACACACTAGGGAAACTATATAAATATATAACCATATGATAATATAAATATCACAATTTTATTGACCCTCAACGTTATTTTCTGTCTCTCGCCATTTTAGGGCTAGGAGCATTATCATTATTATTATCACGTGCATGCACTTGATCAAGTGACTGATTATTGGATGACACTTGTGGTTTTCTTATAACAAACTTATCCCTATCTTGTTTCTGAGATCGAGTTAAGACCTCGAGTTTTTGTTTCTTCAAACGATTTTAACCAGATTCAAGTTTTCTAAACAAAGACATGTCTCAGATCTTGCAATACTACACGCCAAATTAGCAATACAAGATTTTAGCAAAACTATATAGGGAACAAAATCAAAACAACTCACGGTGAAGATCGAGGGCTCACGAAATCATCAGTTATCGGAGATGAATTCAAGCAAACGTTCCCTGTCCTCCTGTCCCGGCGGCCATTCGAGCGTTCCTGGTCCTGCCGGCCTGCCTGCCGATCTAATCTGCTGTCTCCGTCGCTTGGACGCTGCCGATCTGATTTGCCGTCTCCGTCGACGCTTGGACGCTGGCCCTAGCCGCCGCACGAAGAAACAGACGGAGGGACGGTTCGCTCGCTCGGTCGCTCCTCCTCTCGATCGCTGTTTTTATCCGTGAGGGAACTCGATCGCTGGCCCTGGCTGGGACCGTTGTAATACGCGAGACGAGGAGGCGTCTGGATTACCCGATACACAGGCACGCGAGGACAGCAGCGGCCCAGAGAGGCAGACCGGAAGGCGGCCCATCTATATAAATAACAGAAGTCGTCTATTTTTTTTAAATAAAGCCTACTATTAATGCATACATAATCAGAGGCCCCAAACAGCCGGGCGCACAGGTTGCACCCCCACAGGCCCGGGCCTGAAGACAAACTAGAAAGATCATGAAGACATACGAAGCAGCAGCCGAAGCCCCGGTCTTGGGTGAGTTGTCCTCGCCGGCCATGTCGTCGAAGAGGTTGTCGACGTCGGAGAAGAAGTCGTCGTCGGGAAAGTAGTCGTCGGCGACCGGATCGTCCGTGATGAAGCAGCCAGTAGTCGCGCCGAGCGCTCCCCAAAAACCTTATCACCCTTCTCCCATACAGGACTCAAAAGGTGCGGTTTCGGAGGCCTACTGTCCCGACCTGCGATGCACGCCGCAAGCCGGGATGGTGAAGATCGTAGCAGCAACTCAGAGATTGGAACTTGGGGCGAGAGGAGGAAGAAGCTCTGGTGCATCTCTCTGGGAGGAGCGACCTCCCTTTTATAGGCGCAAGAGGAGGAGGTGAACAGGCCGCGCGGGGAGCTGAAGCAAAAGAGGGAGGCAAAGTGAACAGGCAACAGCCAAAGAGGTTGCACCGTTCGGATTCTCCACTACCGAAAAACGTTTCAGCTCCTGTGTGACCATTCAGATTTATTACCCGTCGTGCGTGGCAAAAATAAGACATCGGCTCGTTCCCGCAACCCGCGTCGTGGCGTGGCGAGGCGGGCGGCGGAGTAGGAGCGCGCGTGGATGTCCCTCTTGTTCTCATGCTCGTACAAGTGGAGAAAGAGCCTCCCTTATAAAGAGGTCCAACTCCTTGTAAACTAGCAATGAGGAACTAAACTTTAGTAGTGCCCCTTGCCTTGCACGAATGGGCTAAGTGGGCCTCTAGGATTTATTAGGAATTTCTGAAATTAATATTGTGTTGGGCCAAAGTAGATAAAATTCCAGCAATCCCCCACCAGATCCCAGAGGCACACAAAATTTGCCAATGGTTTCAAAACACTATTTTATATACCGGTACTGCAGCGAAGACTGTTAAGTTGAACTTCCACCTAGAACTTTGTGCTACACTAGTAAGCAACTTGAATAGTGGACTGGGCCTTGAACTGCAAGTTTTCTGCGAATCTAGCTTCACACAAAGCCTTGACCGATACTTGGCTACCGTGGGTCTTCCCCGCGGGTGGAGCTTATGCGTCATACTCTGTGACCTTTCATGAGTTTACTAGAGAGAACCCTACTCTCATAGATTGCGACGTTTGACAATCAGACTCATATAGGTGTGTTCTTCAAAAGATGTTCTGCAGGACAACATCTCTGCTTACAAGAGCCACTTAGAACACATTAAGATATACATCAACCTGCCATGCAGATTTAGGAGAGTATTGCATCTTCATGGAGTGGTATTGATAGTAAGGATACTCTCCTCTCAGTTGACCAACAGCTTGTCTTCCACATCTAATTCACGGGATCTCCGATCACAAAGACTAGGTTACCATTGTGAACAACTCATATTGTGGGTCTCATACCCATCTCCCTCGATGCATTATCTATCATATTTCGTGATAGACCCTTAGTAAACGGATCTGCCAGATTTTTAGACATTTGGATATAATCCAATGCAATTACTCCAGAGTTTTTCATTTTCCTGACAGACTTTAACCTTCTCTGAACGTGTCTTGATGACTTCATGTGTAATGCCCAGGATGGGACTATACCTCCTACGTGTCGAGGCATGACTTAAAGGTATAAGCCCATCCTAGAATGATCTCAAGTTTGGTATCTTTGCACGACTCATGTAAAAGAGGGATTAAATTGCAAAAGGAGAGAGTTGGCTTACACTCGCCACTTCACACAATACATTACATAAGCAAAACATCATTCAAAACATCACAACCCGACTACGGGTGAAGATCCAAAAGAAAGATACCAAAACAACATAAAGCCACAGGTCAAGATCAAATCCTAGTAGAAACCACTACTGATCGTCGAAAACGTCACAAGCATACAGCCACTCTCTTCATCGAGCTCCCAGTGAAGCTCTGAACTAGCTTCTGCTTCATTCTCGGCTGAACCTGCATCTGGTGTTGTAGTATCTGTGAGCCACGAGGACTCAGCAATCCCATAACCATGGGTATCAAGACTAGCAAAGCTTTATGGGTAGGAAGAGGTAAAGTGGTGAGGTTGCAGCAGCGGCTAAACATAATATGGTGGCTAACTTACGAGTACCAGAATAAGATGAGCATCTACGCAAACGGTCGCAAAAGTAGTGATCGCTAAAGATCCTGAACTACATGCGAGTCAAACATAACCCCCACCGTGTTCTCTTCTCAAAATGAAAAGAGACAGTCACGGTTACTCACATAGTTGCGTGTTTTACTTCGGATCCTCTGTCAAGTTTTCTACAACCGGACATTAACAAATTCCAATCTGCCACATAACCGCGGGCACGGCTTTCGAAAGATCATAACCCTGCAGGGGTGTCCCAACTTAGCCCATCACAAGCTCTCACGATTAGCTGAAGTGATAATATAATATCATCACCCCTTATCTTAGGGAAATCCGATCAGGCTCGGCTTCCCGGTAGCACAAGACATTTCGACAATGGTAAAACAAGTCCAGCAAGACCTCCCGGTGTGTCGACACCCTGATAGTTGCCGCGTGTATCTCATCTCAGGCCATGACCGGATGGGTGATCCTACAGGTAAAACCAAACCTCGAGTTTCCCCGTGGTGGCCCCGCATAACCCCCGTTTGGGACCAACACCATCAGCACTGGCCCCCCTGCTATGTAGAAAGAATCCTCGGGTAGCGCTAACTCCCTATGCAATTTAATTAATTAATTAAGTTGTTATTATGAGAAAATTAAAACCAATGTTGGGCCTTGCTGGAGGAGTTTTATTCAAAGTCGAACTGTCAAGGGGTCCCCATCCACCCATCGTGTAAGGAACGCAAAATCAAGGAACATAATGCCGGTTTATCGGCGCCTAAGGTGGCATGAGTGGAACAAAACACCGAGCAAAAGGCCAAGCCTTCCACCCATGCCCAGTATATAGGTGTGTTAAAGATATAATAAGAGATATTGTGATATAACAACAACAAGTTCCCTCCTGGAACAAACTTCATCTTCACCTGCAACTAGCAACGCTATAAGAGGGGCTGAGCAGCGGGTAACATAGCCAAATAGTGGTTTTGCTAGGAAGGTTTCAAATGTTAGAGGTTTCATGGCAACAAGGAGAGGCTGACATAAAAGATGGGTAGCGCGACATGTAACGATAGCATCGAGACAACTAAGCATGGCAATGGTAGTAAAGGTATCCAAGGGTATGGTCATCTTGCCTGGGATTCCGCAAGGAAGAAGAACGGGTCCAGAAGAAGACGAAGAAGAAGCCTCACAACTCCGGAACGAAACCGAAGCTAACAAGAGAAGCAACCGGAAAGAAGCAAACAACACGGTAAACACACAATCATAAACATGGCATACGATGCACATCCAAGTATGATGCATGTCCGGTTTAATTATGCATGGCATGGCAAAGTGCACAAACAATACTACAAGTTAAGTGGAGCTCAATATGCAACGAGTTGCATATTGACGAAACACCACATTTTAATTATTTAGTTGACTCTCGTTTATTTACAAGACAAGATTAAAAGTTTGTTAACATGGCAAGAGGTGAAGCATAATAAAACTACACTATTTAGGCATTTTAAATGAGGCCGGAAAACAACAACAAATTCCGGGAAAATCCCCATGAGCATGTTTAGTAATTATAAGCAACAACAATTCACACATATAATGTTGTTAACATGATGCGGATGACATGATCAAGTTTATGCAATTTTTAGTAAAAGTTAACATGAAGAAGATATTAAGTATTGTCACCGTGGTGGAAGAAAAGGGTGCCACGGGAACGATCCGAAAATGATGCAACGGCATCATATCGGTTCCGGTAACTCGTTGAGAGACCGGTGCAAAAGAAGAATCGACGTGAGCAAGTCGAACAAGATGAAAGTGGGTTGATCCCGTCACCGGGTTCCCACGGGTCGGCGACGAGGCAACCGAGGAGCATGACAAAGACGATTCGGGCACGGAGCACACAAGGGCAAACATTTCATACAACACAAGCATTCATCCACGGGTCATCGTCTCGGGGTTATACCTTCGGAACAATCGTTTCGGGGCGGTTCGAGATCGTAGAGGAAGTAGTGGTTCTCGCAACTCGTAGAGGAAGTAGGCGTTCCGTGAGTCGTGGTACACGGGTCGTAGAGGGAAGTAGTCGATCACGTTTCCGAAGAGGTACTCGCCGGCGGGGTACTTGTCGAGTCGTCGTTGACGTAGGGGTACACGTTCGTAGAGGTACTTGATGGTTTCGAGTGCTCCGGGCGTCGCGGTACTTGGCGCTTCAAAACGTTTGAAGGGGTACTTGGTGTTTCCGGCGACGGTAGTTGTACTCGCACGTAGTGGGAAGTAGTTGTTCACGTTAGTAGTCGTTCAGTCGTCGTGGAACTTGGTCGTGGTACTTGACGTATCGGAGAGGAACTTGATGCATCCGAGAGGTACTTGGCGGTCTTGGGGTCCCTCGTTCGAAGAACTTGGCATCATGGCAGCAAGGTCGACGGGGCAACCGAGGAACAAACAAAATAGGTGCGGCCTCATGGCATCGCCATGACCGGCAGAAGCAGCAGCAGTACTTGGCGGTCTCGGTGGCCGGAGTCGAGGTCTAGGCTGGAGGCGTGGAGGAGCTGCGGTGGACGCGTCGGAGCCGAGGCCCGCGACTGGAGAGGCCTTGGCACGGCGATGAGGAGACGAGGCGCAGCTGAGCGATGCTTGGGCGCGCGAGGGGAGACGAGGCGCGCTGGAGTGCGCGCTGCTCTGTTGAGGAGGCGTCGGTGGAGGCCTTGGTGGAGGAGGCACTCGCGACGGGGGGCGGGGGGGCTCGGGCTCCCACAGGCGAGGTGCTGGAGCACGAAGGGCGCGGCGCGCGGCTCTGTTGGAGGCCGACGGGGGCGCGAAGAAGATGGCGAGGCGGCGGCTCAGGGCGTTGGAGGAGAGGCCCGAGGCGTGGCAGAACGGGGCACGTCGGGGCTCGCCTTGGCGAGGCAGGAACCTGGGCGCACGGAGGGAGGCGCTCGACAGGGGCTCGGGGCGCTCGCGGCAGGGAGCTGCGGCGCTGGGGAGCTCTGGCGCGGCGATGAAGGCAGCAGGGGACGGGGCGCTGGGAGAGACGAGCGAGGGGGGATCGAGAGGATAGGGGATCGGGAGCGGGGCTCGCGAGCGATGGTGAGTGCGGCGGCGGCGCTGGGAATCGGGAGAAGTGGCGAGAGCGAGGGAGCCTGGAGAGATCGCTAGGGTTAGAGGAGTGCAGGCCTTGGGTGGAGGCTGAGGTGGGCCTGGAGGGGAAATTGGGCCAGCTGGGATGGCCTTGGGCCAGGAGGCGGAGGTTGATAAGGCCTAGAGGCCGGCTGCTCTTCTTTAAAATCTAAAAGATAAAACAGAAATAGAAAGGGAAAGAATAAAAAAAAGGAGGAGTTAGGAATAGGCTTAGGGCATGGGGTAAAAATCCCTGGACTCACAAAAATGTCAGGAATTTAAATAAAATTGTTGGAGGGTTTTGGAAGAACCTCGATAAACGGGAAAATAATATAGGGAGGGTTTAAGGCAAGGAATTGAGAAGAAAAGGCATGGGGAAAAATATATGCAAGTGTGTTGGGTTATTCCGAAGCAATGGAATATTATTATAATAGCTCCCTAAAATATTGGAAGTATATGTTATAAAGAGAAGTCACACTTCCCTCGATTTAAATGGACCGAAGGTCCACACAATTTATTTAAGTTGAGATGCAAAGAAATATGACATGATGGCATGATGACATGATGCAATGCAAAATAAATAAAGCAAGCACAACTGAAACACACGGGAGAACCCGGAACATCTGGAATCTCCTGGAATCTTCTGGGACGTCGGTCTTCGGGCGTCACAACTCTCCCACACTAACAGAGGATCTCGACCCGAGATCCTAGAGATGACACCGGGTGAAACGGAAGAAGAAGAGGTAAAACAAAATTGCTTCTTTGACAGACGAGTGGAACCACGAACCTGAGAGGTTAAACAAGTTGAATAAAGCATACAATGGAGATGAATGAATATGGAAACTCCGTTGAAAAAGAGGAACAAGGAGCATTATGAGAACCTTGTAGATTGAAGGACATGAACCAAGAGCTTACGAACCAAAAGAATAAGAAACTGCAAAGGTATAGCCAAGGAATAAGAAAGACAGAATTTGGACCGCACTCCGTCTGAAAATGGAAGGAAAAGAACAAGAACTTGCCAAGTTGGATGATCTTGATGAAAACAACAACACACAGGCTCCGAAACAATTAAAAGAATGGCACAAGGTTAAGAAGGATTCAGACAACACTCCGGTTAAAAGATAGGCAAAACTTGATAAATGACGGAACTGAATGAAGAATACAACTCTCCGGTTAAATAGATAAATAAGGAAAATAATATGATCTTGACAAAACGAGAATATGGGACAAAGAGGGCAACATCACAATGCCTCCGGAATGAAAGAATATATGCAAGATCGTTGGGAAGAAAGAATGGAGAAGAAAAATGACAACTTCTCCCAAAATTGAATTTGAAAGAGCATCCTTACGAAGAAGGGTTGAACGGAGTTGATTTTTAAAAAAATCAACAACGAAAACGAATAAGCTTGATGTGGGCTTATGGAAAACATCTCAAAATTAAGAGGTGACAACCAGCCACTGACAAAACATTTGATTGGATTGAGATCAACAAGACGATAAACTTATATCACCGGAAAGATAAATGAAGAACTTGGGTCATTTATGAGCACCATAATAGCAACAATCCTTAGGGAAAGCTTTAGGTGAAATACAACCCAAGATAACTCCAATGAATAAATTGAGTGGTTGGAAAGATCTCCTGGACAAGGAAAATGATGGGTTTAAATATCTCATTCTTGATAACTCGTGAATCATGAAACATGAAGGAATTGTCAAGAATGACATAGCACCATCTGAAAAGATAAGGTAGAAAGAATTGCAATTGGAAGCATGATGAAGAATGCTTGAGCTCCAACAAGAATCTTGATGAAGACTTCGAGGATGAATTAAATGATGATGAACCACCATGAAGAACTCCGGTAACAAAAGGATGAGAAGTGAAAGATGAAAAGAATAAGATTCAAGGCCTGCGATGAATTAGATGAAGATTGAAATGATATAATTGAAATATCTTGGAGCTCCGGAAAACAAGATGAACAACTTAGAACCGAGAATATGATATGATGAACAAGCTCCAGACAAAATAATTAAATCACCTTGAAGAAATAAGAATAAGATTTACTGTGTGCTTATCCTTTATCAAATTAAATTGATGACAAGCAAACGGATTTGGCATACCACTTATTCTCGTTGCAAAGAATTAAAGAGAGATCTCGCACAAGCTTGGGTAATTCTTCAACGAACCACCGGTAGGATTGTGAAAAGAACAAAGAATTAAAACGATAACAACGGAAGGGTAATCTTGAAAGAACCACCATAAAATATGGAGACGAACAAAGAGACATCGATGAAGAATATTTGGAGGACGAAGTTGAAAACTGAGAACGAAGAAATATTCTGAAATGATGGCCTTCGGAGGATCACAATGGAAAGAATTCATGAAATGCTTCGGATGGCATAAAAGAATTCCTCACAATCTGAACAATAATGAGGATGGCATGAAGCTAGAACCACGAATCTTGAGAGAACGGCCAAGATTAAGAGAAACTCTTCTCCGGTCTCCAATTGTTGAGACTGAAGACGAGAAATGCCATGAAGAATTGTTGAGCACTCCGGAATGAAGAATTAAAAAGGTTGAAACAACGACGAAAAGAATTGAACGCAATCTTGGGGAAGGCATGTGACTGATGGGAATCATTCTTACGTCACACTTTAAAACGAATTTTAGTATAACTCTAGAAAAATTAGAAGAGTCAGGTAAGATCCTGGGAAAATACCTGTGGGTTAGGGCCCACTCAAAAGAAATCTCCGTTGAAAAAGATTGCTTAAGAGATATTGCACCGGTTGAAATAAATGACTTGAATAAGATGACAATCTCAAAATAGCTTGAGAGTATAAGAATGGAATTATGAATCTTCAGCACTCCGGATAAGAATAGCAAGAGGAGAATGATTAATTGGTGCACCGGAATAAGAAAGCATTATGAAATGAGGAAAAAGGATAAGATCAACACCGAAATCTTGAATTACATCCACCGGCAGAATTATGAGAACAAAAGAATGATGAACTTGAAGCTCTCGAGCATCTTCACGATAAATCACCGGATAAGAACATTGAAGGAAAAGAATGAAGAACCATCACATGAATAAAATGGATATTTCATTTAAGAATTGTTGGCTCCATAAAGAAAAAGGGTGGGAGGGCGGGGAAAACAAAGACAACTTGGGATGAATGAAACAGACAATCGTCAGATTTCTCAACGGCGTCCGTATGAAATAACTTGAAGAGAAGGCACACCGGTTGAAAAGGATTAACATGAAAATCTCGATGGTCAAGAAGGACTAGCACTCTCATAGAAATATGAGAACACCGATTAGGAAGGTCTGGAATCAACATTTGACATCGAAGCAACCTGAATACCAGAATCAAAACAAGAACAAAGGATAGATATGTTTATGAAAAAATTATGTTGCAACATATCTATCCGAACAGACAAATGAGCGAATGAATTCCGCAGGTACATCAACTTGTCGAGAAGCCACTTGGAAGAACAAAAGATAAATAAAAGCAACAAGGATCGGATAGAACAAATACAAGATAGAAGCTTCGTCCGACATATTCGTGCTGAAAGCTCATGGAACGTGTTACAAAAGGGTTTTGCAATCCCCGGATCAGCATAGCCAAGGACCCTTTAAGATGCAACTCCCGATCAGAACAAGCCCATAAAACCACTTCGCTCAATGTAGAACCCCGAACTTCATATCGTGCATCCGTTGGAAGAATGCCTAGAACTACTGGATGAACCCACCTATTAATTTCCGAAAGTTCCCAGTTATGCAATCAGGTGTTGGGGATACAGGGGAAGCACCGCGCACTCAACTCTAATCCTACATCCAGCTGTATCCATCCTTCAACACATAACCAGTTATCTCCGGAAACCGTTTACCTCGGACCTTCGAAACGCATCTACTATACAAGCTATGGCAATACTCCCGAACTACCTCCCCAGTACTGGGTGATGTCGGGGTTATCTTGCCACTAACCGCATAGGAGAGTTTTCGATGTCGGCCGTCTTAAGTATTCTAGTACTGCCGCGATGGATTTGTGACGACAACACCTCGGAGCTCAACTCCCCGGGACACTGCCACAACCCCTAACGACAGGAGGCATCGAGAACAATGTTCTTGTCACAAAGACATCGAAACAATCCAAACAACACTCGCGAGATCCTAAAAAAATTGGTGCATTTTTTTAGAGTAGAAGAGATAAGAGTAATCATCAGGAGTCCTCACCAGAGTGAAAAGAGAAGAGGAGCAAAAGAAATCCTACTCTCCGATATATATATATAAGACTCAAAACATTTTCAAGTGTGTGCCTAGACTCAACCGTCAACGATTCGATCAATCAGTGGGGGCTTCTAGGTCGGAGAAGGCTCTGATACCAACTTGTAATGCCCAGGATGGGACTATACCTCCTACGTGTCGAGGCACGACTTAAAGGTATAAGCCCATACTAGAATGATCTCAAGTTTGGTATCTTTGCATGACTCATGTAAAAGAGGGATTAAATTGCAAAAGGAGATAGTTGGCTTACACTCGCCACTTCACACAATACATTACATAAGCAAAACATCATTCAAAACATCACAACCCGACTACGGGTGAAGATCCAAAAGAAAGATACCAAAACAACATAAAGCCACAGGTCAAGATCGAATCCTAGTAGAAACCACTACTGATCGTCGAAAACGTCACAAGCATACGGCCACTCTCTTCATCGAGCTCCCAGTGAAGCTCTGAACCAGCTTCTGCTTCATTCTCGGCTGAACCTGCATCTGGTGTTGTAGTATCTGTGAGCCACGAGGACTCAGCAATCCCATAACCATGGGTATCAAGACTAGCAAAGCTTTATGGGTAGGAAGAGGTAAAGTGGTGAGGTTGCAGCAGCGGCTAAGCATAATATGGTGGCTAACTTACGAGTACCAGAATAAGATGAGCATCTACGCAAACGGTCGCAAAAGTAGTGATCGCTAAAGATCTTGAACTACATACGAGTCAAACATAACCCCACCGTGTTCTCTTCTCAAAATGAAAAGAGACAGTCACGGTTACTCACACAGTTGCGTGTTTTACTTCGGATCCTCTGTCAAGTTTTCTACAACCGGACATTAACAAATTCCAATCTGCCACATAACCGCGGGCATAGCTTTCGAAAGATCATAACCCTGCAGGGGTGTCCCAACTTAGCCCATCACAAGCTCTCACGATTAGCTGAAGTGATAATATAATATCATCACCCCTTATCTTAGGGAAATCCGATCAGGATCGGCTTCTCGGTAGCACAAGACATTTCGACAATGGTAAAACAAGTCCAGCAAGACATCCCAGTGTGTCGACACCCTGATAGTAGCCGCGCGTATCTCGTCTCAGGCCACGACCGGATGGGTGATCCTACAGGTAAAACCAAACCTCGAGTTTCCCCGTGGTGGCCCCGCATAACCCCCGTTTGGGACCAACACCATCAGCACTGGCCCCCCTGCTATGTAGAAAGAATCCTCGGGTAGCGCTAACTCCCTATGCAATTTAATTAATTAATTAAGTTGTTATTATGAGCAAATTAAAACCAATGTTGGGCCTTGCTGGAGGAGTTTTATTCAAAGTCGAACTGTCAAGGGGTCCCCATCCACCCATCGTGTAAGGAATGCAAAATCAAGGAACATAATGCCGGTTTATCGGCGCCTAAGGTGCCATGAGTGGAACAAAACACCGAGCAAAAGGCCAAGCCTTCCATCCATGCCCAGTATATAGGTGTGTTAAAGATATAATAAGAGATATTGTGATATAACAACAACAAGTTCCCTCCTGGAACAAACTTCATCTTCACCTGCAACTAGCAACGCTATAAGAGGGGCTGAGCAGCGGGTAACATAGCCAAACAGTGGTTTTGCTAGGAAGGTTTCAAATGTTAGAGGTTTCATGGCAACAAGGAGAGGCTGACATAAAAGATGGGTAGCGCGACATGTAACGATAGCATCGAGACAACTAAGCATGGAAATGGTAGTAAAGGTATCCAAGGGTATGGTCATCTTGCCTGGGATTCCGCAAGGAAGAAGAACGGGTCCAGAAGAAGACGAAGAAGAAGCCTCACAACTCCGGAACGAAACCGAAACTAACAAGAGAAGCAACCGGAAAGAAGCAAACAACACGGTAAACACACAATCATAAACATGGCATACGATGCACATCCAAGTATGATGCATGTCCGGTTTAATTATGCATGGCATGGCAAAGTGCACAAACAATACTACAAGTTAAGTGGAGCTCAATATGCAACGAGTTGCATATTGACGAAACACCACATTTTAATTATTTAGTTGACTCTCGTTTATTTACAAGACAAGATTAAAAGTTTGTTAACATGGCAAGAGGTGAAGCATAATAAAACTACACTATTTAGGCATTTTAAATGAGGCCGGAAAACAACAACAAATTCCGGGAAAATCCCCATGAGCATGTTTAGTAACTATAAGCAACAACAATTCACACATATAATGTTGTTAACATGATGCGGATGACATGATCAAGTTTATGCAATTTTTAGTGAAAGTTAACATGAAGAAGATATTAAGTATTGTCACCGTGGTGGAAGAAAAGGGTGCCAAGGCAACAATCCGAAAATGATGCAACGGCATCATATCGGTTCCGGTAACTCGTTGAGAGACCGGTGCAAAAGAAGAATCGACGTGAGCAAGTAGAACAAGATGAAAGTGGGTTGATCCCGTCACCAGGTTCCCACGGGTCGGCGACGAGGCAACCGAGGAGCATGACAAAGACGATTCGGGCACGGAGCACACAAGGGCAAACATTTCATACAACACAAGCATTCATCCACGGGTCATCGTCTCGGGGTTATACCTTCGGAACAATCGTTTCGGGGCGGTTCGAGATCGTAGAGGAAGTAGTGGTTCTCGCAACTCATAGAGGAAGTAGGCGTTCCATGAGTCGTGGTACACGGGTCGTAGAGGGAAGTAGTCGATCACGTTTCCGAAGAGGTACTCGCCGGCGGGGTACTTGTCGAGTCGTCGTTGACGTAGGGGTACACGTTCGTAGAGGTACTTGATGGTTTCGGGTGCTCTGGGCGTCGCGGTACTTGGCGCTTCAAAACGTTCGAAGGGGTACTTGGTGTTTCCGGCGACGGTAGTTGTACTCGCACGTAGTGGGAAGTAGTTGTTCACGTTAGTAGTCGTTCAGTCGTCGTGGAACTTGGTCGTGGTACTTGACGTATCGGAGAGGAACTTGATGCATCCGAGAGGTACTTGGCGGTCTTGGGGTCCCTCGTTCGAAGAACTTGGCATCATGGCAGCAAGGTCGACGGGGCAACCGAGGAACAAACAAAATAGGTGCGGCCTCATGGCAGCGCCATGACCGGCGGAAGCAGCAGCAGTACTTGGCGGTCTCGATGGCCGGAGTCGAGGTCGAGGCTGGAGGCGTGGAGGAGCTGCGGTGGACGCGTCGGAGCCGAGGCCCGCGGCTGGAGAGGCCTTGGCGCGGCGATGAGGAGACGAGGCGCAGCTGAGCGATGCTTGGGCGCGCGAGGGGAGACGAGGCACGCTGGAGTGCGCGCTGCGGTGTTGAGGAGGCGTCGGTGGAGGCCTGGGTGGAGGAGGCACTCGCGACG
>LR738715.1:869210783-869319286 GCA_902687465.1 Secale cereale | reverse complement strand
CTCCCACAGGCGAGGTGCTGGAGCACGAAGGGCGCGGCTCGTGGCTCTGGTGGAGGCCGACGGGGGCGCGCAGAAGATGGCGAGGCGGCGGCTCAGGGCGTTGGTGGAGAGGCCCGAGGCGTGGCAGAACGGGGCACGTCGGGGCTCGCCTTGGCGAGGCAGGAACCTGGGCGCACGGAGGGAGGCGCTCGACAGGGGCTCGGGGCGCTCGCGGCAGGGAGCTGCGGCGCTGGGGAGCTCTGGCGCGGCGATGAAGGCAGCAGGGGACGGGGCGCTGGGAGAGACGAGCGAGGGGGGATCGAGAGGATAGGGGATCGGGAGCGGGGCTCGCGAGCGATGGTGAGTGCGGCGGCGGCGCTGGGAATCGGGAGAAGAGGCGAGAGCGAGGGAGCCTGGAGAGATCGCTAGGGTTAGAGGAGTGCAGGCCTTGGGTGGAGGCTGAGGTGGGCCTAGAGGGGAAATTGGGCCATCTGGGATGGCCTTGGGCCAGGAGGCGGAGGTTGATAAGGCCTAGAGGCCGGCTGCTCTTCTTTAAAATCTAAAAGATAAAACAGAAATAGAAAGGGAAAGAATAAAAAAAAGGAGGAGTTAGGAATAGGCTTAGGGCATGGGGTAAAAATCCCTGGACTCACGAAAATGTCAGGAATTTAAATAAAATTGTTGGAGGGTTTTGGAAGAACCTCGATAAACGGGAAAATAATATAGGGAGGGTTTAAGGCAAGGAATTGAGAAGAAAAGGCATGGGGAAAAATATATGCAAGTGTGTTGGGTTATTCCGAAGCAATGGAATATTATTATAATAGCTCCCTAAAATATTGGAAGTATATGTTATAAAGAGAAGTCACACTTCCCTCGATTTAAATGGACCGAAGGTCCACACAATTTATTTAAGTTGAGATGCAAAGAAATATGACATGATGGCATGATAACATGATGCAATGCAAAATAAATAAAGCAAGCACAACTGAAACACACGGGAGAACCCGGAACATCTGGAATCTCCTGGAATCTTCTGGGACGTCGGTCTTCGGGCGTCACATCATGTTATCCTTTGAGCTGCTTACTTTCGTGATCACAGTTTGATTGTCGCAATTCATAAGGACACCCGGTACAGGCTTCTCAACTACCGGCAAGTCATTCAAGAGCCGACGAAGCCAATCCACTTCGACCGTAGCTGTATCTAGTGTTGTGAGCTCTGCTTCCATAGTTGACCTCGTTAAGATGGTCTGCTTGCAAGACTTCCAAGAAACAGCGCCACCTCCATGAGTGAATACATATCCGCCCGTAGCCTTTATCTCATCAGCATCTGAGATCCAGTTTGAGTCACTATACCCTTCAAGCACCTTTGGGTGCCCAGTGTAGTGAATTCCGTAATTTGCAGTGCCTTTTAAATAACGCAAAAATCTTTCTAGAGCTTTCCAATGCACATATCCTGGTTTTGAGACAAACCAACTCGGTTTGCTAACAGCAAAAGATATGTCAAGTCTTGTAGCACTTGCTAAGTACATAAGCGAGCCAATAATCTGAGAATATTTCAATTGATCTCTAGCAATTCTTCGATTCTTTCGAAGTAGTACGCTGGCATCATATGGTGTTGGAGAGGGCTTGCAGTCACTATAGCCAAAGCAACTCAAGATCTTTTCCACATAGTGAGATTGAAGCAAAGTAATCCCACCATCATCGTCTCTCAACAACTTGATGTTCAGAATGACATCAGCCACTCCTAAATCCTTCATCTCAAAACAACGAGATAGGAAATTCTTGACCTCCGTAATAACATTCAAATTTGTTCCGAAAATCAGTATGTCATCAACATATAAGCAAAGGATAACTCCCTCGCCCCCACCATGGCGATAGTACACACATTTGTCAGCTTCGTTCACAACAAAGCCTGCAGCTGTTAAAGTTCTTTCAAACTTCTCATGCCACTGCTTTGGTGCTTGCTTGATTCCATACAGATACTTCAGCAACTTGCACACTTTTTCTTCCTGACCATCTATTACAAACCCATCTGCTTGTTCCATATAAATTTCCTCATCCAACTCTCCATTTAGGAAAGCAGTCTTAACATCCATTTGATGAACGAGAAGACCATGTGAGGCAGCTAGTGAGAGTAGAACTCGAATAGTGGTCAACCGCGCCACAGGTGAGTAAGTATCAAAGAAGTCTTCACCTTCCTTTTGGGTATAACCCTTAGCCATGAGCCGTGCCTTGTACTTTTTGATAGTACCATCAGGCCTAAGCTTCTTCTTGAATACCCATTTGCACCCTATAGGTTTGCACCCATAAGGACGATCGGTTATCTCCCAAGTTTCATTCGTTAAGATGGAACCCATCTCACTACAAACCGCTTCCTTCCAGTAGTCAGCATCTTCAGATGCATAGGCTTCTGAAATAGAGCTGGGAGTGTCATCTATTAGATAGACAAGAAAATCATCACCAAAGGACTTTGCAGTCCTCTGTCTCTTGCTCCTAGTCGGAGCTTCATTGTTTTCCTCCACGGGATTGTCAATGTGTTCCATCGAAATGGTAGGTTCAGTAATTGCAACTGATTCTTGATTCGATGAACTAGGCATCTCCTGAGTAGATGAGGTAGCCATTGAAGGAAATATGCCCTAGAGGCAATAATAAAGTTATTATTTATTTCCTTATATCATGATAAATGTTTATTATTCATGCTAGAATTGTATTAACTGGAAACTTAGTACATGTGTGAATACATAGACAAAACAGAGTGTCCCTAGTATGCCTCTACTAGACTAGCTCATTGATCAAAGATGGTTATGTTTCCTAGCCATAGACATGAGTTGTCATTTGATCAACGGGGTCACATCATTAGGAGAATGATGTGATGGACAAGACCCATCCGTTAGCTTAGCAACTTGATCGTTTAGTTTTATTGCTATTGCTTTCTTCATGACTTATACATGTTCCTATGACTATGAGATTATGCAACTCCCGAAAACCGGAGGAACACTTTGTGTGCTACCAAACGTCACAACGTAACTGGGTGATTATAAAGGTACTCTACAGGTGTCTCCAAAGGTACTTGTTGGGTTGGCGTATTTCGAGATTAGGATTTGTCACTCCGATTGTCGGAGAGGTATCTCTGGGCCCACTCGGTAATGCACATCACTATAAGCCTTGCAAGCATTGCAGCTAATGAGTTAGTTGCGGGATGATGTATTACGGAACGAGTAAAGAGACTTGCCGGTAACGAGATTGAACTAGGTATTGAGATACCGACGATCGAATCTCGGGCTAGTAACATACCGATGACAAAGGGAACAACGTATGTTGTTATGCGGTTTGACCGATAAAGATCTTCGTAGAATATGTGGGAGCCAATATGAGCATCCAGGTTCCGCTATTGGTTATTGACCGGAGACGTGTCTCGGTCATGTCTACATAGTTCTCGAACCCGTAGGGTCCACACGCTTAAGGTTTCGATGACAGTTTTATTATGAGTTTATGAGTTTTGATGTACCGAAGGAGTTCGGAGTCCCGGATGAGATCGCGGACATGACGAGGAGTCTCGAAATGGTCGAGACGTAAAAATCGATATATTGGACGACTATATTCGGACATCGGAAAGGTTCCGAGTGATTCGGGTATTTTCGGAGTACCGGGGAGTTACGGGAATAGAGGAGAGAGGCAAAAGGAAGGAGGCGCGTGGCCCCCTTCTGGTCCGAATTGGACAAGGGGTGCAGCCCCCTTTTCCTTCTCCCTCTCCCCCTCTTTCCTTCTCTCCTACTCCGGAAAGGAAAGGGGAATCCTACTAGGACTTGGGAGTCCTAGTAGGACTCCCACACTTGGCGCGCCCCTTCTAGGGCCGGCCTCTCCCTCCCTCCTTTATATACGGGGGCAGGGGGGCACCTCTAGAGACAACAGTTGATCTCATGATCTCTTAGCCGTGTGCGGTGCCCCCCTCCACCACAGTTCTCCTCGATAATATTGTAGCGGTGCTTAGGCGAAGCCCTGCGACGGTAGAACATCAAAATCGTCACCACGCCGTCGTGCTGACGGAACTCTTCCTCGACACTCGGCTGGATCGGAGTTCGAGGGACGTCATCGAGCTGAACGTGTGCTAGAACTCGGAGGTGCCGTAGTTTCGGTGCTTGATCGGTCGGGCCGTAAAGACGTACGACTACATCAACCGCGTTGTTCTAACGCTTCCGCTTCCGGTCTACGAGGGTACGTAGACACACTCTTCCCTCTCGTTGCTATGCATCTGGTAGATAGATCTTGCGTGATCGTAGGAAAATTTTAAAATACTACGTTCCCCAACAGTGGTATCAGAGCCAGGTTTATTCGTAGATGATATGCACGAGTAGAACACAATGAGTTGTGGGCGATACTAGTCATACTGCTTACCAGCATGTCATACTTTGCTCCAGCGGTATTGTAAGATGAAGCGGCCCGGACCGACATTACGCGTATGCTTACGCGAAACTGGTTTCACCATTACGAGCACTCGTTGCTTAAAGGTGACTGGCGGGTGTCTGTCTCTATCACTTTAGCTGAAACAAGTGTGGCTACGCCCGGTCCTTGTGAAGGTTAAAACAGCACATACTTGACGAAACATCGTTGTGGTTTTTGTATGCGTAGGTAAGAACGGTTCTTGCTAAGCCCGTAGCAGCCACGTAAAACTTGCAACAACAAAGTAGAGGACGTCTAACTTGTTTTTGCAGGGCATGTTGTGATGTGATATGGTCAAGACATGATGAGTTATACGGTTTTGTATGAGATGATTATGTTTTGTAATGTTATCGGCAACTGGCAGGAGCCATATGGTTGTCGCTTTATTGTATGAAATGCAATCGCCATGTAATTGCTTTACTTTATCACTAAGCGGTAGCGATAGTCGTAGAAGCAATAGTTGGCGAGACGACAACGATGCTACGATGGAGATCAAGGTGTCGCGCCGGTGACGAAGGTGATCATGACGGTGCTTTGGAGATGGAGATCAAAAGTACAAGATGATGATGGCCATATCATGTCACATATTTTGATTGCATGTGATGTTTATCTTATTATGCTTCTTATTTTTGCTTAGAACGACGGTAGCATTATAAGATCATCCCTTACTAAATTTCAAGGTATAAGTGTTCTCCCTGAGTATGCACCGTTGCGAAAGTTCGTCGTGCCGAGACACCACGTGATGATCGGGTGTGATAAGCTCTACGTTCAAATACAATGGGTGTAAGCCAGTTTTGCACACGCAGAATACTCGGGTTAAACTTGACGAGCCTAGCATATGCAGATATGGCCTCGGAACACTGGAGACCGAAAGGTCGAGCGTGAATCATATAGTAGATATGATCAACATAAGATGTTCACCATTGAAAACTACTCCATCTCACGTGATGATCGGACATGGTTTAGTTGATTTGGATCACGTGATCATTTAGATGACTAGAGGGATGTCTATCTAAGTGGGAGTTCTTAAGTAATATGATTAAATTGAACTTTAATTTATCATGAACTTAGTCCTGGTAGTATTAGCATATCTATGTTGTAGATCAATAGCTCACGATGTTGCTCCCCGTTAATTTTTTATATGTTCCTAGAGAAAACTAAGTTGAAAGATGTTAGTAGCAATGATGCGGACTAGGTCCGTGATCTGAGGATTATCCTCATTGCTGCACAGAAGAATTATGTCCTTGATGCACCACTAGGTGACAGACCTATTGCAGGAGCAGATGTAGACGTTATGAACGTTTTGACAAAAGCTCGGTATGATGACTACTTGATAGTTTAAGTGCACCATGCTTTACGGCTTAGAACCGGGACTTCAAAAACGTTTTGAACGCCACGGAGCATATAAGATATTCCAAGAGTTGAAATTAGTATTTCATACTCATGCCCGTGTCGAGAGGTATAAGACCTCTGACAGTACTTTGCCTACAAGATGGAGGAGAATAGCTCAACCAGTGAGCATGTGCTCAGATTGTCTGGGTACTACAATTACTTGAATCAAGTGGGAGTTAATCTTCCAGATAAGATAGTAATTGACAAAGTTCTCTAGTCACTATCACCGAGTTAGTAGAACTTCGTGATGAACTATAATATGCAAGGGATGACGAAGTTAATTCCCGATCTCTTCGCGATGCTGAAATCGGCGGAGGTAGAAATCAAGAAAGAGCATCAAGTGTTGATGGTTAATAAGACCACTTGTTTCAAGTAAAGGGCAAAGGGATAGAAGGGGAACTTCAAGAAGAATGACAAGCAAGTTGTCACTCCCATGAAGAAACCCAAAAGCTAAACTCAAGCTTGAAACTAAGTGCGTCTACTGCAAAGGAAATGGTCACTGGAAGTGGAACTGCCCTAGATACTTGGCGGACAAGAAGGATGGCAAAGTGAACAAAGGTATATTTGATATACAGATTATTGATGTGTATTTTACTAGTGTTCATAGCAACCCCTCGGTATTTGATACTGGTTCAGTTGCTAAAGAGTAGTAACTCGAAATGGGAGTTGCATAATGAACAGAAACTAGTTAAAGGATAAAGTGATGATGTGTATTGGAAGTAGTTCCAAGATTGATATGATCATCATCGCACACTCCCTATACTTTCAGGATTAGTGTTGAACCTAAATAAGTGTTATTTGGTGTTTGCGTTGAGCATGAATATGATTTGATCATGTTTATTGCAATACGGTTATTCATGTAAGTTAGAGAATAATTGTTGTTCTGTTTACATGAATAAAACCTTCTATGGTCATACACCCAATGAAAATGGTTTGTTGGATCTCGATCGTGTGATACACATATTCATAATATTGAAGCCAAAAGATGCAAGGTTAATAATGATAGTGCAACTTATTTGTGGCACTGCCGTTTAGGTCATATTGGTGTAAAGCGCATGAAGAAACTCCATAGTGATGGACTTTTGGAATCACTTGATTATGAATCACTTGGTGCTTGCGAACCATGCCTCATGGACAAGATGACTAAAACTCCGTTCTCCGGAACTGTGGAGCGAGCAACAGAGTTGTTGGAAATCATACATACTGATGTATGCGGACCAATGAGTGTTGAAGCTCGCGGCGGGTATCGTTATTTTCTGACCTTCACTTATGATTGGAGCAGATATGGGTATATCTACTTAATGAAGCACAAGTCTGAAACATTTGAAAAGTTCAAAGAATTTCAGAGTGAAGTAGAGAATCATCGTAACAAGAAAATAAAGTTTCTACGATCTAATCGTGGAGGAGAATATTTGAGTTACGAGTTTGGTCTTCATTTGAAACAATGTGGAATAGTTTCACAACTCACGCCACCCGGAACACCACAGCGTAATGGTGTGTCCGAACATCATAACCGTACTTTATTAGATATGGTGCGATCGATGATGTCTCTTACCGATCTACAACTGTCGCTTTTGGGGTTATGCATTAGAGACAGCTACATTCACGTTAAATAGGGCACCATCTAAATCCGTGGAGATGACATCGTATGAACTGTGGTTTGACGAGAAACCTAAGCTGTCATTTCTCTAAGTTTGGGAGTGCGATGCTTATGTGAAAAAGTTTCAACATGATAAGCTCGAACCCAAATCGGAGAAGTAAATCTTCATAGGATACCCAAAAGAAACTATTGGGTACACCTTCTATCACAGATCCGAAGGCAAGGTCTTTGTTGCTAAGAGTGGATCCTTTCTAGAGAAGGAGTTTCTCTCGAAAGAAGTGAGTGGGAGGAAAGTAGAACTTGATGCGGTAATTGTACCTTCTCCCGAATTGGAAAGTGGAACATCACAGAAACTAGTTCCAGTGATTCCTACACCAATTAGTGAGGAAGCTAATGATGATGATCATGAAACTTCAGATCAAGTTTCTGCTGAACTTCGTAGATCAACCAGAGTTCGTTCAGCACCAGAGTGGTACGGCAACCCGGTTCTGGAAGTCATGTTACTGGACCATGATGAACCTACGAACTATGAGGAAGCGATGATGAGCCCAGATTCCGCGAAATGGCTTGAGGCCATGAAATCTGAGATGGGATCCATGTATGAGAACAAAGTATGGACTTTGGTTGACTTGCCCGATGGTCGGCAAGCCATTGAAAATAAATGGATCTTTAAGAGGAAGACTGACGCCGATGGTAATGTTAATGTCTACAAAGCTCGACTTGTTGCGAAAAGTTTTTCGACAAGTTCAAGGTGTTGACTACGATGAGATTTTCTCACCCATAGCGATGCTTAAGTCTGTCCGAATCATGTTAGCAATTGCAACATTTTATGAAATCTGGCAAATGGATAACGAAACTGCGTTCTTTAATGGATTTATTAAAGAAGAGTTGTATATGATGCAACCAGAATGTTTTGTCAATCCTAATGGTGCTAGCAAATTGTGCAAGCTCCGGCGATCCATCTATGGACTGGTGCAAGCATCTCGGAATTGGAATATACGCTTTGATAAGTTGATCAAAGCATATAGATTTATACAGACTTGCGGTGAAGCCTGTATTTACAAGAAGTGAGTGGGAGCACTACAACCTTTCTGATAAGTATATGTGAATGACATATTGTCGATCGGAAATGACGTAGAATTTTCTGGAAAGCATAAAGGAGTGTTTGAAAGGAGTTTTTCAAAGAAAGACCTTGGTGAAGCTGCTTACAAATTGAGCATCAAGATCTATAGAGATAGATCAAGACGCTTGATAAGACTTTCGATAAGTACATACCTTGATAAGATTTTGAAGTAGTTCAAAATGTATCAGTCAAAGAAGGAGTTCTTGCCTGACTTGTAAGGTGTGAAGTTGAGTAAGACTCAAAGCCAGACCACGGCAGAAAAATATAGAGAGAATGAAAGTCATTCCCTATGCCTCAGCCATAGGTTCTATAAAGTATGCCATGCTGTGTACCAAACATTTTGTGTACCTTGCCATAAGTTTGACAAGGAGGTACAATAGTGATCCAGGAGTAGATCACTGTACAGCGGTCAAAATTATCCTTAGTAACTGGATGACTAAGGAAATGTTTGTCGATTATGGAGGTGATAAAGAGTTCGTCGTAAAGGGTTACGCTGATGCAAGCTTTGACACTAAATCCAGATGACTCTAAGTATCAATCTGGATGCGTATTGAAAGTGGGAGCAATTAGCTAGAGTAGCTCCATGCAGAGCATTGTAGACATAGAAATCTGCAAAATACATACGGATCTAAATATAACAGACCCGCTGACTAAACTTCTCTAACCAAGCAAAACATGATCACACCTTAGTACTCTTTGCGTGTTAATCACATGGCGATGTGAACTAGATTGTTGACTCTAGTAAACCCTTTTGGGTATTGGTTGCATGGCGATGAGAACTATGGGTGTTAGTCACATGGTGATGTGAACTATTGGTGTTAATCACATGGTGATGTGATCTAGATTATTGACTCTAGTGCAAGTGGGAGACTGAAGGAAATATGCCCTAGAGGCAATAATAAAGTTATTATTTATTTCCTTATATCATGATAAATGTTTATTATTCATGCTAGAATTGTATTAACTGGAAACTTAGTACATGTGTGAATACATAGACAAAACAGAGTGTCCCTAGTATGCCTCTACTAGACTAGCTCATTGATCAAAGATGGTTATGTTTCCTAGCCATAGACATGAGTTGTCATTTGATCAACGGGGTCACATCATTAGGAGAATGATGTGATGGACAAGACCCATCCGTTAGCTTAGCAACTTGATCGTTTAGTTTTATTGCTATTGCTTTCTTCATGACTTATACATGTTCCTATGACTATGAGATTATGCAACTCCCGAATACTGGAGGAACACTTTGTGTGCTACCAAATGTCACAACGTAACTGGGTGATTATAAAGGTACTCTACAGGTGTCTCCAAAGGTACTTGTTGGGTTGGCGTATTTCGAGATTAGGATTTGTCACTCCGATTGTCGGAGAGGTATCTCTGGGCCCACTCGGTAATGCACATCACTATAAGCCTTGCAAGCATTGCAGCTAATGAGTTAGTTGCGGGATGATGTATTACGGAACGAGTAAAGAGACTTGCCGGTAACGAGATTGAACTAGGTATTGAGATACCGACGATCGAATCTCGGGCTAGTAACATACCGATGACAAAGGGAACAACGTATGTTGTTATGCGGTTTGACCGATAAAGATCTTCGTAGAATATGTGGGAGCCAATATGAGCATCCAGGTTCCGCTATTGGTTATTGACCGGAGACGTGTCTCGGTCATGTCTACATAGTTCTCGAACCCGTAGGGTCCACACGCTTAAGGTTTCGATGACAGTTTTATTATGAGTTTATGAGTTTTGATGTACCGAAGGAGTTCGGAGTCCCGGATGAGATCGCGGACATGACGAGGAGTCTCGAAATGGTCGAGACGTAAAAATCGATATATTGGACGACTATATTCGGACATCGGAAAGGTTCCGAGTGATTCGGGTATTTTCGGAGTACCGGGGAGTTATGGGAATAGAGGAGAGAGGCCAAAAGGAAGGAGGCGCGTGGCCCCCTTCTGGTCCGAATTTGACAAGGGGTGCAGCCCCCTTTTCCTTCTCCCTCTCCCCCTCTTTCCTTCTCTCCTACTCCGGAAAGGAAAGGGGAATCCTACTAGGACTTGGGAGTCCTAGTAGGACTCCCACACTTGGCGCGCCCCTTCCAGGGCCGGCCTCTCCCTCCCTCCTTTATATACGGGGGCAGGGGGGCACCTCTAGAGACAACAGTTGATCTCATGATCTCTTAGCCGTGTGCGGTGCCCCCCTCCACCACAGTTCTCCTCGATAATATTGTAGCGGTGCTTAGGCGAAGCCCTGCGACGGTAGAACATCAAAATCGTCACCACGCCGTCGTGCTGACGGAACTCTTCCTCGACACTCGGCTGGATCGGAGTTCGAGGGACGTCATCGAGCTGAACGTGTGCTAGAACTCGGAGGTGCCGTAGTTTCGGTGCTTGATCGGTCGGGCCGTAAAGACACTAGTAGAAAACAGGGCATTGGTCCAGCCCATTAGCCCCGGTTCAATCTAGAACCGGGACCAATGGGGGTACTGGACCCGGTTCGTTAGCCCAGGGGGCCGGCCGGGCCACGTGGGCCATTGGTCCCGGTTCGTCTGGACCTATTGGTCCCGGTTGGCTCTAAAAACCGGGACCAATGGCTCTTGCTCCTGGCCCACCACTATTAGTCCCGGTTTGTTTTATGAACCGGGACCAAAGGCTCACCTTTAGCCCCGGTTTGTAGCACTAACCGGGACCAGTGAGTTGCCTATATAAACCCCCTCACTCAAGAGCAGAGCTCACTGCTCTGTTTTTTTTCTGGCCGAGGGGGAGAGGGGTTAGTGGTGCTCTAGCTCACCTCCTATGCACACAACATGTTCGGTGGAATGCCCGAGCCACACTAGTTAAGCTTTTCTCCTCTCGAAGCTCTATTTTCTCCGAGATTTGTCTAGGTTTAGCGGTCCGTCACGTCCCGTCCCCGTCTTCGCCGCCGTCGATCGCCCCCGCCGATCTCGTCACCGGCACCACCGTGGTGAGCCTCTTGTTATGTCCATGCTTTTCTTACTTTTATTATTGCTTTAGATAGATATTTGTCTAATTTTCTTACGTTTATTATTGCTTGTTATTATATAGTGCGATGGTTTTGATATCCGCCCACGTTGGCCCTCGTCCGGTCTACGATTCGGATGTGGTATATTATCTTTAATTTATAACTATTTGTTTTAGTGCTTATGATAGTTATGCCGACCAACCTGACATACGATTCGGATTCGGATGTTATTAACTATTTGTCAAGGCGGCTGCTGGCTCTGTTTATCCTTCTGGACCAGACGACACTTTTCACTGCCGGCCGATTCCAGAAGGATATGCTAGGGTGATGGTCGACGAAATAACGGAGGGATTTGAGGAGCTCCAGCTTGACCACCCTACCGGTGAAGGGGAGACTCGGCTGGGTTCTTCACTGAAGACTCCATGCCTATGGCGGAAGGACCTAATCAACATTCTGAACTGGACGCCTCCGCCTCCTCCTCCTCCTCCGACGAGTCAGGGCACTCCGCCTCCTCCACCGCCTCCTCCTCCGGCGAGTGACCATCAGGGCACTCCGGCTCCTTCTCCGGCGCGTGGCGGCACACCGCCTCCTTCGCCGCCGGCGCGTGGCGGCACTCCGCCTCCTTCGCCGCCGGCGCGCCCGAGCAGACAGCCAGCTCCTCCTTCGCCTAATCAGCAAGGGCGGAAGAGACCTGCCGCCGCTCCGGCTGCTCCTGCTCCGGCGCCTAAGCAAGTAAAAAAGACAGCCGCTTCGTCTGGTCCGGCGACGTCTACCAGTACAGCCAGAGGCGGTAGGCGATGCAGATTCGGTCCTTCTCTCACGCCTCTAGAGAAGTTGTCGTACGAGAGGTCCGACGAGGAAAACACGAAGATCGCTGAAGGCGAAGTGAAGGACTTTTTTGAAGGGTTGAAAGCACAGAGACATCCACCTCCAGAGGAGAAGATAGATGCGGTGAAAGCAAAGCGCACTCTTGCTGCCCTGAAGCAACCAGCGAAAAGTAAGCCGAAGGGCAACTATGACCGCATTATTCAAAAGACATTTCAAGATGCCAAGCGGTCCGGAAGTACAAAAAGTGATCAGAGGTTAGCAGAAGGGCGAGCTGGGAAACAAATTGCCCAGCTCGGCGAACAAGCGAACCAATCGTGCCCCCCGCTCAAGGTGTCTAGCGACATGGTCGCTAATGATCCGAGGATGGTGCCCGGTTATACCAATCTTGCAGATTACGCGTCCGACGATGTCCACTATGATTTCATGGAAGTGCAGATGCAAAGATACGAGTACGGGAAGCCTCTCGTCAAAAATGAAAGATCTCTATCAACGAATATGCGAAGATTGCATGATTGGTACTTGAAAATCTGCAGAGTGTCTGGGGGGAGGAATAACTTGTATTTGACAGTTAAACCGGAGCATGACCTCGTTGGAATTGACCTGTTGCCTGTTCCATTTGAGGAGTTCTATCAATTTTTCAATCAATTGGCCCTCGATAAAACAACGATCACCTGCTACTGTCTGTAAGTAGTACTACTTCTGTCATTAAGTCTCTCTATATAGCTGATCTTCATTGCATGTATTTATAATTATCCTCACTATATTATGCAGCTTGAAGATCGTCGAATTGAAGAAAAGACAAGTAGGTGATATTGGGTTTATTAACACATACCTCATAGATGCAACCGAGGTTAAATTGCGTCCCGGCGATACCGAGACCAACTTGCTACGATCATTGGTGGTAAATGAAAACAAAGATATAATACTCTTTCCTTACAACTTCAAGTGAGTGTTAATGTCTTCTGCATATTTGGTTTCCCTTATATATATCAGTCAAGTTTATAGTGATGTAATGATCTCATGCATTCGTGCGCAGCTTCCACTATATTCTCTTAGAGATTAAGCTTGAGAAGGGAATAGTAACTGTCTTCGACTCTAAACGTAAAGATCCCGAGGAGTATGCGGACATGACTCAAATACTAGCCAGGTAAGTTAAATCGATCAATATTATCCACCATGCATATATATCAGCAACTTCATTTCTGATATCAACTAATTGTTTCCTTTGTCTGGCAGGGCTTGGAAAACATTCATCAAAAAAGCTCCGGGACTGTCGAAGAAGCTACAATTTAGATACCCGAAAGTAAGTACAATATAGTAGCATGTTCCGCGCGCGCATCTCCTATATCTTGATTCAAGCGCTAGCTAGTTTCATCAATACCAATTTGGCATTCTTGCTTATCAGTTTGATTGAGCTCTATTTCTTGTAAAGTGGTTGTGGCAGGAACCCGGGAATGATTATTGTGGATACTACATTTGCGAGTCCATCCGCCACACGACCTGTGAGCGGGGCTACACTGATGAACAATTTAAAGTGCGTAAGCAATCAATAATATTCACAAATTTATAGCATCATTTCATGTATTGACCCCCTACTTCAAATTAGATGTTTCGGATGCGGGATGAACTCCTAACACCAGATCGTCTGCGAGCAATTCAAGAGGAATTGGCGGCATTCTTCCTTGAACACGTGATCGCTGAAGACGGAGAATACTATGTGGACCCTGCATCCATGTGTTAGGAGATTATTTTTGTAAGAGATAATTATTGTATATATATATGTGCCCGGTAGTGTCGGATAGATATACGAGAACTTGTTGTTCGACCAATCTCTCGGAGAAAGAGAGGTGGTCGATATTATTACTTCTCTCTGTATGCATATATATATATATGTTGATTATATATACGAGATCTTCTGTTCCTTCGTTTGCTTAGTAGCTAGCAGCTAGCTAGCTAGCTAGCGTGACTACTCTAGTTCATATATATACGTATGTGTAGTATGTAGCGTCGACCAAAAGCACGGACATAAGAGAGAACACTTCTCTCTATTAATTAGCTAGCTAACACAATATATCAAGCACCTAAATTAACCCCCAAAACCTAAACCCCCCCTCCCCTTTCAAAAAAAAAAACAAAAACCACAGCCACAGAAATGCTGACGCGTGGGAGCCTTTTGGTCCCGGTTGGTACCACCAACCGGGACTAAAGCCCCTCCTGCCTGGACTCCGTGCACAGGCCACGTGGACACCCTTTTGCCCCGGTTCTGGATTGAACCGGGACTAAAGGGTCAGAGCATTAGTACCGACCCTGTTGCACCGGTTCCAGAACCGGGGCTAAAGGCCCAAATGAACCGGGTCTGATCCCCCTTTATCTACTAGTGAGACGTACGACTACATCAACCGCATTGTTCTAACGCTTCCGCTTCCGGTCTACGAGGGTACGTAGACACACTCTTCCCTCTCGTGGCTATGCATCTGGTAGATAGATCTTGTGTGATCGTAGGAAAATTTTAAAATACTACGTTCCCCAACAGTGGTATCAGAGCCAGGTTTATTCGTAGATGATATGCACGAGTAGAACACAATGAGTTGTGGGCGATACTAGTCATACTGCTTACCAGCATGTCATACTTTGCTTCAGCGGTATTGTAAGATGAAGCGGCCCGGACCGACATTACGCGTACGCTTACGCGAAACTGGTTTCACCATTACGAGCACTCGTTGCTTAAAGGTGACTGGCGGGTGTCTGTCTCTATCACTTTAGCTGAAACAAGTGTGGCTACGCCCGGTCCTTGTGAAGGTTAAAACAGCACATACTTGACGAAACATCGTTGTGGTTTTTGTATGCGTAGGTAAGAACGGTTCTTGCTAAGCCCGTAGCAGCCACGTAAAACTTGCAACAACAAAGTAGAGGACGTCTAACTTGTTTTTGCAGGGCATGTTGTGATGTGATATGGTCAAGACATGATGAGTTATACGGTTTTGTATGAGATGATCATGTTTTGTAATGTTATCGGCAACTGGCAGGAGCCATATGGTTGTCGCTTTATTGTATGAAATGCAATCGCCATGTAATTGCTTTACTTTATCACTAAGCGGTAGCGATAGTCGTAGAAGCAATAGTTGGCGAGACGACAACGATGCTACGATGGAGATCAAGGTGTCGCGCCGGTGACGAAGGTGATCATGACGGTGCTTTGGAGATGGAGATCAAAAGTACAAGATGATGATGGCCATATCATGTCACATATTTTGATTGCATGTGATGTTTATCTTATTATGCTTCTTATTTTTGCTTAGAACGACGGTAGCATTATAAGATGATCCCTTACTAAATTTCAAGGTATAAGTGTTCTCCCTGAGTATGCACCGTTGCGAAAGTTCGTCGTGCCGAGACACCACGTGATGATCGGGTGTGATAAGCTCTACGTTCAAATACAACGGGTGTAAGCCAGTTTTGCACACGCAGAATACTCGGGTTAAACTTGACGAGCCTAGCATATGCAGATATGGCCTCGGAACACTGGAGACCGAAAGGTCGAGCGTGAATCATATAGTAGATATGATCAACATAAGATGTTCACCATTGAAAACTACTCCATCTCACGTGATGATCGGACATGGTTTAGTTGATTTGGATCACGTGATCATTTAGATGACTAGAGGGATGTCTATCTAAGTGGGAGTTCTTAAGTAATATGATTAAATTGAACTTTAATTTATCATGCACTTAGTCCTGGTAGTATTAGCATATCTATGTTGTAGATCAATAGCTCACGATGTTGCTCCCCATTAATTTTTTATATGTTCCTAGAGAAAACTAAGTTGAAAGATGTTAGTAGCAATGATGCGGACTAGGTCCGTGATCTGAGGATTATCCTCATTGCTGCACAGAAGAATTATGTCCTTGATGCACCGCTAGGTGATAGACCTATTGCAGGAGCAGATGTAGACGTTATGAACGTTTTGACAAAAGCTCGGTATGATGACTACTTGATAGTTTAAGTGCACCATGCTTTACGGCTTAGAACCGGGACTTCAAAAACGTTTTGAACGCCACGGAGCATATATGATGTTCCAAGAGTTGAAATTAGTATTTCATACTCATGCCCGTGTCGAGAGGTATAAGACCTCTGACAGTACTTTGCCTACAAGATGGAGGAGAATAGCTCAACCAGTGAGCATGTGCTCAGATTGTCTGGGTACTACAATTACTTGAATCAAGTGGGAGTTAAACTTCCAGATAAGATAGTAATTGACAAAGTTCTCTAGTCACTATCACCGAGTTAGTAGAACTTCGTGATGAACTATAATATGCAAGGGATGACGAAGTTAATTCCCGATCTCTTCGCGATGCTGAAATCGGCGGAGGTAGAAATCAAGAAAGAGCATCAAGTGTTGATGGTTAATAAGACCACTTGTTTCAAGTAAAGGGCAAAGGGATAGAAGGGGAACTTCAAGAAGAATGACAAGCAAGTTGTCACTCCCATGAAGAAACCCAAAAGCTAAACTCAAGCTTGAAACTAAGTGCGTCTACTGCAAAGGAAATGGTCACTAGAAGTGGAACTGCCCTAGATACTTGGCGGATAAGAAGGATGGCAAAGTGAACAAAGGTATATTTGATATACAGATTATTGATGTGTATTTTACTAGTGTTCATAGCAACCCCTCGGTATTTGATACTGGTTCAGTTGCTAAAGAGTAGTAACTCGAAATGGGAGTTGCATAATGAACAGAAACTAGTTAAAGGATAAAGTGATGATGTGTATTGGAAGTAGTTCCAAGATTGATATGATCATCATCGCACACTCCCTATACTTTCGGGATTAGTGTTGAACCTAAATAAGTGTTATTTGGTGTTTGTGTTGAGCATGAATATGATTTGATCATGTTTATTGCAATACGGTTATTCATGTAAGTTAGAGAATAATTGTTGTTCTGTTTACATGAATAAAACCTTCTATGGTCATACACCCAATGAAAATGGTTTGTTGGATCTCGATCGTGTGATACACATATTCATAATATTGAAGCCAAAAGATGCAAGCTTAATAATGATAGTGCAACTTATTTGTGGCACTGCCGTTTAGGTCATATTGGTGTAAAGCGCATGAAGAAACTCCATAGTGATGGACTTTTGGAATCACTTGATTATGAATCACTTGGTGCTTGCGAACCATGCCTCATGGACAAGATGACTAAAACTCCGTTCTCCGGAACTGTGGAGCGAGCAACAGAGTTGTTGGAAATCATACATACTGATGTATGCGGACCAATGAGTGTTGAAGCTCGCGGCGGGTATCGTTATTTTCTGACCTTCACTGATGATTTGAGCAGATATGGGTATATCTACTTAATGAAGCACAAGTCTGAAACATTTGAAAAGTTCAAAGAATTTCAGAGTGAAGTAGAGAATCATCGTAACAAGAAAATAAAGTTTCTACGATCTAATCGTGGAGGAGAATATTTGAGTTACGAGTTTGGTCTTCATTTGAAACAATGTGGAATAGTTTCACAACTCACGCCACCCGGAACACCACAGCGTAATGGTGTGTCCGAACGTCATAACCGTACTTTATTAGATATGGTGCGATCGATGATGTCTCTTACCGATCTACAACTGTCGCTTTTGGGGTTATGCATTAGAGACAGCTACATTCACGTTAAATAGGGCACCATCTAAATCCGTGGAGATGACATCGTATGAACTGTGGTTTGACGAGAAACCTAAGCTGTCATTTCTCTAAGTTTGGGAGTGCGATGCTTATGTGAAAAAGTTTCAACATGATAAGCTCGAACCCAAATCGGAGAAGTAAATCTTCATAGGATACCCAAAAGAAACTATTGGGTACACCTTCTATCACAGATCCGAAGGCAAGGTCTTTGTTGCTAAGAGTGGATCCTTTCTAGAGAAGGAGTTTCTCTCGAAAGAAGTGAGTGGGAGGAAAGTAGAACTTGATGCGGTAATTGTACCTTCTCCCGAATTGGAAAGTGGAACATCACAGAAACTAGTTCCAGTGATTCCTACACCAATTAGTGAGGAAGCTAATGATGATGATCATGAAACTTCAGATCAAGTTTCTGCTGAACTTCGTAGATCAACCAGAGTTCGTTCAGCACCAGAGTGGTACGGCAACCCGGTTCTGGAAGTCATGTTACTGGACCATGATGAACCTACGAACTATGAGGAAGCGATGATGAGCCCAGATTCCGCGAAATGGCTTGAGGCCATGAAATCTGAGATGGGATCCATGTATGAGAACAAAGTATGGACTTTGGTTGACTTGCCCGATGGTCGGCAAGCCATTGAAAATAAATGGATCTTTAAGAGGAAGACTGACGCCGATGGTAATGTTAATGTCTACAAAGCTCGACTTGTTGCGAAAAGTTTTTCGACAAGTTCAAGGTGTTGACTACGATGAGATTTTCTCACCCATAGCGATGCTTAAGTCTGTCCGAATCATGTTAGCAATTGCAACATTTTATGAAATCTGGCAAATGGATAACGAAACTGCGTTCTTTAATGGATTTATTAAAGAAGAGTTGTATATGATGCAACCAGAATGTTTTGTCAATCCTAATGGTGCTAGCAAATTGTGCAAGCTCCGGCGATCCATCTATGGACTGGTGCAAGCATCTCGGAATTGGAATATACGCTTTGATAAGTTGATCAAAGCATATAGATTTATACAGACTTGCGGTGAAGCCTGTATTTACAAGAAGTGAGTGGGAGCACTACAACCTTTCTGATAAGTATATGTGAATGACATATTGTCGATCGGAAATGATGTAGAATTTTCTGGAAAGCATAAAGGAGTGTTTGAAAGGAGTTTTTCAAAGAAAGACCTTGGTGAAGCTGCTTACAAATTGAGCATCAAGATCTATAGAGATAGATCAAGACGCTTGATAAGACTTTCGATAAGTACATACCTTGATAAGATTTTGAAGTAGTTCAAAATGTATCAGTCCAAGAAGGAGTTCTTGCCTGACTTGTAAGGTGTGAAGTTGAGTAAGACTCAAAGCCAGACCACGGCAGAAAAATATAGAGAGAATGAAAGTCATTCCCTATGCCTCAGCCATAGGTTCTATAAAGTATGCCATGCTGTGTACCAAACATTTTGTGTACCTTGCCATAAGTTTGACAAGGAGGTACAATAGTGATCCAGGAGTAGATCACTGTACAGCGGTCAAAATTATCCTTAGTAACTGGATGACTAAGGAAATGTTTGTCGATTATGGAGGTGATAAAGAGTTCGTCGTAAAGGGTTACGCTGATGCAAGCTTTGACACTAAATCCAGATGACTCTAAGTATCAATCTGGATGCGTATTGAAAGTGGGAGCAATTAGCTAGAGTAGCTCCATGCAGAGCATTGTAGACATAGAAATCTGCAAAATACATACGGATCTGAATATAACAGACCCGCTGACTAAACTTCTCTCACCAAGCAAAACATGATCACACCTTAGTACTCTTTGGGTGTTAATCACATGGCGATGTGAACTAGATTGTTGACTCTAGTAAACCCTTTTGGGTATTGGTTGCATGGCGATGAGAACTATGGGTGTTAGTCACATGGTGATGTGAACTATTGGTGTTAATCACATGGTGATGTGATCTAGATTATTGACTCTAGTGCAAGTGGGAGACTGAAGGAAATATGCCCTAGAGGCAATAATAAAGTTATTATTTATTTCCTTATATCATGATAAATGTTTATTATTCATGCTAGAATTGTATTAACTAGAAACTTAGTACATGTGTGAATACATAGACAAAACAGAGTGTCCCTAGTATG
Source organism: Secale cereale (assembly GCA_902687465.1). Lineage (NCBI taxonomy): Eukaryota > Viridiplantae > Streptophyta > Magnoliopsida > Poales > Poaceae > Secale > Secale cereale. The sequence continues at coordinate 869,299,146 of LR738715.1, read as the reverse complement.
CCTCTACTAGACTAGCTCATTGATCAAAGATGGTTATGTTTCCTAGCCATAGACATGAGTTGTCATTTGATCAACGGGGTCACATCATTAGGAGAATGATGTGATGGACAAGACCCATCCGTTAGCTTAGCAACTTGATCGTTTAGTTTTATTGCTATTGCTTTCTTCATGACTTATACATGTTCCTATGACTATGAGATTATGCAACTCCCGAATACTGGAGGAACACTTTGTGTGCTACCAAATGTCACAACGTAACTGGGTGATTATAAAGGTACTCTACAGGTGTCTCCAAAGGTACTTGTTGGGTTGGCGTATTTCGAGATTAGGATTTGTCACTCCGATTGTCGGAGAGGTATCTCTGGGCCCACTCGGTAATGCACATCACTATAAGCCTTGCAAGCATTGCAGCTAATGAGTTAGTTGCGGGATGATGTATTACGGAACGAGTAAAGAGACTTGCCGGTAACGAGATTGAACTAGGTATTGAGATACCGACGATCGAATCTCGGGCTAGTAACATACCGATGACAAAGGGAACAACGTATGTTGTTATGCGGTTTGACCGATAAAGATCTTCGTAGAATATGTGGGAGCCAATATGAGCATCCAGGTTCCGCTATTGGTTATTGACCGGAGACGTGTCTCGGTCATGTCTACATAGTTCTCGAACCCGTAGGGTCCGCACGCTTAAGGTTTCGATGACAGTTTTATTATGAGTTTATGAGTTTTGATGTACCGAAGGAGTTCGGAGTCCCGGATGAGATCGGGGACATGACGAGGAGTCTCGAAATGGTCGAGACGTAAAAATCGATATATTGGACGACTATATTCGGACATCGGAAAGGTTCCGAGTGATTCGGGTATTTTCGGAGTACCGGGGAGTTATGGGAATAGAGGAGAGAGGCCAAAAGGAAGGAGGCGCGTGGCCCCCTTCTGGTCCGAATTTGACAAGGGGTGCAGCCCCCTTTTCCTTCTCCCTCTCCCCCTCTTTCCTTCTCTCCTACTCCGGAAAGGAAAGGGGAATCCTACTAGGACTCCTTGGCGCGCCCCTTCTAGGGCCGGCCTCTCCCTTCCTCCTTTATATACAGGGGCAGGGGGGCACCTCTAGAGACAACAGTTGATCTCATGATCTCTTAGCCGTGTGCGGTGCCCCCCTCCACCACAGTTCTCCTCGATAATATTGTAGCGGTGCTTAGGCGAAGCCCTGCGACGGTAGAACATCAAAATCGTCACCACGCCGTCGTGCTGACGGAACTCTTCCTCGACACTCGGCTGGATCGGAGTTCGAGGGATGTCATCAAGCTGAACGTGTGCTAGAACTCGGAGGTGCCGTAGTTTCGGTGCTTGATCGGTCGGACCGTGAAGACGTACGACTACATCAACCGCGTTGTTCTAACGCTTCCGCTTCCGGTCTACGAGGGTACGTAGACACACTCTTCCCTCTCGTTGCTATGCATATGGTAGATAGATCTTGCGTGATCGTAGGAAAATTTTAAAATACTACGTTCCCCAACAGACATATCCTTCATGGGAAAGATATCTTCAAAGAAATTCGCATCATTCGACTCCATTATTGTACCGACATGCATGTCAGATACCTCAGCTTTTACAACCAAGAATCTATATCCAATGCTTCGGAAAGCATATCCCAGGAAAAAACAATCCATAGTCTTTGGTCCCAGTTTGCGCTTCTTTAAGATTGTCACATTGACTTTCGCCAAACAACCCCAGGTTCATAGATAAGAGAGTTTTAATCTTTTCTTCTCCCATTCCTCGAATGGAGTTATTTCTTTGTTCTTTGTGGGAACTCGGTTTAGGACATGACATGCAGTCAATATCGCCTCCCCCCACCATGCCTTGGATAGACCCGATGTATCTAACATGGCGTTAACCAAATCAGTTAGAGTACGGTTCTTTCTTTCGGCCACCCCATTTGACTGGGGTGATAGGGAGGCGTCCACTCATGGATTATTCCATGTTCCGCACAAAAAGCATCAAATTCATTGGAAAAATACTCTCCACCACGGTCGGACCTAAGCCTCTTGATCTTACGATCAAGTTGGTTTTCCACTTCAGCTTTATAGATCTTGAAAAAGTTCAAGGCCTCATCCTTAGATTTCAGAAGATACACATGACAGTATCTAGTGGATTCATCGATTAACGTCATGAAATATTTCTTTCCACCCTTTGTCAAAACACCATTCATTTCACATAGATCTGAATGTATGAGCTCTAGTGGTGCAAGATTTCTCGTTTCCGCGGTCGTGTGAGACTTACGAGGTTGCTTAGCTTGCACACAAACTTGACACTTAGATCCCTTGACGGTGGCAAAACTAGGGATTAAGTTTAATTTGGCTAGTCGCGACATGCAACCAAAGTTAACATGACACATACGTGAATGCCACACATTTGACTCACTGTTGTTGCAAACATGATTAACAACTTTATTGCAAACATCTGACAAGGATAAACGAAACAGGCCTCCCGACTCATAGCCTTTACCGACAAAGGTTCCATACTTGGATATTACAAATTTATTCGACTCAAAGACAAGCTTGTGGCCATCTCTACATAACAGAGATCCACTAACAAGATTCTTATTGACGGAGGGGACATAATGCACGTTCTTCAGCCGCACGATCTTCCTCGAAGTAAACTTCAGATCGACCGTGCCAACACCACGAACAGAAGCACTTGAACCGTTTCCCATCAGCACGGTTGAAGTCCCTGCGGTCTGATAATACGAAAACATGGAAATATCACCGCATACATGCACATTAGCACCCGTGTCAATTAACCAATCAGGAGAATGACATACTGAAAGAATAGTGGGAAATATACCATACCCATCATCCTTCATATCAGTGTCTCCAATGACAACATTGACGGTCTTGCCGCCTTTCCTAAGATGACGCTTGTCATAGCGATTAGGGTAACTAGGAGCCCAATGATCAGGATCTCCACACACATGACAGACACCTTTCTTCTTGTCATTCTTCTTCTTAAAGTTCGTGTGTTGCACAGCCTTGTTCTTCCCATCAAACTTTGCTTTTCCATCAAACTTGTCCTTGTTCTTGAACTTGTTGGGCTGAAAGTTCTTCTTCTGTACCAGATTGGCACTAGAACCTCCCTCAATAGCTTGAGCACGTGTGTCCTTTGCTCTCGCCTTTTCTTCCACATCAAGAGTACCAATGAGATCCGGAACGGAAAACTCCTGTCTCTTATGCTTTAGTAAGGTAGCAAAGTTCCTCCACGAAGGAGGAAGTTTAGTGATGATACCCCCGGCAACAAACTTGTCCGGCAGCATGCTGTTGAAGTGCTCAAGTTCTCTAGCAAACGACTGTATCTCTTGAGCCTGTTCAACTACGGAGCGCTCTTCAGTCATCCTATAATCATAGAATTGCTCCATGATGTACAGCCCAGTGCCGGCATCCGAGACCCCAAACTTGGCCTCGAGTGCGTCCCACATATCTTTTCCATTATCAATTGACGCATAAGCATCAACAATGTTCTCACCAAGAACACTCAAGAGAGCAGCCGTAAACAGGGCGTCCATTTTCAGAAAAGCTTGTTCCTGTTGAGCACCATAATCTCCTTCAGGTTTGCCAAGAGAGGCGTCATAGCAGCTCATGGTTTGAAACCACAGAACAGCTCTCACGCGCCACCTCTTATAGTGGATACCCTCAAACACAAGAGGTCTCATGGAAGCAGCAAAACCACTTGGGGTAAATTTCCTATAATAAGGTCTTTGGATTGTTGGAAATATGAGCAATTTACCAAGTGGTTTTATTAATAGAAAAACTAGATAAAGCATGACTAATATAATAGCAATAGAGCAAGTCATGCGATTTAAAAAAGAGAATGTAAATAGCATCTTCATACATAGAACTAGTGGCATATATGAAGTAGGACCTAACATATTTAGAGCAAACACTAGAACGAAGAACGGTGACAGTGTTTCTAACAGGAAGAGCATGATCACATACGGGCCAGAGAATAGAGCAAGACAAACTAGAAAGATCATGAAGACATACGAAGCAGCAGCCGAAGCCCCGGTCTTGGGTGAGTTGTCCTCGCCGGCCATGTCATCGAAGAGGTTGTCGACGTCGGGGAAGAAGTCGTCGTCGGGAAAGTAGTCGTCGGCGACCGGATCGTCTGTGATGAAACAGCCAGTAGTCGCGCCGAGCGCTCCCCAAAAACCTTATCACCCTTCTCCCGTACAGGATTCAAAAGGTGCGGTTTCGGAGGCCTACTGTCCCTACCTGCGGTGCTCGCCGCAAGCCGGGATGGGGAACATCGGGTCATTCCCGCAACCCGCGGCGAGGCGGGCGGCGGAGGAGGAGCGCGCGTGGATGTCCCTCTTGTTCTTATGCTCGTACAAGTGGAGAAAGAGCCTCCCTTATAAAGAGGTCCAACTCCTTGTAAACTAGCAATGTGGGACTAAACTTTAGTAGTGCCCCTTGCCTTGCACGAATGGGCTAAGTGGGCCTCTAGGATTTATTAGGAATTTCTGAAATTAATATTGAGTTGGGCCAAAGTAGATAAAATTCCAGCACCTCCTCCCTTTCCGTGCCACTAGCCCGAGCCCATCCATTTATCTCCCGCTCCGCTGCTCTTCCCACTCCCTCTGTCTTCGTCATGGTTCAGCAAAATATAACCACGTATGCTATGCTCATGCTGAAGCGCCAGTTCCAGATTGAGCAGGCGGTCGGGGTGAGGCGCGCAGCACGCATCGCTGTCGGCTTGCCTCCAAATTCTCTGGAGCCGGAGGAGGAGGAGCATGCGTACGAGGAGGAGGAAGAGGAGCAACAGGTGGCTCCGATGGAGGTGGCAGATCCGGAGGAGGACCTGGCGTCGGCTTCGGGCTTCAACATGGAGGACGCGGAGGCGGAGTTCGCGGTCGTCCAAGTGACCGAGATGGCGGAGCAACAGACCATCCTGGAGTCCATACGGGATGAGGCATATGTGGAGGCCAACAGCAGTTCATGTGACAACTCTGCCGAAAAAAACGGATCGGCCCCGCGTCGTCTCTGGGCGACACGGGCAGCGGCCCTTCTCCTCGGTTCACTACCGGCACTCAATCTTCTTCTTCTCCCCTCGCCGTCGCCGGAGGACGTCGCCGGGCAAAGCCTGTACGGTCCACGGCAGCGGCGAGGACTCATTTTTCTGTCCACCATCGGCGGCAGCTGCGGCGTTGTAGCGGTGGTCTTGGTCGGCTGCACGGTACCTTACGTGCAGCAGCGTCGGTGAGATGCGATCGCCGCATAGGTGCTGCGCGGTGCCAAGAAGGTGCGCAGTCCGGCGGCGCAATCGGCGGTGCGAGCTGCGTGACGGTCTGTGATCTTATTGGGGCCTTCTCTCCGGATCAAAGTGGTCGTTTAGCACTCTACGCCCCAGCTTCTCGTCAGGTGTCTTCTACGGTGGCCACCAGGCTAGGGAAGTCCAGATCGTGGCTGTATGAGGCATCGTATGTGTCAAGCCTGTCCAGATTCCATGGCTGGACGGTGGCTTACCAGGCATATACCCTACATCGGCTGCTTTGGTGCATGGAGTCGTCGGATGGCCTTGTGGGCTCTTGATGGCGCGAGCAACCTTGCAGTGTGGTGCGACCTCACACCAGCTGCTCTCCATAGCCGGCGTACAGATGTAACAGCCAGCGTATCTTACATGGGCATGGTAACAGGACGCCGCGACTAGTCCGGTGCTGTTGACGAGGACGCCATAGCAAGAGGCGATGCATGGTGTGTCTTCTGTAGACATGCCACCGGCATTCATTTGCTGGGACGACGCGAGACTGCCAAAGCGTCCCGATCTGGGATTTTGGCGGTGCCGTTCAGCCGTTGCCCTTTCTCCCTCGTTAATGACCTTACCCCATGCATAACACTGCTGAGATTGCGGAAAGTGGAGATGGCAACACATGATGACTTGGATTGGTGGTGCTTTTTGAGTACTTGGTTTCGAGCTCCGGGTTACTGCCCTAGATCTGACACTAACTGGTTATACCTAGCAATGGCGGTGTTTGCGTCGTTACCTTGTTGAAGGCATTGCTTAAAATTTGCTCGGACATAATCTTCAGGGTGAAAACCTATGATCTGACATTCAATGATTGGATCAGGTGACGGCGGCCCTTGCGCGTCGTTCCCTTCCTGTAGGCGTCGCTTGAAGAACCTTCCTCGTAGTCCTTGTGTTATGAAGAGATGGTTGGTGTTGATGGTCCTTTTTTCTTTTCTTCATCCATGCATAGCTTCGGTCTTGTATGACTTTACTTTTGCTAGTGTGATTCTTTTTGTGTGTGTTAGTGATGGTTGTGTGCATCATAGTTATGCAGAAGTCGGGTGTGTTCTCATTGTGTTTTGTATTCCCTTGATGCTATATTATGAGTCAATAAAAACACCCTTTGTCGAAAAAACAGCAGTTCATGCGATAAGAACTGGCGGCGACCGACGCGCTCTTCGACGAGGTGGAAGCGGAGGCCGACGCGGAGCAGCCGGAGGAGCCACAGGAGGCAGAGCTGTGGCTGCTGCCCATGTACCCTGAGCCAGGCACGGAGATAGTGGACATCTCCGACGAGGATTAGGTTAGTTTATCTACATAGTACATGGATTTCATCATTTGCATGCTTTTATATGGATTTAAGGTTTGTAGTATGAGATATCCGGATGCAGAAGAGAAAATTTGAGGCGTGACCTGTCATTGTCCGCGGACGAGTTTGTGCACGTTCGCGTGCGTTTGAGGTGTCGGATTTGCCGTCCGTGACTGTAGATGCTCTCATAGCACTGCATTGTATTTATAGGTCGCCAGCACCAAACATGTAACTGTTTTCTGCCTCTTTTTATTCATTCAGGTGCAGTAACCAGTGGTTCTCTGAGACATTGTTCAAAAAGAATTTCAGTGCCGACGAAACACGAAAAAGCAATGCCTTCAGAGTATTCCACGGGAGGAATAAATTTGCTGCATTTGCAGATCTCTTTGCTTATGTTATTTTTACAGCTCCACATGGAAATTGTCAAAGGCTTTTCCTTGATTTCACGAGGGTCAGTGCCCGGTTAGATATATCCTCTGGATCTTTGTTCTTACATGGTGCTTTTCATCTAGCGGAAGCTTTTTTCTTCTCAAGACGGCCTGATTTCGAAACATTCGATGATGTTCGTCCAGATCTGATTGTTTCTCTTCAACAACATGTGTATCATATGTTTCTTTCATTTCACGCTGTGCCCTGTTACGTTGAACTAGAAGGTCCTTCCTTATGCAGACTGTCATGCCACAAAGCATGATATTTTTACTCTTTTTTTGGATTTGATCTGTCAAAACATTTTGAAATATGTATTCTCCAGTTCAGCCAATAACCGTAAGGTGGACTTTGTCTGACATGCTTTGCTATTTGATTAATCAAGCTATTGAAAAGCTAGTTAAACATTCACTTTCCCAACAGGAGTTGATTGACACATTGCTATTCTATATCAAACACAAGTGGTCCGCTTGGTAAGCTACCAACAAAAATTGCAAACAAAATATGTACATCTCTATGTTTTCTATAGGAAAATTTTATTAGGGTCATGTAATATATTAATTTGATCTAGGCATAAGTTTTGCTGAAAGAATTGCACTACCCAGCCCCCGCGTCGCTCCTAAGGGCGACTCGGGCGGTGAAACCCTAGCCGCCACCCAAGCCCCCTCCTTCCCCTCCCTTCCCTCCCCGCTGCCAGAGGATGCCGGCGGGCCAAGCCCTAGTCTGTGGATGGCGGCGGCGAGGCCCTCGTTCGTGTGCTCACGCGCTGGTGTTGGGCGCGCGGGAGCGTGCGGTGGTGTGGGAGACGGTAGTGCGTCCAGGGAGGTTGAGATAACGTGCTACATGTGCGCGGTGGAGCTTCCATGGCGGCGGGCTGGCCGCTGCAGCGACCGACAGAGTTGCGGGCGCCCAGATCTAGGTCGCGCGAGCCCGCTCTGGCCGGTGACAACCACTCTGCCCCCACCCACCCTTCTTCCTCCTCCCACCCGTCCCGGACGCCACCAATGGTCGTCGATGGGTTATTGAGCACGCATGCGGCAACCCTGGCGGTTGCTGCGTTGATGTGCTCTGGTGGATCCTGGCGGCGGAGGCTGCGGGCCGATGCGGCGGCGATGCAGTGCAGGTGACTGATGTTGCCTGTTGGTCGCGCCCCCGGCAGTGGCTGGCCTGCTAGCACTGCGCTGGCCGGTGCCCACTCCTGTGAATGTCGACGTTCCTAGGCTTCCCTCCTCCATGTGCTTCGGTCTTCTCCGACGTTCTTCGCCATGTCTAGTATGCCACTACATCTAAAGTCCTTGCTCATGGGTCGGGGAGAAATCCGTGTGCAGCAATGTCCTGTGTAGTCAACGGCGATGCCTGAGGGTGATGTCACCTCCTTGGAGGCGTTGGCATGACCCCTGAAAGGGCCTCCTTTTCGAGCACCGGGAGAAATCCTAGGTCCGGCCTCCCAGACCGGGCAGTCTCTACGTCGTTACCCTCTTGACGACACTGCTTTGGCTGCAAGTGGAGTACTTGATGCGGCAGATGGTGGCTAGTGATGAATTGCTCTAGCGTAGACGGCTGCACATGGACCAAGTCGCAACGTATGCCAGCGTTCGCGCTCCCCCAATGAATGCTACCCAAGTTCCTGTTGGGCCCTGCCTTTCACCCGCCGACTCCCCTAGGCACATGGGTGCGAGGTAAGTTGGCCTGGGCAGTCCCTGGAGTTGCAATCGAACCTTGAGGTGTCTACCAATGGCGTTGATGCTGCCCTGTTGCTCCGAGTCTCAGTGCCTCGCCATCTTTGACTGCAGACTAGGCTGGGCGAGGCCTAATGTCGTTGTGTATCTATAGTTGAGGGCACCTCCTCACCTAGCTCTAGTCGTTTGGTGAGGACGGTCGTCTGTGTGTGGGGGAGGGCGTGCGCGCGTGTGCCTCCTTCGTAGAGGTTGTACCCCCGATGTTTACCTGTTTAACGCAATGAAACACAAACTCTTGTGTTTTCTTGGGCAAAAAAGAGCTTTGCTGAAAGAAATAATCAAATTGGTTAGGAGGACGTATCCAGTAAGTGAACTCTGCCAATTACCATTAGTTTTCTGACTAATGGCCGGGATATTGGTTTCTTTCCTCTCCTTCTGGTTTTCTTCTATCGTTTCAGTTATTTGTCAAACTGTACACAAGGATTAGAAAAGTTTGGTAGTGAGGACTAATCAAGTAGCAACAAGTATTAAGGAAAGCTAGCATATATTTATCTATTGGTAATGGATGCGTCACATGAGAGTTTAACCATGCATGCATCGGTTAGGACTAGGTTATGCTTAGATGTAGAACTCAAACACCTCAGCTATACTGAGCCTAGGGCCTTAGACACTGGTACAACGAGCTGCTATACAAATGGTTTTAACCCTTTTCCGTGACGGCATTTTAAACCGCTGTCTTGCGCGCTAGTGTGGGGGGATAGGGAGCCTTTCCTACACAACCCAGAAACCGTCGGGGATAAACCATTCGGTCACACACGCTGCGCAAAATGAGGTCGTGTGCGATCAGGCTAGCCATAGCATACAATTATACAGGCTCAACCATTTCCGTTCATCGGTGCATCCCACACAGTGAATCATAGATAAACGTTTTCCTTCGTATTACTAGTAGAAAAACGACTTGACGTGAGCCCCATGAGTCCCGGTTTGATAATGCCCGATACTAATGTGACCATTAGTCCCGATTCCAACGGCTAGGGGGTGTGCATCATTAGTCCCAGTTCGTGGCGTGTGTCTAGTGCTGGTTCGTGGCACGAACCGGGACTAAAGAGGTGGTGCCAGGCTTGTTTCAGGCTTGGGCCCCCACGAGCACATTTAGTCCCGGTTTCATGTCACAAACCGGGACTAGAGGTGCACATGTAGTCCCGGTTCGTATAACCAGCCGAGACTAAAGAAGTCACTATATATAGTGCTTCGTCGAGCCCGAGCAGAAGCTCTCTGTTTTCCCCCTTTCCTCTATGTTTTCTTGCCCTCTTCCTCGAGCTCACCTCCATTTTGCCAAAATTTGTCAAGATTTGAAGGCACCCCATCCATACAAGTGTTCACAAAGGTTAGCAACTTTGTCCTTTCATCTCTCATTACTAAATTAGCTCTTGCAATGCTCTGTAAGTATAGTGATTTGTGGGTTTTAGTTTGGGAGTAATTATATGTGGTAGTTTATTTGATTTGTATGCAATTTGAGCTCAAATTAACTTTTTAGTTTGCATATGTAGGTGTGGTTGACTTAGTGCCTTCCCGTCCTCGTCCTAACCACCATCGATCGACCGCACCATCCCGTCGCCGGCACCACCTTGGTGAGCCTATTGTTCTTATCCTTTTTATTTAAAAAATCATGTTTGTATGATTTAAATAGTTACTTGTATAATTTTCTTACTTGTATGATTGTTTGTTATATATAGTGCCATGGTCTTGATAGATATCCCCGTCGTCCCTCGTCCGGTTTATGATTCGGCCCTCGTCCGGTTTATGATTCGGATGTGGTATATATATTTTCTATAATTATTTGTTGCATTTCGTGTTTATGACAATTATGCCCATCAAGTTGACATAGATATTTTTATCTAGGTGGTATGTGAACCAGAAATTCCAACCGACCATCTTGTCGAGAAATTAAATTTAGTTGGAAAAGAAAACGAGTATTTGAAAGAAAAATTGGAAAGAATTGAAGATGAGAAGATGAAACTGGAGTTGTATGTTGCCGATGTCGTCGATGATCACAAGATCAAGATGGATACAATGTGCTTGAAGATTAGAAAGATTAGAAATATGTCATTGATAATGAGGCTCTGTCTCATTCTGTTGTTGGATCAATTGTTACCTTAGTTGTGATCTTGATCGCATTTGTTGTTACATTTAAATACTTTAGTTAGAGAGTTTGTATGTTATTTTATGAGAATATATAAGTGTGTATGAACTTGTATTAATTTGGTCTTTTCGGTGTTGTGTAATGAAGATGAGCCGGCAATGGATATATGATGACCAACGCTCTCCCAGTTCATTAATGACGTGCATACTTTTCTGCTTGCGGCTGAGGCAAACAAGTGGCCAGATGGTTTTATGTGTTGACCATGTGGTGTCTGTAAGAATGATCACAATTACTCTAATGCAAGAACCATCCACGTTCACAGGTTTACGTCCGGTTTCATGTCCAGCTATAACTGTTGGACCAAGCATGGAGAAAGAGGGGTTCTAAAAGAAGACCATGATGACAGCTATCCTGACCATGGGTTCCCTGGATATGATGGTACTACAATGGGGGAAGAAGCTGAGCCAGCAATGGGGGAAGAAGCTGAAGAAGAGGCATCAGATGAGCCACTCACTAGTACAGCGAGGTGCTATACAAATGGTTTTTAACCCCTTTTCGCGACGGCATTGGGAACCGTCGACTAGTGAGTGTGGGCTATAGGGGGGTCCTTCCCACACGACCCAGAAACTGTCGGGGATATGCCCTCCTGGCACACACGCTCGGCAAAATGAGGTCGTGTGTGACGGGAGAGCGACCAAATACGGTTATACATATAGTAGTGCTAAATAAAATAAAATTATACAGGCAAAATCATTTGCCGTCGTCGGTACATCCCACACAGTTAGCCCCGTTAAACGTTTCCGTTCGTACGTACATCCCACACAGTCGCTCCAAGGAAAACGTTTTTGTCCGCAGGTACATCACACATAATTTTCCCCGTTAGATCGTTTGTGATAGTATTTCCATTGCATGCAGTATTAACAATTTCATCGTTTGCGTTACTGAATGCATCACACGGTGCGTAGAAGAAACTTTGTGGGAAAGGCTGTCCATCACACACAATTTTTATGTGGTAAACATTTGCGCCAGGTGGCCTAATGCAAACCGTTTTCAAAAGGATGTCGTGTGCGATTGTTCATTAATCTAACACGGTTTATTCCTAGAAACTGTGTGTTATTGAATGCATCACACGCGGTGTTTTCTCAATAACCGTTTGCAATAGAAAACCCCAATTAGAAGGCTAATTATCCTATTATTATTAATCCATTTATTAATCTAATTGACATTTCATATTAAGCACATAATATATTTCATTTTTATAATTGAAATACATCAGAGTACAACATCAAATAGCTGTAGCACTCAGCTACCCCATTACACAACTGCACCAGCACCAAATTTCACATGCAACATCTATAACCTTTCGAAATTAGCAACATAGACGGTACATAGAAAGATGTATCTCATCTGAAAAACTGCTGAAGCAGAAGGCGAATATTGAGTCTTCATTGATGTTGAGGGTCTTTGCAACTTTAGGCCAGTGCCTGTGGGCGATTGACCGTCCATCCTACGTCCTCTTCAGGAACACTTCAATGTTGAACCATGGGTATTGTATGAATACTGCTACTTCTAGAGCTTGCGTTATATTCCCTTGAAGAGGAAAGGGTGATGCAGCACATTAGTGTAAGTATTTCCCTTAGTTTTTGAGAACCAAGGTATCAATCCAATAGAAGACCACGCGAGAGTCCCTCGCACCTGCACAAACAAATAAGAAGTTTGCAGTCAACGCGATAAGGGGTTGTCAATCCCTTCACGGTCACTTACGAAAGTGAGATCTGATAGATAGGATAGGATAGTATTTTTGGTATTTTTTGGTATAAGAACAGAAAGTAAAGAAAGCAAATAAAAAACGGCAAAGGAAATTGAAGGGAAAGGAATATGATAAAGATAGACCCGGGGGCCATAGGTTTCACTAGTGGCTTCTCTCATGATAGCAGAATTCTACGGTGGGTGAACAAATTACTGTCGAGCAATTGATAAAAAAGCGCATAGTTATGAGAATATCTAGGCATGATCATTATATATAGGCATCACGTCCGTAACAAGTAGACCGAAACGATTCTGCATCTACTACTATTACTCCACACATCGACCGCTATCCAGCATGCATCTAGAGTATTAAGTTCATAAGAACAGAGTAACGCCTTAAGCAAGATGACATGATGTAGAGGGATAAACTCAAGCAATATGATATAAACCCCATATGTTTATCCTCGATGGCAACAATACAATACATGCCTTGCTGCCCCTACTGTCACTGGGAAAGGACACCGCAAGATTGAACCCAAAGCCAAGCACTTCTCCCATTGCAAGAACTATAGATCTAGTAGGCCAAACCAAACCAATAATTTGAAGAGACTTGCAAGGATATTATAATCATACATAAAAGATTTCAGAAAAGAATCAAATATTGTTCATAGATAATCTTGATCATAAACCCACAACTCATCGGGTCTCGACAAACACACAGCAAAAGATTACATCAAATAGATCTCCTCGAAGATGGAGGAGAACTTTGTATTGAGATCCAAAAAGAGAGAAGAAGCCATCTAGCTAATAACTATGGACCCGAAGGTCTGCAGTAAACTACTCACAACTCATTGGTGAGGCTATGGTGTTGATGTAGAAGCACTCCGTGATCGATCCCCCCTCCGGTGGAGCTTTGGAACAGGCCCCAAGATGGAACATAAGGTTTTATCTATTGCCTCGATGTTTTCAGGGTACGTGGATATATATATAGGAGGAAGGAGGGCACCGGGGGAGCCAGAGGGGGCCCACGAGGGTGGGGGCGCCTGCCCCCTGGGCGCACCCTGCCCCCTCGTGGCTGCCTCTCTCGTTCCCTCGCGTATACTCCAACTCTTCTGTGAACATACGGTTCCAAAAATAACTCTCCCGAAGGTTTCATTCCATTTGGACTCCGTTTGATATTTCTTTTCTGCGAAACACACGAAAATAGGCAAAAAAAAATAGGAATTTGCACTGGGCCTTGGGTTAGTTGGTTAGTCCCAAAAATAATATAAAAGTGTATAATAAAGCCCATTAAACATCCAAAACAAAATATATAATAGCATGGAACAATCAAAAATTATAGATACGTTGGAGACGTATCAAGCATCCCCAAGCTTAATTCCTGCTCGTCCTCGAGTAGGTAAATGATAAAAGTAGAATTTTTGATGTGGAATGCTAACCAACATAATTCTCAATGTAATTTCCTTTATTGTGGCATGAATGTTCAGATCCGAAAGATTCAAGACAAAAGTCTATATTGACATAAGAATAATAATACTTCAAGCATACTAACAAAGCAATCATGTCTTCTCAAAATAACATGGCCAAAGAAAGTTCATCCCTACAAAATCATATAGTTAGGCTATGCTCCATCTTCGTCACACAAAATATTCCAATCATGCACAATCCCGGTTTCAGCCAAGCACTTGTTTCATACGTAAAAAATTTCAAACTCTTTCAACTTTCACGCAATATATGAGCGTGACCCATGGACATAGCACTATGTGGAATAGAGTGGTGGTTGTGGCGAAGACAAAAGAGGAAGATGGTCTCACATCAACTAGGCATATCAATGGGCTATGGAGATGCCCATCAATAGATATCAATGTGAGTGAGTAGGGATTGTCATGCAACCGATGCACTAGAGCTATAAATGTATGAAAGCTCAACAAAAGAAACTAAGTGGGTGTGCATCCAACTTGCTTGCTCACGAAGACCTAGGGGATTTGAGGAAGCCCATCGTTGGAATATACAAGCCAAGTTATATAATGAAAAGTCCCACTAGTATATGAAAGTGACAAAACAAGAGACTCTCTATCATGAAGATCACGGTGCTACTTTGAAGCACAAGTGTGGAAAAAGATAGTAGCATTGTCCCTTTTCTTTTCTTTTTCTTTTTTTCTTTTTTTCTTTTTTTCCTTTTTTCTTTTCTTTTTTTGGACTTTCTTTTTTCTTTGGCCTTTCCTTCTTCTTTTTTTCTTTTCTTCTTTTTCTGTTTCTTTTTTTCCTTTTGGACAGTGCTCTAATAATGATGATCATCACACTTATATTGATTTACAACTCGATACTAGAACAAAGTATGACTCTATATGAATGCCTCCGGCGGTGCCGGGATGTGCAATAAATCAAGAGTGACATGTATGAAAAATTATGCATGGTGGCCTAGCCATGAATACGATGTCAACTACATGATCATGCATGGCAATACGACAATGATGAAGCGTGTCATAGCAAACGGAACGGTGGAAAGTTGCATGGCAATATATCTCGGAATGGCTACGGAAATGCCATGATAGGTAGGTATGGTGGCTGTTTTGAGGAAGGTATATGGTGGGTGTATGGTACCGGCGAAAGTTGCGCGGTACAAGAGAGGCTAGCAATGGTGGAAGGGTGAGAGTGCGTATAATCCATGGACTCAACATTAGTCATAAAGAACTCACATACTTATTGCAAAAATCTACAAGTCATCAAAACAAAGTACTACACGCATGCTCCTAGGGGAAGGGTTGTAGGAGTGAACCATCGCGCGATTCCAACCTCCACACAAAGGATGACACTCAATGAAATACTTCATGCTTCAAATTTGTCACACAACGGTTACCATACGTGCATGCTACGGGAATTGCAAAGCTTAACACAAGTATTTCTCAAATTCACAACTACTCTACTAGCATGACTCTAATATCACCATCCCCATATCTCAAAACAATCATCAAGTATCAAACTTCTCATTCAATGCACTTTAAATGAAAGTTTTTTACTATAATCATCTTGGATGCCTATCATATTAGGACTAGTTTTATAACCAAAGCACATTACCATGCTGTTCTAAAATACTCTCAAAAGGATATAAGTGAAGCATGAGAGATCAATAATTTCTATAAAATAAAACCACCACCGTGCTCTAAAAAGATAAAAGTGAAGCACTAGAGCAAAACTATGTAGCTCAAAAGATATAAGTGAAGCACATAGAGTATTCTAATAAATTCCGATTCATGTGTATCTCTCTCAAAAGGTGTGTCCAGCAAGGATGATTGTGGTAAACTAAAAAGCAAAGACTCAATTCATACATGACGCTCCAAGAAAACACATATCATGTGGTGAATAAAAATATAGTCTCAAGTAAAGTTACCGATAGATGAACACGAAAGAGGGGATGCCTTCCCGGGGCATCCCCAAGCTTAGGCTTTTGGTTGTCCTTGAATTTTACCTTGGGGTTCCTTGGGCATCCCCAATATTAGGCTCTTTCCACTCTTTGTTCCATAGTCCATCAAATACTTACCCAAAACATGAAAACTTCACAACACAAAACTTAGCCAAAAATCTCGTGAGCTCCGTTAGTATAAGAAAACAAACCACCACTCAAAGGTACTGTAATGAACTCAATCTTTTTTTATATTGGTTTTAAACCTACTGTATTCCAACTTATCTATGATTCATACCCCCCCCCGATACTACTCATAGATTCATCAAAATAAGCAAACAACACACGAAAAACAGAATCTGTCAAAAAACAGAACAGTCTGTAGAAATCTATAACTTTCGAATACTTCTGTAACTCTAAAAAAATTGGTGGACGTGAGGAATTTGTCTATTAATCATCAGCGAAAAGAATAAACTAAAAAGCACCTTCCAGTAAAAAATGGTAGCTATTCTCGTGAGTGCAAAAGTTTCTGTTTTTTACAGCGTGATCGCATAAACTTCACCCAAGTCTTCCCAAAGGTTTTACTTGGCACAAACACTAATTAAAACACAAAACCACATCTAAACAGAAGCTAGATGAAATATTTATTACTAGACAAAAGCAAAAACAAATAAAATAAAATTGGGTTGCCTCCCAACAAGCTCTTTCCTTATAGCCATTAAGATAGGCTTGAGAATTCAATGATGCTCACATGAAAGACAAGACTGGAAGCACAAAAAGAGCATCACATAGCACGTGAAAATCACATCTAAGTCTAATATACTTCCTATGCATAGGCATTTTATAGGAAAACAAATTAGCACGACAAGCAAGATCTAACATATGCAAGGAAGAAGAAAGAAACAAGATCAATCTCAACATGAAGAGAGGTAATTTAGTAACATGAAGATTTCTACAACCATATTTTCCTCTCTCATAATAATTGCATGTAGGATCATAAGAAAATTCAACAATATAGCTATCACAAAACATATTCTCAACACGATCCACATGTATACGAAGTTGACACTCTTCCAAAATAGTGGGATCAACATTAACTAAAGTCATGACCTCTCCAAACCCACTTTTATCAGAAAATCATAAGATTGAACATTCTCCAAATATGTGGGATCTAAAGTTGACACTCTTCCGAACCCACTTTCAATACTATTGCAAACACTATTATCAATCTTATATTCATCATGGGGATTAAATAAATTTTCAAGATCATAAGAAGAATCACCCCAATCATGATCATTGCAACAAGTAGTGGACATAGCAGTACTAGCATCCCCAAGCTTAGGGTTTTGCATATCATTAACACAATTGACATCAATAGAATTTATATTAACAACATTGCAATCATGTTTTTCATCTAAAGAGCTATCGTGAATCACTTCATAAATTTCTTCTTTCAACACTTCATCACAAATTTTAGATTCACGAATTTCAAGAAAAACCTCATAAAGATAATCTAGTGCACTAAACTCACTAGCAATTGGTTCATCATAGTTGGATCTCTTAAAAAGATTAGCAAGTGGATGAGGATCCATAACTTTGCAAGCGAAGATGCAAACTGATAGAGGGCACAAGGCAACACAAGCACACAAGAAGCAAGCAAAAAGAGGCAAACGGGAAAAGGGCGAATAACGGCAAGGGTGAAGTGGGGGGGAGGAAAACGAGAGGAAAATAATGTAGTGCGAAGGATAAGGGTTTGTGATAGGTACTTGGTATATTACTTTTGCGTAGATCTCCCCGGCAACGGCGCTAGAAATTATTCTTGCTACTTCTCGAGCTTGCGTTGTATTCCCTCGAAGAGGAAAGGGTGATGCAGCACAGTAGCGTAAGTATTTCCCTCAGTTTTTGGGAACCAATGTATCAATCCAGTAGGAGACCACGCGTGAGTCCCTGGCACCTGCACAAACAAATAAGAACTTCGCAGCCAACGTGATAAGGGGTTGTCAATCCCTTCACGGTCACTTACGAAAGTGAGATCTAATAGATAGGATAGGACAGTATTTTTAGTATTTTTTGGTATAGGAACAAAAAATAAAGAAAGCAAATAAACAACGGCAAAGGAAATTGAAGGGAAAGTAATATGATAAAGATAGACCCGGGGGCCATAGGTTTCACTAGTGGCTTCTCTCATGATAGCAGAATTCTACGGTGGGTGAACAAATTACTGTCGAGCAATTGATAGAAAAGCGCATAGTTATGAGAATATCTAGGCATGATCATTATATATAGGCATCACGTCCATAACAAGTAGACCGAAACGATTCTGCATCTACTACTATTACTCCACACATCGACCGCTATCCAGCATGCATCTAGAGTATTAAGTTCATAAGAACAGATTAACGCCTTAAGAAAGATGACATGGTGTAGAGGGATAAACTCAAGCAATATGATATAAACCCCATATTTTTATCCTCGATGGCAATAATACAATACGTGCCTTGTTGCCCCTACTGTCACTGGGAAAGGACACCGCAAGATTGAACCCAAAGCCAAGCACTTCTCCCATTGCAAGAACTATAGATCTAGTAGGCCAAACCAAACCAATAAATCGAAGAGACTTGCAAGGATATTATAATCATGCATAAAATATTTTAGAAAAAAATCAAATATTGTTCATAGATAATCTTGATCATAAACCCACAATTCATCGGATCTCGACAAATACACCGCGAAAAGATTAGATCAAATAGATCTCCTTGAAGATCGCGGAGAACTTTGTATTGAGATCCAAAAAGAGAGAAGAAGCCATCTAGCTAATAACTATGGACCCGAAGGTCTGTAGTAAACTACTCACAACTCATCGGTGAGGCTATGGTGTTGATGTAGAAGCATTCCGTGATCGATCCCCCCTCGGGCGGAGCTCCGGAATAGGCCCCATGATGGGATCTCACGGGAACAGAAGGTTGCGGCGGTGGAATTAGGATTTTCTATGTTGCCTCGATGTTTTTAGGGTACGTGGATATATATAGGAGGAAGGAGGGCATCGGGGGAGCCAGAGGGGGCCCACGAGGGTGGAGGGCGCGCCTGCCCCCCCTGGGCGCGCGTTGTGCCCTCGTGGCCGCCTCTCTCGTTCCCTCACGTGTACTCCACGTCTTCTATGAAGATACAGTTCCAAAAATAACTCTCCCAAAGGTTTCATTCCGTTTGGACTCCGTTTGATATTCCTTTTCTGCGAAACACTGAAATAGGCAAAAACAGCAATTTGCACTGGGCCTTGGGTAAGTAGGTTAGTCCCAAAAATAATATAAAAGTGTATAATAAAGCCCATTAAACATCCAAAACACAATATATAATAGCATGGAACAATAAAAAATTATAGATACGTTGGAGATGCATCAAATACCTTCCTCACCCCCTGACCATACAGGTGGTTTGAGAGGTTATCATCAGTGAACTGCTTTGAAAAGGCCTGAAAACAACGATGTTCATAAATATCTTCTCTATATTGGAAATGGGGCAAAGGAATAAAAAAGGCTAGGTATAATAGTTAGTACCATCATGTAGTGAACTGATGTCTTCTTCATTATGCAGACAAAGATCTTGTTGTTTTTTGTTGCTAATTTCTTTATCCTAGCAATCTTTCTGAGTTTCTTGACTTGACTGATATTCATGGACTACTCATTTCCCCATGTGTTAAAAGTTTTTATTATATCCTTCTTGGATATCTATCACTTTGGGACTAATTTTTATGTGTTGCTTTTGATAAGCTCAAACAAATATAACTGAAGATCATGAGCATAATTTTTCTTTTTTCTCTCAAAATAATATAAGTGAAGCAAGAGAGAATTTTCTTTAAAATTTTACTAACTCTCAAATAAATCTAAAGGAAGCAAGCGAGTATTTCTTCAAAAATACTAAGCACACCGTGCTCAAAAAGATATAAGTGAAGCACTAGAGCAAGTCCTAGCTCATAAAAATTTAAGTGAAGTATAGAGAACTATTCTAGCAAGTCATGGCATTATTTTGGCTCTCTCAAATAGGTGTGTACAGCAAGGATTGATGACTTAAAAAGCAAAATAAAACAAGCAATGGATCGTATCATACAAGACGCTCCAAGGAAAACACATATCATGTGATGAATATGTTGGGGAACATAGTATTTTAAAATTTTCCTACGATCACGCAAGATCTATCTACCAGATGCATAGCAACGAGAGGGAAGAGTGTGTCTACGTACCCTCGTAGACAGGGAACAGAAGCGTCAAGTGACGCGGTTGATGTTGTCGAACTTCTTCGCGATCCAACCGATCAAGCACCGAACGTACGGCACCTCCGCGTTCAGCACACGTTCAGCTTGATGACGTCCCACGAGCTCTTGATCCAGTTGAGCTTCACGGGAGAGTTTCGTCAGCACGACGGCGTGGTGACGGATATGATGTGTTCACCGGCGCAAGGCTTCGCCTAAGCTCCGCGACGGTATGACCGAGGTGTGATTCTGTGGAGGGGGGCACCGCACACGGCTAAAACAATTCAACTTGTGTGTCTTTGGGTGCCCCCCTGCCCCCGTATATAAAGGAGCAAGGGAGGGAGGCCGGCCGGCCCTTCCTGGTGCGGCTAGGGACTGGACTCCTACTAGGAATAGGATTGCAATCCTATTCCTAGTAGGATTCACCAAAAGAAGGAAGAGGGAAAGGAATAGGAGAGGTGGCGCCCCCCCCCCCCCAATCCTAGTCCAACTAGGAACCCTAGGTGGGGGCGCCGGCCAGCCCTATGGGCTACCTCCCTCTTTCCCTTTAGGCCCACTATGGACCATCCCCTCTCGTAGGGGGTTCCGGTAACCCCCTCCGGCAATCCCGATAAATCCGAAACTTTTCTGGAACACTTCCGGTGTCCGAATATAGTCGTCCAATATATCAATCTTTATGTCTCGGACATTCCGAGACTCCTCGTCATGTCCGTGATCTCATCCGGGACTCCGAACTACCTTCGGTACATCAATACTCATAAACTCATAATACCGATCGTCATCAAACGTTAAGCGTGCGGACCCTACGGGTTCGAGAACTATGTAGACATGACCGAGACTCATCTCCGGTCAATAACCAATAGCGGAACCTGGATGTTCATATTGGCTCCTACATATTCTACGAAGATCTTTTATCGGTCAGAACCGCATAACAACATACGTTGTTCCTTTTGTCAAACGGTATGTTACTTGCCCGAGATTCGATCGTCGGTATCTCTATACCTAGTTCAATCTCGTTACCAGCAAGTCTCTTTACTCGTTCCGTAACATATCATCTCGTGACTAACTCATTAGTCTTTTGCTTGCAAGGCTTATTGTGATGTGTGTTACCGAGAGGGCCCAGAGATACCTCTCCGACACTCGGAGTGACAAATCCTAATCTTGATCTATGCCAACACCACAAATACTTTCGGAGACACCTGTAGAGCATCTTGATCTTGCGCACCCAAGTTGATCTTGCGCACCCAAGCAAGGCGCCGAAGGGCCTCCCTCACCGTCCACTTCTTGTGCTTGGAGGCGGCGAACATGAATAGGGCAATATCCTTCGGTTTTTCCCCTTGCAACCAAGGAGCATCCCAAAATGGAGTCTTTCCTCCAATACCAATGGAAATGACACTGGAGCCGTAGAAAAGGTCCATGTCAACCTCATTGCATGGGTTCCCGAGGCCCACTGACAGCTTGGTGGGGTCCTTCCATTTCATCCAAGGCCATCGCACACGTAGAGCTCTCGCAAATTTTCCCAAATGGAGGATCCCTAGTCCACCATGGTTAGTAGGGTGACATGTCTCCAAATTAACTTCGCACTTCGCACCCGTAGTTTTCTAACTGGCCGGCCACATAATGGCCCGCTCAATCTTGTTAACACTTTGCGGAATGGAAGGAGGGACCACGAGTGAGCACCGATTTCACGAGAACCGAACACCCGATAGTGGTAATGTTCCTTCCTTGCCAGGGGGGCAACCTTGCAGCGACCTTGTCCACAAGATGTTGGAAGTCCACCCTCTTCAGCTACCAGAAGGAGAATATTGAAGATGACTAAACAGAGTCACGTACCCTTGGGACCGCAGGCAACTGTGATGTGCCCAAACAAATATGTCCATTAAAACAACATACTGCTAAACCAAGACAAACACATAAATACTTGATACCTCAGAACCTGGGTCACTACAACCATGATCGCTTCAAGCCAGCATACATACACAAATGATGATAGGGTTTCGTAACCCACTAGATAAATTAGCGTCTCTTAACCAACTAGGAGAGATGATACTACAGATACATAAAAAGTAGAATGGTTGTAGGCACTAGGACAGTAGGAGCAATACTCGATGTTGTTTAGCTTCTTACGGGAATTTTGATAGTGTGGCTCAAATCCATAGACTTGTAAGGCTTGGGTCCTTTGTGGACTCCTCAAATTTTCTTTCACCTACTGGTCGCTGGTTCTGTCCTTGGCAATGTTGCTCTTATTGCACTCTCCTAGACTAGTTAACTCAGGGATCAGATCTTGCATGTTCTTATTCAGCGAACTTAACGCGTATTATACCAATTGAAGCACCGCTGAAGTAAATAGCAGAAGGTGGTCCGGTTCCTTCCCATTCATACCACCTTCCTCCACTCAAACCCATCGTTGTTGGTATTTCTCTCTTTTTCACACGAGATGGCACACGATATGTAGAAGACTTTGAGAAGAAATTGAAGCTCCACAACTTCAAAGGAAGAATGGGTTTTATAAGGACACCATCATGTCTAGATGGGCAAGGTTGGGTGGGCGCATGATACGTCTCAAACGTATCTACTTTTCCAAACACTTTTGATATTGTTTTGACCTCATTCTTGCATGATTTGGACTAAACTAACCCGGACTGACGCTGTTTTCAGCAGAGCTGCATGTATGGTTTATTTGTGTGCAGGAAAACAGATTTTTAAGTATCTCAGAAAAATCCACGAAAAATCATAGAAAATCCACGCACCCGAAGGAACCAAATACCAGAAGTGGGGCCAGAGGGGGGCCAGGGGGTGCCCAGGCGCCCTGTGGGCGCGCCCCCTCTGGGCCGCGCCGGGGGGGCGCCTGGGTGGGGCCCACACCCCTTGGTGCCCTACTTTAGCCCGTATTTTTCCTCCCGACGCAGAAACCCCCAGATCGGAAGTCCTTTCGCAGTTTTTCGTCGCGGAGCCGCCGCCACCCTCTGTTCTTCTTCGGGAGGGCTAATCTGGAGGCTGAATTGGCCTCCGGAGAGGGGAGATCGTCGCCATCGTCATCATCATCACCACTCCATCATCCCTCCATGACTTCCCCCTTCATGTGTGAGTAATTCCCCTACTGTAGGCGAAGGGGATGGTAGGGATTGGATGAGTTAGATCATGTACTAGTTCGTCAGATTGTTGGGGGCATGTTGCCTATCATCTAGTATGGTGTTTATCATCTTTGCTACAACTTGTTATTCTTAATGCTTGACACTTAGGGCCCGAGTGCCATGATTTCAGATCTGAACCATATGTGTTTTCATGAATATATTTGTGTTCTTGATCCTATCTATGAGTTGTATGCACCTGTTACGGTTCGGAACCGGCGATCCCAAAAGTGACAGCTTGGGACACCAAAGGGGACGGTCCGTAGTTTGAGGATTACATGTATCCATTGAGTTCATTGCTTTGTTCCGGTGCTCTTTGACAGGAGCACCTCAATATCCATTAGTTCCTTTTGGCCCCATTCATAGCGGGATGGTAGGACAAAAGATGTTGTGCAAGTTCTTATTGCAAGCACGTACAACTACCTACGGGATACATGCCTAATGTTTGATATTTGCCTAGATGATCATTACTTTTCCGTGTGCCGTGCCCCAAGTTAGAATCTATCTCATCCATGCAGCGCCCAACCATCCACCTCCCTAGCCTACAGTACTTTAAACCTTGCTTGTCACTAGTTGCTACTTTTTCCATTTACTACTGCTATTTACTTTTACTGTTTACTTTTACTATTACTATCATCACTATCATATCACTGTTACCACTTATCTTTTGTTGCAAGTTAGTATATTTCAGGTGCGGTTGAATTGACAACTCAACTGTTAAAGCTTATAAATACTCTTTGGCTCCCCGTGTGTCGAATCAATAAATTGGGTTATTCTTACCCGCGAAGACTATCTCGATCCCTTACGGTTGAGGGTTATAAAGTACCGTTTTCTGGCGCCGTTGCCGGGGAGCATAGCAATATTTACAAGTCTACTTGAGGTATCCTACCTGCTGCCCTTTATTCACTATGGGTAAGAAAGGAGTCCCCAGGGTTCCGATCTTACTATCCACTACAAGAAGAGGTACTGCTCTGAGCACTAGTGCTACACTTGATTCACCTTCTGTTATGAGTAAGTTTGCCTCACCACCACCACATGATGCTCCTACTGAATCTGTTATTATGTCTGATACTCTTGATGATGCTTCTACAACTTTTGATCATGATATTAGTTCGCTTGGTTATGCTCTTGAGAAACAAATTGCTGCTGCTGCTGAAAAATATGGAATTGAACTTCCTGTTGCTCGCTACCCTATTGGTGAAACTTATGATTATCCTGATTTGAGTAAACTCCAGGAGAGGCTCCTTGATGATGATTACTATATGCTTGATGAAGATCTATGCAGGGAACTGACAGAGTTTGCTGGCTCTGACCCTGAAACTATTAAGAAAATATTTGAAAAACACTCTTTGAAAAACAAAACCGTTCCTAATCCTGAGTTTGCTACATCTCCTATATGCATTGATGATCCTGATTTTGATTTCTCTGTTGATCTTTCACTTATACCTATGGTTGAAGCTGACCCCTTTTATGGCATAGAAAATGATGATGCTATTGCACACCTAACTAAACTTGGTGAGCTAGGTAGCTTGTTTACCACAGATGAAAAGATACGATACTTTTATGTGACCAAGCTTCTTCCTTTCTCCTTGAAGGAGGGTGCTAAAGCATGGTATGATTCACTTCCATGCGGTTCCATTAAAAGTCCTCAGGACTTAGCTTACTCTTTTGTTGATAAGTACTTTCCTGCTCACATGCAACATGCTGCTTTACAAAGAATTTATAACTTTAAACAGTTGCAGGATGAGTCCCTCCCTAAAGCTTGGGGGAGGTACTGCGGTTTGATTCGGGCTAGACCAAGACATGAAATTCCTAAGAATGAATTAATTGATATATTCTATGCTGGTCTAACTGATGAATCTAGGTCCTATTTGGACAGTTGTGCTGGTTGTGTTTTCAGGAAAAGAACACCGGACGATGCGGAAGATCTAATGGGCAGGATTGCCAAAAACCATGAAGATTGGTCCGTCCCTGAACCACCTCCACCAACAAAGAAGAGGGGCATGTTTGTTCTAAGCCCCGAGGATATGCGAGAAGCAAAGAAGTCTATTAAAGAGAAAGGTATTAAAGCTGAAGACGTGAAGAATCTACCCCCTATTGAGAAGTTGTGTGAGCCTACCACTCACCCTCCTATGGTAGAGGTACACTCTCTTTTAGATTTCAACGCAAGTGACATCCCTCATGGTAAGCCCCCTGATCAATGTTTAGATGAGTTTGATAATTTTATTATGAAACAGAATCATTTTAATGAGAGGATAGAAAGTCAGTTGCATGATAATTCCCTTGCTATCCAAAAGTTGCTTGGTGTTTTAGATAGAACAGTTAATGATGTTCAATGTCTTGTGAAGCATTTTCATATGGATCAAACTCAGCTTGATCAAATTTCTAATGTGCAAAGAGATCTACTTGCTAACAATGCCAAACAAGATAAATTGCAGGCTTTTGGGATTAAGACCCGAGGAGGAACTAGTACTCAAGGTCCTCTTTATCCAGAGGGACATTCGAAGAGAATCGAGCTAGATTCTCAAATGCAGGAAGAAGAAATTGTTGTCTCTCCAAATAAGAAGAAGAAACATAAAGAGACTGACAACTCTAATGATCCTACTGCAGATGAAGAGCCAGCTATTGATCCCAACAGTGTATCTATTTCCGATGCTGATACTGAAGACGGTGCTGAACCTGAAGGTAATGATAATGAGAAGAATGATCCGCCTGAAGTTCGAGAAGAAGAAGCACCTGACAAACGTAAGAGGTACACTAAAGAAGACTTCATCGCAAGAAAACATGGGAAGGAGAAAGAACCATGGGTACAGAAACCCGTGCCCTTTCCAGGTAAGTCCATCAAATCTAAAGAAGAAGAGCATTATAATAAGTTTTGTGAATGGATTAAACCTCTTTTTCTTCAAATTCCTTTGACTGATGCTATTAAGTTACTTCCTTACTCAAAATATATGAAAGATATTGTCACTAACAAAAGAAAAGTTCCTAATGATGCAATATCTACTATGCTTGCTAATTATTCTTTCAGTGGAAAGATTCCTGAGAAGCTCGGTGATCCAGGTATACCCACCATTCCTTGCTCCATAAAAATAATTATGTCAAAACTACTTTATGTGATCTCGGAGCGGGAGTGAGTGTTATGCCTCTCTCTCTTTACAAGAGGCTTTGTTTAGAGAAACTAATTCCTACAGATATCTCCCTTCAGATGGCTGACAAGTCAACCGCCGTTCCGATAGGTATTTGTGAGGATGTTCCAGTAGAAGTTGCTAATTGTTTAATTCTTACTGATTTTGTTGTGCTTGACATGCCCGAGGATGGAAGCATGTCCATTATTCTTGGTAGACCTTTCCTTAACACCGCAGGTGCTATTATTGATTTCAACAAAGGGAAGGTTACCTTCCACGTGAATGATAAAGAACACACGGTATATTTTCCGAAGAAGACCGACAGGAGGCATGCCCTCAACTCTATAGAGAATATCGAGACCGTGAAAATTGGAGAATGGGACTGTCCACTACATGTGCCTCACAAATACAAAACTATCATGGTAGGGACAATGTCCATCAAGGTAAAAGTTCAGTGATTACTTCGTAGGAGGTGAGACTTTTTGCTCTATATATCGCTTGTTTGTTGGTAAGACTTGATCAACCTTACTAGTGAACGTGTTTTATATGGATAAAAAGTTGAGCTTGCTATGTTTTCATTTGTTTTTAGTGTTGTCCTACTTGCTGTACCAAGTATCTATGTTTTTGAAGCTTCATATTACTACTAACTACTTCAAGTTTTCAGAGAGTTTCGCAGCTTTTTGAACTTCAAAAAAATTTCAACAGTGAAGTTTTCAGAAAAATTATATTAAAAATTTCCACAACGGGAGAGACCCGGAAAGTCCTGGGGCCAGCCAGGGGGGGCCACCAGTGGCCCAGGCAGCCAGCTGGCGCGGCCCAGCCCCTGGCCGCGCCCACAGGGCGCCTGGGGCCCACGGGACCCCCCTCCAGGTACTTCTTCTTCCCTTCTCTCTCTTTTTTTCCAGAAACCCGAGTTCTGGTCTTGTTCTTGCTGTTCTTGCTGTTCTTGGAGGCGATTCTTCGATCTCTCTCTACAGCCCATCATTTGAGCTGAAATTTTGAGCAAATACTCCCTGGTATGTGACTCCTCCACCCCTCCAATTAGATTTGTGATTGGTGGCCTCATTTGTGAGTATTTAGTAGTTCTTGGTGCTGTAGAGATGAGCTTGCATGCATGTGTAGAAAGTTATTTTCCAAGTTTTGATGCAAGTTTATGCCTTGGGCAAGTGAGTTGAGTAGTTTTTCTTAGCTCACTTTGTTTTAATCCTCGTTTTTGTAAATTGTAAAAAAAATCAGAAATGAGTTTGTTAGGAAGGGCAAAAGGATGGCTTGAGAAGAGGAGGCCCGCACACTCCGATCGAGTCACTAGAGCCGCAGCTTCACCATCGACTGCTAGGGCAAGCTATAATGAAGATCATGTGCCCCTGGAGTTGTTGGAAGACACAAGTCCAGCACGTGCGATGACATTTCCATGTGATGAATTCATGGAAGCTGCGGGAATCAAGGATGAGTTTTATAATCTTTGTGCTAATTCAGGTTTGACACGGCTCGTCACGAGCCGTGTTACTCAGTATCAAAAACTCACCTCCAGTTTCATTAACAGTTTTAGATATAATCCTGATTCAGGTGCTATTGAGTTTAAAATTTATAATGATCTTATCACCATGACTTTGGGAAATTTTTGTGAAGTAATAGGTGTGCCGAACGTTGGGAGGACGGCTAGGATGGCCACTCAGCCCTCCGAGCTGAAAACCGTCATCAACTCTCTCTGCAGCATGGGTACGAGGGATATTCATCGGTCGAAGATCTCCAGCATCTTGTTTCCTCACCTCAGGTATTTTGCATATTATATTGCTAGAGGGGTGTTAGCTCGTGACAACACGAGCAGCATTTCTGCTCCGGATATTGCTATCCTGGTAGCAGCCCTCTCAGGGAGGTCTGATTATAATCTGGGTACCTTAATTGCTTGACGCCTTGCTATGAACGGTAACAAGGGGGACTTATATGGTGGCATTTATGCCACACTTATCTTAGAGCATCTTGGAGGCACCCCACACCCTGATGATACTCCTTTTACTTATTTAATCTTTGATCTTGCTGCTATGAAAAGGCATAAGTTTGTTACCATGGGTTCTGAGCTTGATAACCTTGTTTATATCTTGCGTTTCGGAATTACCGCGGAACGCGAGATCCGTCTACCTGCACCTCTTTTGTTTGATTTTTCTCGCAGGAACGGATGGTCCTTTGATGTTGTCCAGTTCGATGAGTTCATGGTCCAGCATCAGTTTCATAACCCCATGGAGGGGGTTGTGCCCGACGAGGAGAGGCACAGTGAGATACCACATTTTCAGGAAGAGACCGCCACCGAGTTTGGTGAAGGGTCTTCCTCTGTTTGGCGCTCGGAACCTTCCTCGTGGGAGACTCCGAGGAGTTCGGTGTACGCGCCAGCATCCTTCTACGACCCTTGGTCTCACCACCATACCATTGGAGCAGGAGGCTCCTGGGGGCAGTAGCTGCTACCAACTTAGGCCAAAAGCCTAAGCTTGGGGGAGTATGTGCCCTTCTCACTTTTTCATTGTATTATCCGTTTGATTCACTTTGATCTTTTCGAAGTTTTTGCCCGCTCTTCTTTATTTCTCTCTTTGCAAAAACAACAAAAAGATTTTATCTTTCTTTTGCTTTTTATTCAACTTTTGAAAAACTCAATAAGATTTCCTTTCTCTCTTTAGTTTGCTTTGTTTTCAGAGATCAGCTCGAGTCCGTGATGGCATTTGATTATATTTCCTACGTTCGATCGTGCAAGTGACAAGCAGTAATGACGAAGATCGACTGAAAGGAAGCAACAAGGAAGACCGGTATGAACTCTTATTGTTTCTACTTTTGTACATATGCCTGTACTTATGATCTAGAGACCAGCTTGTAGCGACATAGTGCTATGTTTACAATGCTCTTCCAGTGGTTCATGCTTTCCTTGTGGCTAGTCCCGAATAACTAGAGTATATAATGTGTTATTGAAATGATCTACATGCATTGCACTGTTCATAGTCTGGTATACTAAGGTGGTATTTCCCTTTAGAGAATTTTTGGATTGACTTGGCACATGCTCACACATGTTTAAGACTAAAAAGTCTACTTTGCCTTGATGATCTTTTAGTTTTAGAATAGTTATATCACTTTCATGCCCGATTCAATGTTGCTTTGTCGCTCTGCATGATTATGACCGTTATTGCTCTCTAGTTGGTCGCTTCCCAGTCTTTTGCTAAACATCCACCCGTACTAAGCGGAATGACTGCTTGTGCATCCAAAACCTTTAAACCTGTTATGCCATATGAGTCCACTATACCTTCCTATACATGGTATTTACCTGCCATTCCTAACAAAGACTTTCATGTACCATCTCGAAATTAATCAAAAGCATTTATCTTTTTGTGCCTATGTTTTAGCTCATGAGGAAGTAGTAGTTAATTCATAATCTTTTTAAGTTGGACAAGTTTCACCCCTGGATTGCATGCATAATGTGCAAACCCCTAATATGAAAGGAACTGGCATTGAGTGTGCCCGGCTCGAAAAGATAATATAACAAACAAACCCTCCTTCACGCTTTGTTCATGAGAAATCAGAAAACTTTGGCAGTGATAAATAAAGGAGATTAATAGGATGTGATCGTCCTCATGCGGGAGCCGTTCCTCGAGACTTGTCTAGCTTAAAAAGTGATTGAGTTATCTGCTAGCATTCGTTGACGAAATATGCACCTCTCAAAAACATATTTACTTCTGTTTTTAAAACCAAGAGCTCTGGTACATGTTTGGTTTTTGTTTCCGATCACTGGTTTTCAACTTTGCCAATAAAAGCCACGGTTCGAGAGTCTCATCTTCTTTCTTCAAAGCACTGACTAGGAGAGCATAATTGTCATTCTGAGTGTAATGTGCATTGTCCCAAAGTATTACATTGTCTTCTGCATACTGGTGATATGATTTATTCTGAAATTCTTAGCTCTAGTCTCCTTTAAAACTCTGGAGGAGTCTCTGCATTTATGTTTTGCTTCACTCATGGAGGCTAGCGAGATACCACCTTAATATGCTCAAGCTATGTGCAATGTGATCATGTATTGATTCTCAGTAATATATTATTTACTCTTAATTATTTGTGACTGGTCACTTGAAAGAAGGATTGCTCCTTGCGTTGTTCTCATAAGTACTGTTTTAATACTTGCTGAACTCTTTTCGTAGTACATGCTTATATACATCTAATGAAGCAAAAGTTTGTCAAAGTTTTCTTTGTCGCGTCCAGTTCGTTGAACTGAATTGCTTGAGGACAAGCAATATGCTAAGCTTGGGGGAGTTGATACGTCTCAAACGTATCTACTTTTCCAAACACTTTTGATATTGTTTTGACCTCATTCTTGCATGATTTGGACTAAACTAACCCGGACTGACGCTGTTTTCAGCAGAGCTGCATGTATGGTTTATTTGTGTGCAGGAAAACGGATTTTTAAGTATCTCAGAAAAATCCACGCACCCGAAGGAACCAAATACCAGAAGTGGGGCCAGAGGGGGGCCAGGGGGTGCCCAGGCGCCCTGTGGGCGCGCCCCCCCTGGGCCGCGCCGGGGGGGCGCCTGGGTGGGGCCCACACCCCCTGGTGCCCTACTTTAGCCCGTATTTTTCCTCCCGACGCAGAAACCCCCAGATCGGAAGTCCTTTCGCAGTTTTTCGTCGCGGAGCCGCCGCCACCCTCTGTTCTTCTTCGGGAGGGCTAATCTGGAGGCTGAATTGGCCTCCGGAGAGGGGAGATCGTCGCCATCGTCATCATCATCACCACTCCATCATCCCTCCATGACTTCCCCCTTCATGTGTGAGTAATTCCCCTACTGTAGGCGAAGGGGATGTTAGGGATTGGATGAGTTAGATCATGTAATAGTTCGTCAGATTGTTGGGGGCATGTTGCCTATCATCTAGTATGGTGTTTATCATCTTTGCTACAACTTGTTATTCTTAATGCTTGACACTTAGGGCCCGAGTGCCATGATTTCAGATCTGAACCATATGTGTTTTCATGAATATATTTGTGTTCTTGATCCTATCTATGAGTTGTATGCACCTGTTACGGTTCGGAACCGGCGATCCCAAAAGTGACAGCTTGGGACACCAAAGGGGACGGTCCGTAGTTTGAGGATTACATGTATCCATTGAGTTCATTGCTTTGTTCCGGTGCTCTTTGACAGGAGCACCTTAATATCCATTAGTTCCTTTTGGCCCCGTTCGTAGCAGGATGGTAGGACAAAAGATGTTGTGCAAGTTCTTATTGCAAGCACGTACAACTACCTACGGGATACATGCCTAATGTTTGATATTTGCCTAGATGATCATTACTTATCAGTGTGTCATGCCCCAAGTTAGAATCTATCTCATCCATGCAGCGCCCAACCATCCATCTCCCTAGCCTACAGTACTTTAAACCTTGCTTGTCACTAGTTGCTACTTTTGCCATTCACTACTGCTATTTACTTTTACTGTTTACTTCTACTATTACTATCATCACTATCATATCACTGTTACCACTTATCTTTTGTTGCAAGTTAGTATATTTCAGGTGCAGTTGAATTGACAACTCAACTGTTAAAGCTTATAAATACTCTTTGGCTCCCCGTGTGTCGAATCAATAAATTGGGTTATTCTTAC
Source organism: Secale cereale (assembly GCA_902687465.1). Lineage (NCBI taxonomy): Eukaryota > Viridiplantae > Streptophyta > Magnoliopsida > Poales > Poaceae > Secale > Secale cereale. The sequence continues at coordinate 869,267,039 of LR738715.1, read as the reverse complement.
CCGCGAAGACTATCTCGATCCCTTACGGTTGAGGGTTATCAGCGCATTAGCTATAGATTGTGGGATGCCAAGTATTAAATATGTACTATCATCTACTCCTTCTAAAAAAATATAAGAGCATTTAGATTACTAAAATAGTGATCTATATACTCTTATATTTTATTAAAGAGGGAGTACTACGAAAGAGAACCTAGGTGTACTACTATCTTTCAACTAAATGTTTTGTGTTATTGAAAAGCGGAGAAGAGATTACTGAATTATGATTGCAAAGCCCCCCTTCGCCCCGCCGCTCGCGGGGGGAAACCATACCGCGCCGCGCCGGATCCCCTTCTCCGACCATCCTCCCCTACCGCCGCCTAGCTGCGCCGCCGGGCAAACCTCGGCCGGCACGGGTGGGGGGTGGGTCTCATCTTCCTCTCCACTCGAGGCCCTGGCTGGCGCGGGACAGCAACCCGATGGAGGCGCCGGGCCCGTGGGGCTTGACGGCGCGACGAGGTAGGCGCCAGCTAGTGCGGCGTCGGGATGCGACGGCGCGGAGCTATCCCATGGCACGGTGTGGTGCGGCGGCTGCAGGGGTCTTTCTTGCTCTGGTGGTGGCGGGCAGGCGGGCGCCCGACCAGTTCTGGTGCGGTGCGCGGCCTATGGTGCAAGGCCTGGTGCGCGGGGGTGGGTGGCTTGTGGAACCTGGTCCGGCGACGGTGGCATGACAATGTGCACCCGTCGCGGTGGGTGGCTTCGCCCAGGTCCTGTCAGGATGCCGGGGGCCTCGAGGTGGCGGTCGGGGCTAGTATCGGGGCTGCTGCTGCTCGGGCGGGGGTGTCCTGCATTCAGTGATGGTGTTGCGGGCTTGTGGCTGGTGCTGCTAGTGGCGCAGGGGCGTGGATGTGACCCCCATCTCCTGGATGAGTTGATGTCGCGTGTGGTGGGTCTAGTGCCGGACGGCGGGCACCGGTGGCTCGCCGGGTGATACATCTCCAACTTATCTTTATTGTTCCATGATGTTATATATATATTATCATTCTTGAATGTTTTACAATCATTTTATATCATTTTTTGGGACTAATCTATTGACATAGTGCCCATTACCAGTTGTTGTTTTTTTTGCTTGTTTTTTACATCGCAGAAAATCAATACCAAACGGAGTCCAAATGCAACGAAACTTTTTTTGGATTTTTTGGACCAGAAGACATCCAGTGGGCCACATAAGCACCTGGGGGTGCCCCGATGGGGCACAACCCACCAGGGCGCTCCTGGGGGTGGGTTGTGCCCACCTCGGTGGCCTCCCGCACCGCCTCTTCGCTCTATAAATACCCCATACTCCAAAAATCCTAGGGGATTCGACATCATTTTATTCCAGCCGCCGCAAGTTTCAGAGCCACGAGATCCAATCTAGAGCCCCTTTTTCGGCACTCCACCGGAGGGGAACACGATCACGGAGGAGTTCATCATCCTCATTGGTGCCTCTTCGATGATGCGTGAGTAGTTTACCTCAGACCTACGGGTTCGTAGGCAGTAGCTAGATGGCTTCTGCTCTCTTTGTATCTCAATACAATGGTCTCTTTGAGAACTATTTGATGTAATGACTTCGTGCGGTGTGTGTGTTGGGATCCGATGAATTGTGAGTTTATGATCAGATTTGCCTTGATTTAATATCCATTCTTGATTATTATAGCCTCATATTTCTTCCTCGATATTTTGATTTTGTTTGGCCAACTTGATCTATTTATCTTGCAATGGGAAGAGGTGCTTTGTAATTGATTCGATCTTGCACTGTCCTTTCCCAGTGACAGAAGGGGCAGCAAGACACACATGTATCGTTGCTATTAAGGATAAAAAGATGGGGTCATTCCTACATGAATAGATCTTGTCTACATCATGTCATCGTTCTTATTGCATTACTCTGTTCTTATTGCAGGAGTCGGTCTACAAATCTTGGACGTAATGTCTATATACATGATCATTGTCTTGGATATCATCATAATTATTTTCTTTTCTATCAATTGCCCAACAGTAATTTGTCTACCCATCGTATGCTATTTTTTCGAGAGAAGCCACTAGTGAAATCTACGACCCCCGGGTCTATTTTCCTATCATATACTTTCAGATCTATATTGATATTTGTTTTTTCTCTATTTGCAAATTTTATTTTGAGATCTATATTATCAAAAACACAAAAATAACTTGCTGCATTTTATTTAATTTTTTGCATCTTTCAATCTACTACAATTTTATCCAGTCACTTGGCAATTTCTGGCACCGTTACCTGAAAGGGGTTGACAACCCCTTTAACTTCTCGGGTTGTAAGTATTTGTTCTTTCTGTGCAGGTACCATTTACATAGTGTCGTGTGGTTCTCCAACTGATTCGATAACCTTGGTTTCATCATTGATGGAAATAACTATCGTAGTTGTGCTGCATCATCCCTTCCTCTTTGGGGAACTACTGACGTAGCTTCAAGCGACATCACGCGGCATTGACGACTTCGAATCTTGGGCTCATGCTCGGGCGGACCGGTTGGGCCTGGGGCAGGTCAAAGCTCGGGCTCCGGGTAGGTGGGGTTAGGCATGATCCGGGCGGTGGTTGGGATTTCGCTGCGCGGTCGACTAACTCAGCGTCCATGGCAACGGGCATGACGTTGCGCGAGCTTGCTCAGCGACGGCTGTCGGTAGTCTCGGGGTCGTATCCCCCTTGTCCACTTGGACTGCATGGGGATGCAGGCATAGATGCCTCCTACGATGGAGGTGTCAACCCAGGCTCCGGACTAATGCCGGGCTAGGAGTGAAATGAGGCCCCTTTCGCTCTTTCTACCATGGTTGGGATCTTGGGTTGAGGATCGGCGGCGGTTTCTCGGACATGGATGCCGGAGCGGCGGCTCCGGATGGTGGTCCACATGGGTGGCTCTCCGGTGGGTCCATGCTGGTGATGGTGGCTACCACTCTCGGTCGTGTGGGCGGCAAGAGCGGTGGTGGTGGGTGGCTCGGGCGGTTTTTCTGTGACGTCGCCCCGACCCATACCTGGGCAGTTGATCTTGTCGCGCTTGTCTTGAAGGCCTCATGGTGGCACGACAGAGTTACCGAGTGAAACCTCCGCGCTTTGGCGCCAACGGCGGTGACGCTCGAGGGCGCCACTGTCTTCTTGAAGACGTTGTCGAGGTGCTCCTTCCCATGCCAGGGTTCCGGGTGAAGACCCTTGTCCATTCTAGACTCGGCAGCAGCGACGCTTTGCGTCGTTTTCCCTCTTGAGGGCGTTATCGTGAAGCTTAGGTGTGTTAGGGCATAGTGCGGCGTGTGTACTCAGTTTCTCCTGTATTATTGTCCTATAGTATTCGTGCTCCGATTATCTTGGGGTCGGCATTGTATGGGAGCCGCCTCATCATCTTGTATCATTCGGCTGTGTGCTTTGTTGGGTGTTACTTTATATATATCGGGGAAAAGGCATGTTTCGAGTAATTATGATTGCAAAGTTCTAGGGGGACGTGGCATCATTCCGCAAAACTATGGTCTACATCATTCTATCAAGTAGTTACTAGGATAGTGGCTTAAGAGGGAAAAAGAAGAGTTCTAACAACCTCATGAAGTGGGATGTGGAGTATCTACACCCGAGCTAAAATGCTCCTTTATGAACAGTAAAAAAAATAGTGAAATAAAATCTTATTTTTTGTGTGTGGCAGACTTGGAGAAATGTTTTGCAAACTTGCAAAATTTCAGCAAGAAATGACATTCGTGGAAGTCGTGAAAAAAATATCAATGTTTAAAAAATGCTAGTTTTGAAAACATTTTGGAGTGCTGATTCTTTTTGCCATGCCTTCCAGAAATGTCTTTTCGTGCTGAAATTTTGGAAGCATAGAAAACATTTGTCAAAGTTTACCACCAACTAATTCAGAAAAATTTATTTTGTTTACTATTTTTTACTGTTCATGAGGGAGCATTTGAGCTCGGGAGCATAATAGGACTTTCACATGAAGTGTGGCTTCTTTCTTCGTTATAGTCCTTGTTTTCTAAGCCCCAATTTTTTTTCGAAAATGAGGTTATCCTCCGGCCTCTGCATCAGAAAGATGCATGCGGCCAATTTATCAATAAGCAAACAGTTCAACAAAGTCTCCAAGTCTCAAAAAGGAAAAGGGCTCACGAAGAGCTAAACATATGAAAACGGGATAGCCACAACAGGCGGAATAAAGATATATAGGAAACTAAACACCTATCATATTACATGACCGTCATCCAAACCGGTTGAAGATAGCCCGCGCTACCATTTCCCATCGGATAGATCCAGTAACCATACGCTCCCTCGCATCCGTCGGAGTGAGTAGAGACCACATACGGATCAATGTAGTGGCCCAAAAAATAACCTGCAAGAAATGAACATGTGTTGCTATGTTAAAAACCAAATTGTTCCTGCAGTTCCCTATAGCCCACAATAAAGCACATACTCCTACTCGGATATGTTTCGCCATTTCTATCTCAACTCCATTTAGCCACGTCCCAAATAACGTGTGGATGCTCTTTGGAGGATTAATGTTAAACGCTATATGAACAGATCGTCATAAGATATTGGCCATTGGGCAATCAAGAAAGAGATGTTTGATAAATTCATCATGATAACAGAAGCTACATTGTCGAGACCCTGTCCAGATACGTTTTGCCAAGTTGTCCGAATGACTTGCTTGTGTACAAAACACATGGACATTTTAAAGGCACTTTGACTTTTCAAGTATGCACAGATCGAGGAATAGAACCAGAGTTGATAATGTCCAAATACATGGGTTTTACCGAAACACTTCATTCTTGGTTAGTTTCCAGTGCAACTGATCTGGCAGTTGAGAAAGGCTAACATCCATCAATCTTCGCACAAAATGGATCCAAGCTTCCCAACGGTTACCTGCTAAAGTCCTTCAGAATTGAATATTAAGATAATTGGACTGTAATACTATTGCAACGTAAAAAAGTTTGTGCTCAAAAATGGGAATTTCTAGCAGTAGGACTTCAGTGCAACCTAGTATAAGAATATATACATGGACAATGAACTCACCTTAAATGCATTGTTTTGGCCTGAATAGTACTAGCTTTTAGTAGATCTACTAGAGATGTTTTAAGGAGATTGTGAAATATCATACAAAAAAAATGCTTTCACAATTGTTGAAACACATCATGTCAGCTTGTAGCGAATAGACGATGCTCATTACACTCTTTCTCAGCCGGTTCAATACAATCTACAATGGTAACAAAATCGAAGCCCTGCTGCAGCTGCCGGTGCAGCGGAGTCACAATCTTGGTGTTGCCTGCAATCGGCGGTCTATGTGTCAGATGATAGCCATCCTCCTCACTTACTCAGGTACTGCGACAACAGCCCGGTAGCGTGGCAGAGGCTTTGAACCTTGAGAAAGTTCGTATATGTCACACGCTGGACGACTGGCAAATGGCATTTCATGAGACGATTTCCAATGATCGAGCAATCAAACGACTTTTTATCTTTTTCTACACTGTATTTCCCAAATGGTTCCTCAATCTCATATCACTCCCACACCGACCATCACTTGAGCGTCGTCGACCTAACACTCCCGCGCCGCCCCCGCGAGGCGACCGGGAGGGGCCTCCCATCTGCACCGCCAGGGTCCTCCTCCTGCCTCCCGCTCCCTCGCCGCCGCCGAAGGGCCCAGCCGGGCGAAGCCCGACCGACGTCGGCACCGGAAGGGCGTCTTCTCCCCACGCATGCTGGGGCAGCGCGGGCCGGCCTCCTCGGGCCTGGGCGCGGCACAGGGCGCTGCAGCGCGGTGGCTCGCCGGCATGGGGTGCCTTCGCGGGTGATTCGGTGGCGGGGAGGACTTCGTGGCGGTGGTGACCCGGGGCGGCGGTCCTGGAAGGTGGAGGTAGGTGAAGCATAGGCCTCTTGCGGCGGCATGGCGTGGCGATGCCCCTGTCCAAGGCGGATCTGCGCCGGCGTTCTGGTATCTTTGGCTCCAGATTGGATCAGATCAACGACGGTGACAAGCGTGCGGGGATTCATCTCGACGGCTCTCGCGGTTTGGCGAGGTGGGGTGACAGCCCTCCTACCAGGATCCAGTGGTGGCACACGCAGGCAGTGGTCGGTGTGGCATGGCTCCCATGGTGGCAGTGTTGTTGTGGATGGTCGCCGGATCTGGGTGGCCAGGTCTGGAGCTTTGAAGGTGGTCTGCACGGTGCACATGGTGTCGGTTGGATGCTCATGGGACAGATCCAGGTGAAAACCTGGTCTGTGGCTGGTGGCCGGAGCCGGTGATGGTAACGCCCTCGGCGTCGTTTCCTTTTTAAAGGCATCATCGAGGTGAAGCTTCCAACTCGTTCCGCTACCTCCGAGGAAACCCAAGATCAGTCGATCGGATGACGGCAGCGCACTTGTGTCGTTCCCTCCTTGGGGACGTCATTCTTCGAGGTGTGCATTGGCTTGGGGGACCAGTGGACGATTTCCGCGGTGGAGCGGCATTCCATGCGACGCATCTATGACGTGGACTCTCGGCGGCGTGGCGCAGCAGGGTCTCGGCGACGGATGTGTGATGATGGACACGCGCAGGGAGGAGACGTTGTCTGGCTCCGTGGGGGCGTCGACGGCAGTTCTGGCAATGTTGATGTGTCATTGTCTGTTTTGAAGATGGATCAGTGGAAGACGGCGGCGACAACCTATGAAAGTACATCGGACCGGTTCACGCCGCAAACACAGTATGTGATTTGGTTGGGATCTCCGGCTTTAGATATTAGGCATTTGTGCGATATCTCATGCGCGAGCTGAAGTTGTCAACGGGGCACGGGTTTCCTTCGGGTTCGATGCATGGGTTGAGGGCCATGCGTGGTTCCTGCAATACCCTGAGCTATTCGGCCGCTCGCGACGCAAGCACAAAAGTGTGCAGGATGCGATCACCGACGGGCGTTGGGTCAACGATCTGCGGGGCGGGATCTCCCATGAGATGCTCCCGGATTTTGTCGCACTTTGGAGCAAAGTGGCGCTGTTGCAGCTCGGGCAAGAGCTAGATCAGTTCAGTTGGCGCATCACCAGTGATGGCTACTACACAGTAATGCCGATGTATAGATTACACTTCCCGGGCTCCATTTCAGCGCCAACTTTGACGTCCTTCTAGAGAACCTGGGCTACCAGCCAAGATGAAGCTTTTCGCTTGGCTCCCGATGATCGACAGAGTGCTCACAACCGACAGGCTAATGCGGCGAGGGTGGCCCAACTCATATTTCTGCATGTTATGTCATCGCAACCTACTGTAGAAACGTCGTAACACCTGTTTGCTACCTTCCCCTGGACGACCTCTCTCTAGGGTATGGCGGCGGACAGGTTGAGGATACAATCCTTCCAGCCGGCCTCTTGGCGCGGCACTTCCGGTATCGTTTCCTGGTTTGATCAACTCGCAGGTGATCAACACGAAAGGCGTAGGAGACGAAGCGTGGCGAACCTTATAATCTGGGCCGTTTGGAAGGAGCTAAACGACCGAATTTCCAGAGACCATGAGCGGATGGCCCAGGATATCCTCCTTGGCATCATCGATGAGATGGACCACTGGGTGTTGGCTGGGGCAAGACAACTGATACCGCGAGAGTAGTTCCTTAATTAGAGCAACTCTAGCAGATCCCGCATCCGGCCGCCGACCCGCAAAACACGTTTGCAGTTTGCGGAAAAACTGCTTTACGGACCGGTGCGGATGACCGCAGATGCAGACCCCGCATAACTGACCCGTAAAAAAGGATATTCGTGGAATATGCTCTTTTACGGGTCGGCTTTGCGGGATCTGGTCTGGCGCAGCTACACCCGGCCCGGAAAACCTTAATTTGCACCTTAATTTGATCCAACATAATGCATTTGTTTGCTTTTTCAACAACATTGGATACATAAGACGTCACCAAATCTTTGCTAAAAATAGCAAGACCAAAGAAAACAAGAACTACAAGTACGCATTTTAGAAGATTTCCAACTTCCGTAACTCCTCCCACTAGTTGAAGCAATATCTTCTCTATGCATTCATTGTTGATCTGCAGACTCTTGATCTTGCATTCTTCATTCTTCATCTTTGGTGCAAAAGAAGTAGATCATGCTTCCCCTCTAGTTGCACATGCCGCATCATTGTCTTCGATTCTACTAAGGAGTGCACCAACATCTATTAAGTTTCTTTCTATTAATAAATCAATGTATTGACCTTCCCAAAACCAAAATAAGCATCCATCTTCATACACAAAAGAATGACCATGTTCGAAATGAGGATCCTCAATTGAACCAAAGAATGAGGTATCAAAATGAGCTACCGCAAGTGCACGTACCCCGTTGTTTCCGCATTTGATGAACACCCATCCGGGGTGCTTTGACGTGGCCGAAGTAAGCCGCAACACTGTTTGCGTGCAGTCGTCGCACTATATGAGCGGCAACAGTGAGCCAGAGAGCCGCTGCGCGAGCGTCGAGCCCGGTGGACGGCCGGACGAATCCATGCCCGCAAATCGTCTGCGGCGCCGGGAGGACGAACCCGTCCTTGCATGCGGTGATGCGCCCTTGCCGGGGCTGCGGGAGATGCTCCCTGACCACTCCATCGCTTGGCGCAACCACCGGCGGCCGGAAAAGCCAAATTCAGTGGCCCCGCAATAAGGTCCACAAATCAGCAAATCCGGCGGCCCGCCGGTGCAGGGGGGAGAGGGGAGGCCTCGTGAGTGTGGCGGCCTTTCCGGGAGCTCCCGCCGGCTGCTTTCACCGGAATCTTGAGCGGTGGGGTGGCGGCGGCGCTAGGGGGGAGAGGGGAGGTGGTTGGTAGGGGAAAGCACGGGCTGAAATGTCTTTCCACCAACCGCTTCCGCTTATATGCAGGGCACCGCAGCGGCGAGGGGGAAACCCGCGAATACGCGGGTTGGGGCCGAGATTTTGCCACGCCCCTTAAATTTTTTGGCGGGTCGGGGTTGTTGTTATCTAGCCTACCCACCGGACCACGGCGATCACTGGAGACAAAGAGATATCTGGGAAGGAGGGACACACAGAATTTCCAGGTGCTCGAACACCTTGCCGCATGGACGGCTTCTGAATATTTCCGGGGAGCTCGAACTCCACCGCTCACTGTTACAATGACCAACACAGGGTTCTTATATCCAGGCACACGCTAGACACGATCCCACGCCCTGCCTGCTCGCGCACCACGACTGGGCTCGCTCTGGCCGCGTCCTCCGCGCGCGCTCGCAACGCGCGCGACGCGCCGAGCCCTCCCGATCGCCACGCTCCCCCTGAAACTGGTCTTCCAACAGACACACACACACACACACACGGTGTTCTCCTGCATGGCCATCCTGTGCACCACACGCACGCACACACACACACACGTGGACCCGACGCGCCAGCCAAGTCCGGCACGCGCCCATACACGCACCAGACAAGACCAGATCGTCGCCGCGACTTATTCGCCTAACATTCTCCCATTAAGGCGGGGCTCGCAGCAAGCCGTCGTCCTCGACGCCGACGTTCGCCAGCAGTGCCTGCTCCGCCACTGGTGCCCTCCGCAGCTGGGGACAGTCTCGCTTGAAGTGGCCGTGCTCGCCGCACTTGTAACAGCGGCCTCGCCGTCCTCCTCCACTGCCTGACGCCTCGCTCCTCCGATCGTCGTCGTCCCGCATACCGCCGCGCTGGCGCTCCCTGGCACACCACTGCTCCGCCGTGAGCATGAGCTGGCCATCTGCCCGCTCGCCATCGGCCTGCCCACGCCGCCGCAAACGCTCCTCGAACGCCTTCAGGCGGCCGAGTGCCTCCTCGAACGGCATGATCTCCACGGTGCAGAATTGCTCAATGCCGGCCACCGCCGCATACAGGTGATCCGGCACCGTGTCCAACATTTTCTTCACCATCGTAGCGTCGTCAAGTGTCGCTCCGAGCCCGGCGTAGCGAGCCGCCATGGCCCCGATCCTCCCGGCGTAGTTGTCCAGCGTCTTGTCGTCCGTCATGCGAAGGTACTCGAACTCGCCGCGTAGCGTAGCCAGACGCGCCGCCCTAACCCAATCCGCGCCAACAAACCGAGTCTTGAGACTCGCCCAGATCTCCGCCTCCGTCTTCTTCGCAGCCACCTGCAGCAGTAAATCGCCGGCGAGCGCCCGCAACAGGTACGCCCGCGCCGGCTTATCCTTCTTGGCAATCACCGCTGACACCGCGTCCTCCGGCAGCACCACCGCCTCCCAGAGCCCGGCGGCGTCCAGGTCAGCCTCCGCCTTGATGGCCCAGGTGATGTAGTTCTCCCCCGTGAGCACAGGAACTGGCTGCGACGCCGAGCCACCCGAGCTGCCGGCGAACGAAACGAGAGCCATGGCCAGCGACCTACCTCAGAAACCTCGCTCTGATACCAAATGTTGTTGTCTAGCCTACCCACCGGACCACGGCGATCACCGGAGACAAGAAGATATCAGGGAAGGAGGGACACACAGAATTTCCAGGCGCTAGAACACCTTGCCGCACGAACGACTTCTGTATATTTCCGGCGAGCTCGAACTCCACCGCTCACTTTTACAATGACGAACAAAGGGTTCTTATATCCAGGCACACGCTAGACACGATCCCACGCCCCTGCCTGCTCGCGCACCACAACTGGGCTTGCTCTGGCCGCGTCCTCCGCGCGTGCCCGCAACGCACGCGACGTGCCGAGCCCTCCCGATCGCCACGCTCCCCCTGGAATTCGTCTTCCAACAGACACACACACACGCACGGTGTTCTCCTGCACGGCCATCCTGTGCACCACACGCACGCACGCACACACCCACACACACACGCGCCCATACACGCACCAGACAAGACCAGATCGCCGTCGCGACTTATTCGCCTAACAGGGGCAGGATGCAGGATCTGATCGGCCAGGTTTTTCCGCCATGACCCACATTTTGGCGGTTATTTTCCGGGTCGGAGCGGGATGCGGGGTCTGCTAAAGTTGCTCTTAGTTCACTATATGTTTTTCCTCGTTCTTTGCCTTTTCTTCCTCCGCAACGTTTTATCGACTTTTGTACTGCTGACTCTTGCCGCTGTCCTCTTCCTATTAATGAAACGAAATATGTATTTGGCAACCCTGATCGTTTTTGCAAAAGCACCACACCACCCGCGACTGGTTCCAACGAGTCGTTTTGTTTTTTCTGTCGCTGGTGTGTGGGCCATCACCCCACCCCCGATTCGCTCGAACCGTCTCCCCTGTCATGCGCAACTTAACTCCCCCCTCCCCCGACACTCGCCTCAATTCATTTGGTAACCGTGCGCCCGCTCCGCTCTCTGCTTCTCTGTCGGTCCGCCCCCTCTCTCTCCATCGACGGCGAGCGGCGGTGCCTTCTCCAGTCGATTCTCGGTGCTAGTCTTCTGTTCCACCGGTGAGTCTCGACTCAATCGCTCTCACATCCGCCCCCAGTAGTTCGTGCTCTGTTTCTCGACGACGTTAATGGTGGGATGTTCGTCGGGTTGGTCGCATCTTTGAACAGACGAGGAATGCGCCCAATACGTTCAATTCATGATGCAGTTGCTATTTGTTAGCCCATGTTTCGCATGCACATTGTTTTACTGCTTAATTTATCGTTTTCGATTTTCTGGGTAGTTGCCGTCATTTTTGAACTGATCCCCTCTGCTACACGGTTTGATTCTGATTTCTAGAGTTTTCTATAGATGCAAAACCATTATGTCTCCGTTCATGATTCGCCGCCGTTATCCTATGCTGATTTGTGCCGTTATTTTGGTTGTCGGTAGGGTTTGGTGCTGAGATTTTACAACCAGTCTCCTCAATCTGTATCTATGTTGGGCTCCATTTTATCATGCTATTTTCATGCTCTTATGGTTGTAGTGAATGCATTGAATTACCACCAGTATAATTAGGTTGCTGCTGAGAATCCCATACTGTTTGTGTTTTTATATGCAGTTCATCTCGTTTTGTGTTTAGGCTGTCATGATGGATAGTTTGTTCTAGCAATATCAGTGGTGTCTCGTTTCATGATATATTTTGTGTTTCTAACCGATGGCGTGCCATCATTTAACTTACCTGAGCTTTAATTGTAAATATTACCATCAGTGGTGTGAATAATTTATCAGGAGTCCACCGTGAAAATTTATCATGTCACTGATTTTTTAATACTTAGTGTTGTGATGTCCAATATATGTGTTTGTGTGTAAGTTGTTGCCATCCCTAATTTGCATAAGTTATCTTGCCCGATACATACATTTTATCAGTGTATCATAGGCAAGAAAAATCAGGTATTCAATATCTAGTAGAAGCACACATGTCCTTATATTGTTTTCGTCCTTATCTGTTGTGGATGAGTTATCTTGTTGTATATTCACAAGTTACCAATGTATCATAAGAATATGTGTGTGACTATTAATTTAGCAGCTATGCATCTTTTATGGTCACTTTTTTCTCTTTGTTATTCTTGTGTGTCAGGTAACAATGCCAAGGAAGCGCAAGTTAGATGGCGGCATTGAGGAGGTGAACCCCTTAAAGAAGCATAAGCCTCCCGCAGATCGGAACAGGGCTTCTCCTAGGGCTCTTATGACTGCTTGTAAGGACATGTCAAATGAGAGAATGTCTGCGATTGATGACATGGATTTCACTAGTCTGCGGAATATCAAGTGTGATAATCTGTTCAATCGGCTTTCTCAATGTTTTGCTGGTCTATATGACCCTGATTCCCGTGAGGTCGTTGTACCTGGTCACAGAAGGTTACCGATCAATGAAGAGTATGTGCATCGTATAATGGGTGTGCCCTGAGGTGATATTGCGGTGAATTTCAAGGTTCCTACAGATGCACAGCTTGAGCTTGCAGGAGATCTTTTTGGTGATCTTGGACATGATCCTAAAACTGTGGATGTATTAAATCTTATCTTGAGCACTAACCAACAGGATGACAATTTCAAACGCTTGTGGCTTGTGCTTGCTGCCAGCACTGTGATGGCGCCGACGACTTCCAACAAGATCAGCACCATATGGTATCCTGTGTTGGTAAGCACATCTAGCTATCTTTTTAGTTCACACTTTTTATCTCTTTTATTTTTTGGTTTTTTACCTGGTAACTCTTTTGCTTCTTAGTCTGATGATTATGCACATATGCACTTGATAACTTTCCCTGATTTGGAGTGTGGTAATTTATGTCCCTTGATTTTTTTTATGATATGAAGTGTGGTAATTATGTAGTACTGCACCTGATAACTTTTTCTGAAAGTGTGGTAATTATGTAGTAATGCACCTGTTAACTTTTTCTGAAAGTGTGGTAATTATGTCGTAATGCACCTGATAACTTTTTCTGAAAGTGTGGTAATTATGTAGTAATGCACCTGATAACTTTTTCTGAAAGTGTGGTAATTATGTAGTAATGCACCTGATAACTTATTTATGCCTTGCAATATGGTAATTTTGACTTTCTTCTCAATAATGTGGTAATTTTCTACTTATGTACTTGGTGATACAATGCTTTAACAGTGTTGTAAGTGTTTACTTATGTCACCTGCTAACTTGTGTGCATACATTTCTCTATTCTTTCATGTGTTATCTTTTTTTTCACAGCAAAATATTGGCGATGTAAAAAACCTCAACTGGTGCAAATTTATTGCGGATCAGCTTCACAAAGCACTTTCAAAAGGAAAGCCTACGACGGGCTGCCTCCTATTCTACAATGTTAGTCCCCTATTCTATTTTGTTCCCATGATTTTTGGGTTGTATATCTTATTCCGCCAATCAGCTAGATGGTAATGACCTTTTATGTTTTTCCATCTTATGTATATTGATGCTATTGACTTACTGGCCTTGGTATCATCTTGCCTAATGGTCCTTTTGCAATTAATGTGTGGACGAATGAGTTGGCATTGAAAGTTCTTCTGATGGATGTCCAGAGGGACAAGCTTTCTTATGGGAAATTACGGGTAATTTGATATTGTCATTTTTCTTACCTTCTATGTATTGCCATCTGTTTTATCATGATTTTTATTTGTTTTTTATCTTATTTTTTCAGCTTAAGCCCCAATATGGCCAAGACTATTGCTTGTTTGGTGTCTTAGAAGTTCTAGATAAATTCATGCATGTTCATGCACCGCAAAACTGTTCTAAACAGGTATTTTACTCTTATTTGTGTGTTTGAATATTTTTCTTTGTCTTTCATGGTAAACATTGTTATAAAGACCTGGTAACTTTTACTGTTTTTAGGATGATAACTTTCTTTTATAGTTTGAATTATCACTTGGAATAACTTCTTTTATAGTGTGGTATTTTTAGTAGTTTTTACATGGTAATTCATGTCTCTCACAACCTGATTATTTGTTTTTTCATTCATATTTTTTCTATCAGAAACTTGCTAAAGCTACTGCTGTTGTGGGTCGCTTTTCGTTTGGCATGGTTGATCTCCTGGGTGGTCTTGTTAATGAGTTCATGTCATTGGATGATGAAGATGGCTTAGGGATGTCCCGTGTGTTAGAGAGCCAACTCAAGGGTTTATCTTCTGCTGCCGGGAAGCCTGCGAGCACCCGTCCTACATCCCGCTCACGTGAAGTAAAAGATACCGGCAAGCAAACTGTAGAAGGTTCAGATTCTAATCATGAGCATGATGATGGTGGCGGTGATGGTCACTCTGACAAAGATCTAGATTTTCACGTTCATTACCATAGTTCTTCAGGTGGACCGAACGCCCATGAGGCTTGAGGTAGTGGGGGTAGTGCTAGACCCAACACCCATGATGCTTCAGGTAGTGGCGCAGCGAATGCAGATGTGGGTGCAACCATGTTCACAACTGCCAATGTGTTGGTAAGGTTAGCTGGAATTGATGGAACTACTACTGCAGGAACCGATTAGCCTCTCGAGTCTCGGATTATGCTTACTACACGTTCCAGGAATTAATGTATTTAGTGATGGATTACATAACCAGCCAGATATGACGGATACTCAAAATGAGGCTGTTGTTGTTGGTGTCAAAAGCGGCAGATCTCGGGTAGGGGGTCCCGAACTATGCGTCTGAGGATCGATGGTAATAGGAGACAGGGGACACAATGTTTACCCAGGTTCATGCCCTCTCGATCGAGTTAATACCCTACTTCCTTCTTGATTGATCTTGATGGATATGGGTTACAAGAGTTGATCTACCACGAGATCGTAATGGCCCTAAAAGTCTAGCCTATGAGATTGGTATGATCCAGCTGTTGTCTCTACGGACTAAACCCTCCGGTTTATATATGAACCGGAGGGACCTAGGGTTTGTACATGATCACCTTGCAGAGGAATGAAAGTATTACACCCGGACTCTAAACTTGCTATTTTACACATGGGGAGTCCTATCCGGATACGGGAGATAGTCTTCATCGATAATCTTCACGGCCCACCAGTCTGGCACATAATGAATGATCCGGTCACCTGAGGACCCCTTAATCCAGGACTCCCTCGGTAGCCCCTGAACCAGTCTTCGATGACGACGAGTTTGGCTGATGCACTGTCTTCGGCTTTGCAAGGCGGGTTCCTCCTTCCGAACATATTGAAGAAATATTCCCTACAAAAGGTATTGTGTCCGGCTCTGCATGTTTAGTACAACCCTTAGCCTCGAAGGCAAGGTATCAAAAACGGATACTATGTCTTTACTGACAATCTTTCAGCGAAGCGCCACGTCTGTCCCTTTTAATACATATCGAACCGTTTTCTTGGCCCTGGTTTCGCGTTTCGAGGTATAGCCTCATTGGCATGTCTTGTCAAAATAGATATCGTGCCCGCTTATTACGGGATCCTTATCAACGTGACATGAGCATCTTAACCGCGCCTTACGCACGACCTCGTTGGGAACCGGCGAGGTTTACGGCTGGTGTGGGGGGTGTTTAGCTTTCACCGCTTATAAAGCGACCCAAAGTTTTACCCTTTATCCCCACGTTCTCCTCAAGCTTTAGCTCTCCAATCTCCTCAACCCCCAGTGCCCATATCTCTTGTGCCCTCAATCCTCAACTCCTCCACCGCCACCGCCGTCTCCGGTAATGGCTGGCTCCAGCTCCAAAGACAAGTGGGAGGCGTCTTCGATCATAGAGAAGACCGTGAAGAGCCTCTGAAGCGCAGGCTATCTTGTCGACGATGTGGCGCATCAAGTCCCCGAGAGGGACCAAGTGATCCCCGTCCCTAAGGCGGGTGAGAGGGTTGTATTCCTCTCGCACTTCATTCGGGGGCTGGGATTTCCTCTCCACCCCTTTGTACGGGGTCTTCTGTTTTTCTACGGGTTAGATTTCCATGATCTAGCCCCGAATTCTATTATTCACATATCCACTTTCATAGCAGTGTGTGAAGCATTCCTCCGAGTCCCCCCACACTTTGGTTTATGGCTCAAAACTTTTAATTTGATGCCGAAGGTGGTCGACGGGCAGCACGTTGAGTGCGGAGGCGCTATGATAAGAAAACTCCCCAATGCCATCTTGCCAAAGGGGGTGTTCGTGGAGACAAACAAAATTTGGCAGCAGGAGTGGTTTTACATCACCGAGCCACGTGGCACCAAGTGGGCGGCAGACCTTGCATTCATATCTGGACCCCTAGAGAGGCTAACCTCCTGGACCAATAAGGGTCCGAATTGGGGGTCTCAGGCGGAGGTGCTAGCCCTCCAGAAACGCATCTCTGACATGATCTCCAAGGTCACCCAACTCACTAACATGGTCCAGGTGATGCTTGCCCGCCTCGTCCTCCCCTGCCAACGTCGGGACTCCTATCTATGGGAGTTCAATCCGGAAGGATCCCGGCCCTTGAAGCACCTCTTCGGCTCTACACACGAAGACATCTGGAAGCATCTCTTCAAGGCCCAGAAGGGGTGGCCAGCGAAGACTGAGGACAGGGGCTTCAGTACTGTGCTCCCTGCATCAGGGGTATTTGAGATTTCTGCCGAACATATATTCCTTCACTGTTTTAATTATAACAAGAGTTGGAGTTTTTGCGTTCAATTCAGGCCTAGACAAAAAAGGTGGAGCGGAGGAAGTGTCCGGCTCCCCTACCAGAAGATCCAAAAACGCTTCGGGTGAAGGCGATGTTGATTCCGGCGCCGTACAAGGCGCCGGAGAAGAAGGCCAAGAAGAAGGGCAAGGAGGTCAAGAACGACCCCCGCCCGGCTGGCCCTGCGGACACAAGGTCCGAGGAAACGGGCTCCCAACTCTCTCCCGAAGAAGAGGAGGAGGAAGAAGAAGAAGACTCCCCCATCCTGGCCAAGGGGAGAAAAAGAGCGGCCCCTGCTAACGCAGGCATGGCCGTGCCCAAGAAGAAGCTAACTCTTCGGACTCATCATCCGAACACAGCTATCGGGTTCAGTCCAGGATCAAGCCCCCGGCCGAATCGTAAGTATTCAAAATTGTTTATGTTCGGATGATTTTCCTTTTTCGGCATCTAATATTTAATTTGCCTTTATGTAGCCGTCCGCATGACATTCCCGTGGCTTCACTGTTCTCGGGGAATTATCTAGCGTCCGGAGAGACGGAGAGAGATACGCTTCTGCGGGGCTCGTCGCCCACCGTGGGGGATACCGAGGTTTCCTCTCTACAAACTCCCCTTTTCCAGCATGTGGGAGTGGGGCGGAGAAAAGGGCGGCCGAGGTCAATCCCTTGGCCATGGTCGACCAAGGGGGAGCGATCCCCATGGCAATCGAAGACGGGGGGCCCAAACAATCCGGGCCCCGCCGAACACTGTTACGGAGTCGAGTGCGGCTGCGGAATGAAGGGACCAGCCCCCCGTAATGGGTGAGGGAGCAACTACTCCTGCGGCGCCTACCGTCAATCCGGACACACCGAACACTCTGTAGGGAGCACTACAAAGTGCTTCCATCGTGGAGGAACACTGCACTCTGATGAGTGCGTTCATGGGGAAGATTCAGTCTGTCAAATGCGGACTGAACGAACCCTTCAACAGTCTATTAACAGGCTCTGAGAATTTGCTCTTTTTTGTTGGATCCTCACAGTGAACTTCTCTCTAATTATTTCCATTTCCGTTACTAGATGGTAGAACGTTGATCTGATGATGGTTTTATTAAATGACTCACACATGTTGTTCTCAACTGAGTCAATACTCCCTCTGTCTCGGTTTACAAGGCATGCACGTTGTTCTAAGTTAAGAATTTGACTAGCTATATATGTATTATATGTGATGAACAATATATATTTAGAAACTACACCTGTTTAAGAATCAAATGATATAATTTTGGTGACACATAACTCATATTTAGTTAGTCAAATAGATGGCCTAGAACTACGTGCATGCCCTCTAAACTGAGGTGGAGGGAGTACTAAAGTACACCCTACAACAATCCTCTAGCACGGTTTTAATCATGTCTCTCGCACCTTCTACTATGTTTTGTGCAAGGTTAGCCCTGTGGTAATTCAATTTGCTTCTTATCTCAAGACTTCGCACACATGCCCATAACATTTACTAAAAGACCATGTCCTTGTGTTCAGCATGTGTGCTCATTATTGTACCTCCATACTAGCAACCGGTCAGACCTGTTGGTAATGGACCCATAAATACTCCAAGGACAGCCATGCCAACTGCATTTTGCACGTACTCTCTTTTTATCATCTTTTGGAAATAACAAGTGGTTATATGTTTTCAGTCCATACTTTACCAATGCATTCTGGAACTCCCTACTATCATTGAAGGCCATACCAACATAGAATAAAGGAATTTCATAAGTGCTATCATAAATTGTGTGCTCTGTCTTCTTCCTCTTAAGCATGTCATCCCCATCACTTGCTTTATCGTTAGATAAATCATCTGCGATGTCAAAATAGGGTGTCACATAACCATCACCATTTACTGATTTCTCATCCTCTTCTCCAAGCGCTTTGTTCTTGACCTTGTTCTTGAGATCCCTTTGCATATTTTCCTAGTTCAATTGCTTATTCATCATCAGTAGAACTATTGTCTTCCTCATAATCAATATCACTAGTTGTGGATTCATCTTCACCCCCTTTGTTTCTTTTTCCTTAAGCCACCTTAGATTTTCTTGCTATGGAGGTCTTCCCTTCACAACCTTCCAAGAAACTGGCTACTTTTGGGGCCGAAGAAATACATGTGCATCTTCAGCTACCTCATGCACCTCCTCTACATTCCTCTGAATTTATCTTCTCTTCTGAGCACTGTTCCTCTCGTTGTTCCGCTCATTATCCATCTCCGTGTTCTTCCTTTTGAATAGATAGATAACCGAGTGGTTTCATATCTGCGAAATAGCAACAAAATACAACACATATATAAGCGCTCTTCAGGTATATAAGATGGAATACCTATGCAATCAAACCCACGAGGAATTACACGTATATAAGCCCTTCGGATATAAAGTGTTTCAATAGTCAAACCTCTAAATTGATGTGCAGTCAAGCATTAAACCATCCTATTAAAATGAGTGTAGCAACATAAATTATTACCCCTTCTGAATGCTTACAAATTTCCAAAACGTATGTAACAGAGTTTATATGAGTTTAGTGTATTTAAAAGTTTAAGAGGCTCCCGTCCTGCTCAAGCTAAAGGTATGCATGCATCCTGGAATACACAGCGCATTTCTAAAAAGTTGATTACTTCTAGAGTACATGCAGACATGCATTAACCTGGGTGATTGACTATCAAATCCAGCAAGTTTTTGAAAGAAAACTGTTGATTGCAGTGCAGCTATTTCAATGTGTACTGTAGCTCGACGGCCGACTAGTTGTTTAATTGTGATCACATAACTACCATTCAAGTTATACCACTCAAATTTTGTGGCAAATTTTAAAAAATAAAAAAGAATACATGAAATCAAATATGTTTTCTAGAACTGGTGTGTGGAAGTTTAAGATACGAGTGGTTTGTGAGATTGGTTGTTTAAGTTCCCCCATTCAAACTTTTGGGTCAACTTTCAACATTTTAAAATAATCTAGGAAAATTGAGAAGATCAATCATTCTTTGATAATTGATTAGATGATTTGGATCCAAGGTTTGTGAGTTATTGGGATTTCCAATTCATGTCAGAGAGAAAGACAATAGGATGCACATAGCAAAACATTACTTGGTTCATATCACCCAGAATCCTTCTGAAATGCAATGGAAACACAGAAGTATTATACTACGTCATTGGTCAATTTCTCTCAAGTAACTTTGGGAAATATTCTTTTCATGGAATATATCAGATGTAACCTCAGACTATACAGAAAAAGAGCAGCCGACAATAGCATGTCTTTATTATACCATACCGACAACTCTAGCGGACTTGACATGGCAGGTAAATCTTTCTTTAGAACATAAATCCTAACATGCTCAAATCCTAGTTATTCTTATTGATTGTTCCCTTTTCTCTTAAGCCTTGACCGATGTTCCACCAAATTAATCATGAAGCTCGTGGCAGTTAGACCAGGCCTTTGAATGCGAGAGTTGGTTTTGTCATGCCAACACACATTCATCGAAGGGCGTTCCATACACGACAGTGACATTCCACAATTGTTCCTAGGAGATCCTTGGCTCTTATGACATGATTCGGAAAGGATAAGACTCATCTTGAGCCCTCGGATGGAGGAGGAGGATCCACAACAACAGAGGAGACCTGAGAAGGCCTCCTATATAAACTCCTCCAACCTAGCCACTAGACTTAGCCATGATCATCCACCACAACTCCGAGCAACCGTCGGGAGGCTCTCCCCCTTGGGAGAGACCTATCCGTCTGAAACCACGGCGAGAAAGGAGGCGAGGCGCCATCTCCATCACCACCATCATCACCGGGCGCCGGTCCTGGCTAGGCCGTGCACGCCGATGTCCTTGTTCATCTTCCTCTCCATCCCTATCACCTCCCATGTAATTTGTAGGACTGAACATCTTGATGACATCCATGAACCATTGTTTTTGTGTGTCTATTCATCTATGTTGAGTGATTGATCCGTTTCTAGGTTGAGGTGTAATCTTGTATGCAAAATTAGTCTTTGTGGTATTATCTAGTATTTCCTCGCATTTCACGGTATGTTGGGAGACGTCATTTCTTGTGATCTTGTTATCACCTACACATATACTTTTAATAGTATTCTGCTGCCACTAAGATGCTCCTCTAGTACAAGTGAGACAGAAGCCAAGACATTGTCTTTCTCTCTATTCGATTTTACAATTACAAAACCCCCTTCCGTTAACTTAGTTTATTTTCCACATTCTAACTTGTAGTTTAGTAAAAACCCATTTATTCATGCCTTCTTAGAAACTGATAAAAATGGGCTGTTTCCAAACTACGGTTTGGGTGCGAATGCACTACGCTGACTACGTAGTTGCGGGGTTGGTAGTGTCTTTCTCTTTGCTCCCTATGGGATTCGACACTTACTTATTACAAAATGCAATAGCCATGTGCCCTTGCAAGTTTTTAGCTGGTTAGAAAAATGATTAAAAATAGCAGGTTTGTGTTCAGAACATAGTTCCTTATAATTCCTGGCATGGCAAAGTTTATACCATATTAGAATCAAATTTTGAAGGTATTAGTTGAGATCTCGGAGGGTTGGGAAAGGAAAAAAAAGGTGGTGGACTTCAAGTTGCTGAATCCTGACACGCTCAAGATCATCATCTTCAACGACGACGACATTGAAGTGGTGAACAAGTGCGGGAGGCATGACGACGCCTTCGTCGTGAACGTCTAGGACAGCTCTCCGTTGCTCCAGCTGGTTTAATATCCACTATGGTATACACTGCTTTTCTTGAAACTGCTATGTGTAAGTGTGATACTATGCTTAAAATTGCTTGTTTTCATTTAGAACGGTGCTAATATGCTATCTATTTGTGTGTCTTTCAGTTGTTCTACATGGCCCCTTGTGCTGGTAACCTCACCACCTCGCCGAAGAGGTTACCGGACAACAAGTATTGCATGAAACTAAACACCATGCCTTGTGTTTTTGCCTAAACAAGCGGGCAACCAAACAGTCCACCTTCTGTTACGCCCCACGCGGGCTAGAGGGTATGTAGGCAAACAAACAAGGTGCCGATGTTGGTTTTTGCTTGTTTTCTCTCAGCCAGACCCAATTGGGACATTCATGCTATGCAGACAAAATAGTAGATAAAAACCAAATACGCAATGTGTCCCAATGGGCGCAGTTGGACGATATGTTGGGGTGGCAGCCTTGGAAGTGCTGCGACAGCCATGGTATGGTAGCCATTTGCAAGATGGGTTGTAGGAAGCTAGGTCGTGTGGCATTGCAGCTTGAGGGAGAGCGGTAATATGCTGGAGCGACAGTCTCAGAAGGTGGTGTAGGCTGAGTGCGCAAGGCGCCAGAGCGGTGGAGGTCTGGGTGGCGGTCCCAAGAGTTTCACATTATTAATGTCATCGATCTTGTGTCGTGTGGGCCATGTGGTTGTCTTCGAGGTTGGTTGCCGACGTGTTGACTAATGCAATTTCAGCCAATCTGTGTGGAGTGTAGCCGTGTAGGCATCTTCACCAACGCGGGAGAGTAGTTGGTGTGCTACTGTGCTTCTATTACGGTAGTCACAGCTTCTTCTTTCTGGCATTGGTGGATCAGCAGCTTGTTTGGTGGCCTACTTGTGGCATTTAGCATGCCATTAAAGTGAGTGGGCTTGTCCTTGTTTGTTGTGATGTTCGAGAGTAGGTTTGGCCCTTGTTGCATCAGTTCTAGCTCAGTTTGTCACAATTAACTAGGCAGCAATATTCATAATTCATGAAATGGGCAAAGCCTTTGCCCCGCTTTTAGAAAAGGGTCAAATTTCAAATTTTTAGTATTTTAGAAATTTCTGTGAAAACAACCATGTTCTAAAACTGATCTAGAAAAGTTTCGGATGAATTGGATTAATATTTTGTGAGATTTTGGCTTTCAAGTTATCATATTCAAATTTTGTGTCACTTTTCAACATTTTAAAAAAATACATAAAAACGTGAAATCTCTAACTTACTTGTAGATAACGAACTTGTTGAAGGAGGAGATGATCTTAAGATAGTTTTTCGTTAATGGGGGGGGGAGGAAAAGAGTCATCGCTTTCATAATCGGTAATCAGAGTCCCTATGAAAATGCTGATATCTCGAATCCGTATCTTATTAAAATGGGGTAGCTTTACTGAAGTGCTGCAAGAAAATCTGGAAAAAAGCGGCGACTGGAATCGATCTGAATGAGGCAGTTATGGGACTTATCTTATATAACAATATATATGGAGGAAGGATTCAAAAAAGTTGTGGAAAGAAAGCAAGCTGGGCAGTTCTCACTCTGTCCGGTGACCAAGAAAGCTTAAAGAATACCATAAAGTGATCACTGAAACCTCATTCAGAGTTACCAGAGATACAATTGGTATAGAAATATGTACTAGATAATGGTAAACTAATACTGACTATTCAATAGGTGTAGAAATGCATTTGAACTTTCTTACTTAAAAGTTGTTCGCGCAGGAGGCGATAGTGAAAGTTCCAGCATTACGACAAACCCGTGTCAAATATATAGCAGATTTGGGTGCTCTAGCCAAAAGGCTCCCTTCCTTCACTGAACTGATTCACCCGGGTCCAAACCTGCTGAGCTAGCTATTTTTCCTTTACGAGATCTCGGCTCTTCGGAATGATTGGAGAGAGTCCCGCCTCCTCTTGGTTGGTGCCGCCATTTGCCATAAATTTCTTGTCAAAGATGGGATATCTTGGCTGCTGTGAATGATACTGAGCTACCGAGATCATCAATCTGATGATGATAAGAAGATCAAAGATTATAAGAAGAGAGAATCGCATCAGACAAAGAAGAAGAAAGCAGATAAGAAGAAGCCAGTTCAATTATGTTCCCAGAACGATATGGAAAATTCTTACATGATCTGGACGAATGCCTTGTGAGATTTTGGTTGTTTAAGTTGGCAATTTCAGATTTTTTAAATCATGTTCGTTTCAGGTGAGTTAGGTCAATGGTTTTTGAGAGTTTGGCCTTTCAAGTTATCCCACTCAAATATTGTGACAAATTAAAAAAAAGTAAAAGAAAAACTCAATTGTGTTTTCTAGAACTGGTCTAGGGAAGGTTAAGATACGAGTGGTTAGTGAGATTGCCTGCTTAAGTTCTCCCATTCAAATTTTTGGGTCAACTTTAAACATTTTAAAATAATCTAGGAAAATCGAGAAAATCAGTCATGTTTTGAGAACCAACCAGATGATTTGGATCCAACGTTTGTGAGTTGTTGGGTTTTTGATTCATGTCAGAGAGGAAGACAATAGGATGCACATAGCAAAACATTACTCGGTTCATATCACCCAGAATATTTCTGAAACACAGTGGAAACTCAGAAGCATTATTCCGAGTCATTGGTCAATTTCGCTCATGTAACTTTGGCAAATTTTATTTCCATGGAAAATATCAGATATAACCTCAGACTATACCGAAAAAGAGCAGACGGCAAAAGTATGTCTTTATTATGCCATACCGACAACTCTAGCTGACTTGACACGGCAGGGAAATCTTTCTTCAGGACAAAAATCCTAACATGCTCAAATCCTAATTATTTTTCTTGATTGTTCCCTTTTCTCTTAAGCCTTGCCCACTATTTCGCGAAATTAATCATGAAGATCCTGGTAGTTAGACTGAGCCTTCAAATGTGGGAGTTGGTTTTGCCGTGCCAACACGTGTTCATCAAAGCGGGTTCCATACAATACAGTTACATTTACATCAGGGGGCTGGCCAAAGCTTTCAAGCAACAGAAAACACCGGCATCTGGTGTTTATTTTAATAGACATTCTGCAACAATTTTATATTTTATATTATGTTCCAAAACAAGTTAATTGTTTTCCTGTGAAAACTCAATGCAGTGTTCAGCAATAGTGCTAAAGTAAAAACGCTCGTTCAGTTAGTATAATGTACAAAGGAATTTACCTCTCAATCTCATCCATTGCATCTAAATTCTTGCGTATATCCTTCATGCTCTGGTCAAAATCTACCATCTGCTTTATTTCCTCAAGCTCTTTTGTCGGCGTTTCATCATCAAAACAAACCACCACTTGTCCCCCCTATAGATTCATAAAAAAGTTGCAATAGAGTCTTGTATGGCGTGGTTCCTTTGTGGAGTCCTCAAAATTTCTTCGGCCCACTGCTCGCTGGTTCTAACCTCGACAATGTAGATCTTATTGAACTCTCCTAGACTAGTCAACTCTGGAATCTGGTCATGCACGTTCTTTATCAACTAACCTTCCACATATTATACGAAGTGGAGCATCGCTGAAGTAAATAGCAGAAGGTGGCCTGGTTCCTTATGCCTCCCATTCATATAGCCCTGATCCAATCAAACTCATCATTCTTGGCATTTCTCTATTTTTCTCATGAGTCTGGCACACGATATGTAGTAGGAGACTTTAAGAAATTGAAGCTCCACAACTCCAGAGGTAGTATGGCTTTATAAGGACAATATCGCGCTTAGATAACCAAACGTGGGTGCGCGCATTATCTATCCTTTATGCCCAATAATATTAAATATGTACTATCATCTACTATAAAAGTTGTACCTGGTGTCCAATGTTTGCCGAGACACGCTTGAGGTTCTCGGCAAACCCAATGGTTGCCTAATATCACACACTCTGCGATCCCATGCCCAGGCAAGTCCCAGCGACCTAGCTTGGCCGAGATCCCTTCTGGAGTACTCGACAAAGTATGGATTAGAATACTAGAGCTTGACATGTGGCATCTTCACCGGGCTTTGTTATCGGCAATACATATTTACGGGCTACATTATCGGCAAAGATCAATTGATATGTTTAATATATTAGTTTCTGCATCAGCCCTACAACAAACGGCATATATGTATAGCAAATTGTACCAAAGACAGTACCACTTCATAGTTAATGCACATACATTTCATCAAAATAACAAAAGCATCATAACAAGACACAGGTAGTCACTAAAATGTCAATGTGACCAATTTACGTTACATGGACCACGCAAAGCAAGACCACAATTAGGATAAACAAGTTCTTTATCCAACTTCACCCGTTCTGATTCCTCTCGTCTTCGAGGAAATACTTGGAGTAAGCATGCTCTGCCTCCTCTCTAGTATCATACCTTTTGTAACGATTGACTGTTCATGGCATGCTTTCCATGAATCATACTTTTGAGGCAGCGTTGTCGGCACTAGCGGTCAATGGAGTCAATGGCATCAGGTCACAGCTCTCCATAGGTGGTGTTTCTTTCTTGGCTAACTCCTCAAAAAACTTATGCTGCTTGGCATGTAAGCGGACCATCATCTCGCGGATGCCCTTGGCCTTCTGATCATCATGGACTGACTCGTAGAACGCGTTGTTCTCAGCAAGGAACTATATGTTTGCCTGAACGAGTGTGCCAAGTATGCCGCAGTGGCATGCTCGGTCATGACATGCGCCAAGCGGTCCACCACATCCTCATCCAGGCAGTCAACCCTAATGGGAGCGGCGTCATAGTGTCACAACATGACCCCGATTCAGTACGTCTAAAAAGTGTTATCTTCTCTTACTGGTGTTGTTGTCCCAGTTTAGTTGAGAAAAGAGAATTTAGAGAAAGCATTTTATTTAAGGAATGTGCTTCTGAGTCTACCAAATGTTGCATATGCACCACTATATGTAATCTGAATGCAATATTTTCTTGTCACATGAATGAAAGCTTTTTGTGAACTAGAAGTACTCTGTTGTTGTAACTATCATGGTTGCGAATTGGTAGCATCTTATTTACATTCTTCGTCATTATTTGAACTTTGTTGTGTTGGCGGAATATGAGCTTGTTGTGTTTAAAAACAATAAATGTGAGCACATTTGCACATGTCACGAAGAAAATGCAAGTAAAAGGAGAGAGGGAAAGGGGGCACCTCTGTTCTTGCTTGTTTATCATTTCTCCTTGTAGCTGCTCTTGTGAAGTTTGCATGCTCTTTATTGCCATTAGGCGACAGTATTGTTGTTAGTACATTTTCGTTTGTTGTGCCCTTTGGTTCCATAACTTGAACATGTGACCTGAGTGCCTGGTCGTGACGTTTTTATGGGTCCCTAGGTTTCTCTCCTTCTTTCTGCCTTCTCTTTGTCAGGGCCTGCCTTTCAGAGTTCTTTTCTTAGGTGGATGAGGTGTAGTTTTTTCAGAAATTAGCCAATCTCCTGGCCCATTCACATGTTGAAGAACATGATCATAAATTCTGTCATACTCAGCTATTGAGTAGCAAGGTGAAATGTAGAGATCCAAATCTCTCGAGCATGCGTAGATTGCACTCACTCTGCATGACAACAAGGCAAACCAGAAAGTTATCAATATCTACATGAACATGTTCAGTTTTCTAGATTTACCATGTATCTCCTATGCTCACCTTCCGGCAATTCAAACCCATCATTTCCATTCCACAACACTTGACACCTTGCGGATCTTTCAATGTTTACCTTCAATTACTTAAAAATATTTGGACAAATGGTTCCATGCCACTTGTGAGACTTTGCTCTGTTTTGTTGGATCATCATAGTGACCTTCTTTCTAACGATTTCCATTGTCGTTACTACAGGGTAGAACCTTGATCTCATGATGGCATTATTAAATGACTCACACATGTTGTTCTCAACCGACTCATAGAAGAGCCAATACTAAAGTAGGCCCTACACCAATGGTGTGGCGCAATTTTCATCGTGTCTCTTGCACCTTCTACTATGTTTTGTGCAAGCTTAGCCCTGTTGTAATTGAATTGGCTTCTATCTGATGAATTTGCACATGCCCAGAACATTTTCTGAAAGACCTTGTCCCTATTTTCAGCTTGTTGTCCCTTGTCGGAATGCATGTGTGCTCATTATTGTACCTCCTTATTAGCAACCAATCAGACCTGCTGGTAATGGACCCATAAATACTCCAAGGACAGCCAGGTCAACTGCATTTTTCACTTACTCTCTTTTTCTCATCTTTTGGAAATAAAAAGTGGTCATATGTTTTCAGTCCATACTTTACCAATGCTTTCTTGAACTCCCTACTGTCATGGAGGGCCATACCAATAAAGAATAAAGGAATCTCATAAGTGATATCATAAACTTTTGCTCTATCTTCTTCCTCTTAGGCATTGCGTCCCCATCACTTGCTTTATCGTAAAATAAATCATCTCCGCTGTCAAAATAGGGTGTCACATCACCATCACCTTCATCGAGCTTGCAATCCTCTGGAACAAGAAAATCCTCTGGCATATCAATTGATTTCTAATCCTCTTCTCCAAGCATTTTGTTCCTGACCTTCTTCTTGAGTTACCTTGCATATTTTCTGAATTCAATTGCTTCTACATCATCAGCAGAACTATTTCCTTCTTTTTCCTTCAGCCACCTTTGATTTTCCTGCTATGGAGCTCTTCCCTTCACAACCTTCGTACAAACTGGCAACTTCTGGGGCCGATGAAATACATGTGCTATTCAGCTACCTCATGCATCTCCTCTACATTCCTCTAGATTTATCTTCTCTTCTGAACATTGTTCCTGCCATTGTTCTGCTTGATGTCCCTCTCCCAGTTCTGCCTGCTGAACTGATAGGTAAACGAGTGGTTTCATATCTGCGAAATAACAACAAAATACAACACATATATAAGCGCTCTGCAGATATATAAGATTGAATCCCTATGCAATCACACCCGTGCTGAATTACACATATATAAGCCCTTCGGATATAAAATGTTTCAATAGTCAAGCCTCTAAATTGATGTACAGTCAATCATAAAACCGTCCTGTTAAAATGAGTGTAACAGCAAAAATTATTATTGTTTTTGAATACTTACAAATTTCTAAAACATACGTAACAGAGTTTATATGAGTTTAGTGTATTTCAAAATTTACGATGCTCCCGTCCTGCTCATGCTAAAGGTATGCATGCATCCTTGAATGCACCACGCATTTTACAAAAGTTGATTACTTCAAGTGTACATGCAGACATGCATCAACATGGGTTATCGACTCTTAAATCTAGCAAGTTTCTCAAAGAAAACTGTTGATCGCAGAGCAGCTGTTTCAATGTGTATTGTAGCTCATCGGTTGACTAGTTGTTTAATTGTGATCACATTTTTTAAAAGGAAGAAGACCCCGACCTCTGCATCTAGGCGATACATGCGGCCACTATATTAATTATTCTCACGGAACCTTACAAAGTCATTACAACAGTAAGACTAAAGCCACCGTCTAAGCAACATCTGTCACTACTCCTATCCAGTCGATAAAGGGGCGCTGATAGTCTGGTCCTAATGCCAAACAGACCTCGCAGCCAAACCTAAACATCTAAGACCTGAGGACCCAACCAGGACGCCTGCCGGGCATGGGGTTCTCACCAGTCCGACGCACTCCTCAACCAGGACGCCTGCCGGGTATGAGGCTGCCGCAGCCACCCGCCACCAGTCCATCTTTAGTGTTGTACTTCTGCATCTACCTTGCTTGGTCTAGCTGTCTTCGACGCCACCATGACGCCAGGCATTGCCACCATCCTGTGCTCGTCCATCATAACACGCCCACCAGCGAGACCCCGCTGCTCCATGCCGCTGAGACCCACCGTTGTCGACGTGGCAGATGCCACGCCGCACCTCCTCTTGTCCCCTCCAGCCAGCCCTTTCTCCAAAATGATGCCCCAAGAGGGAGAATGACATCGAAAACGTCACCATCGTCGGATCCGGTAGACCCAGATCTCGGGTTTCCCCTAGAACTTCTCGATCAGTTTGACGTGACCTGCAACGACGATGCCTCGAGAAGGGAACGATGTCTGAGACGCCACCATCTTCCGCCATGACCGCAGTCAGGGCCACGTCGTCCCGATCTCGCGGATGGCTGGAACCGAGTGGAGTCTCGCCACAAAGACGAATGCCGTCGTCGGTAATCCAGAGGAGATCCATCATCTCCTCACCGGTCCCTCCACGCGTCGTCGGTCGGTGGAAGGCCATCCCACGGCGGATCCGGTAGGGGCGTTGGATCCGCAGCCGCCGCCGTCACCATCTCCGCACAGATCAGCTACCCCGCCGGATGGGGCGTGCTACCTCTTTAGCTTGCGCTGTATTCCCTCGAAGAGGAAAGGGAGATGCAGCACAGTAGCATAAGTATTTCCCTCAGTTTTTTGGAACCAAGGTATCAATCCAGTAGGAGACCACGCGCGAGTCCCTCGCGCCTGCACAAAAAAAATAAGAACTTTGCAGCCAACGCGATAAGGGGTTGTCAATCCCTTTACGGTCACTTACGAAAGTGAGAGTAGATAGAGATGATAATTATATTTTTGGTATTTTTAGTTTAATAAAACCGCAAATAAAAGCGGTAAAAGTAAAGTAGATGTAGATTGATATGTTGAGAATAGACCCTGGGGCCATAGTTTTCTCTAGTGGCTTCTCTCATGATTGCGATATTCTACGGCGGGTAAACAAATTACTGTCGAGCAATTGATAGAAAAGCGAATAATTATGAGACTATCTAGGCATGATCATTGTATATAGGCATCACGTCCGAGACAAGTAGACCGAAACGATTCTGCATCTACTACTACTACTCCACACATCGACCGCTATCCAGCATGCATCTAGTGTATTGAGTTCATACGAACAGAGTAACGCCTTAAGCAAGATGACATGATGTAGAGGGATAAACTCAAGCAATATGATGAAAACCCCATCTTTTTATCCTCGATGGAAACAATACAATATGTGCCTTGCTGCCCCTACTGTCACTGGGAAAGGACACCGTAAGATTGAACCCAAAGCCAAGCACTTCTCCCATAGCAAGAACTATAGATCTAGTAGGCCAAACCAAACCAATAATTAGAATAGACTTGCTAGGATATTATGAGCACACATAAAAAGTTCAGAGAAGAATCAAATATCTTTCATAGATAAGCTTGATCATAAACTCACAATTCATCAGATCTTGACAAACACACCGCAAAAAGAGATTACATCGAATAGATCTCCTCGAAGACCGAGGAGAACTTTGTATTGAGATCCAGAGAGAGAGAAGAAGCCATCTAGATACTAGCTATGGACACGAAGGTCTGTGGTAAACTACTCACAACTCATGGTGAGGGCGATGATGATGATGATGAAGGCCTCCGTGATGGATCCCCCTCCCGGAACAGGCTCCAAGATGGGATCTCCACGGGAACAGAAGCTACGGCGGTGGAATTAGGGTTTTCTCTCTGCGTATGGAGTTTCTGGGGTACGTAGGTATATATAGGAAGAAGGAGGGCACCGGGGGCCACACGGGACAGCCTCGAGGCAGGGGGGCGCGCCCTGGGGCAGGCCTTCTGTCCCCTGACTTGGTCCTAAAGTTTCCCGAGCGTGATTTTCTCCAAAAATATCTCACGCGAAGGTTTCATTCCGTTTGGACTCCGTTTGATATTCTTTTTCTGCAAAACCCTGAAATAGGCAAAAAAGAGCAATCTGGACTGGGCCTTTGGGTTAGTAGGTTAGTCCCAAAAATGATATAAAAGTGAATGATAAAGCCCATTAAACATCCAAGACTTCATAAATAATAGCATGGAACAATCAAAAATTATAGATACGTTGGAGACGTATCAAGCATCCCCAAGCAAAAATTTCGTGAGCTCTGTTACTATAAGAAAGCAAACTACTACTCAAAGTACAGCAATGAATTCATTCTTTGTTTATATTGGTGTTAAACCTACTGTACTCCCACTTCTCTATGGTTCATATCCTCCAATATTACTCATAGATGCATCGGAATAAGCAAACAACACACGAAAAACAGAATCTGTCAAAAACAGAACAGTCTATAGTAATCTGCAGGGTTCGCCTACTTCTGGAACTCCAAAAAATTCAAACTAAATTGTTTAATTTGCGTAATTTGTCTACCAATCATCAGAAAAAAATAATCAACTAAAAATCATGCTCCAGTAAAATCACACGACTACTTTAGTGAGCGCTAACGATTCTGTTTTTCACAGCAAGATCATATAAACTTCACACAAGTCTTACCAAAGGTTCTACTTGGCACAAACACTAAACAAAACATGAAAACACATCTAATCAGAGGCTAGATGCAATATTTATTCTCTAACAGCAACAAAAGCAAAAAAAAAACATAAAATTGGGTTGCCTCCCAACAAGCGCTATCGTTTTACGCCCCTAGCTAGGCACGATACAAGATAGATCTAGGTATTGCCATCTTTGGAAGGCAATCCATAATTGGCTCTCATGATAGATTCATATGGTAATTTGATTTTCTTTCTAGGAAAGTGTTCCATGCCTTTCCTTAACGGAAATTGGAATCTAATATTTCCTTCCTTCATATCAATAATTGCACCAATCGTTCTAAGGAAAGATCTACCAAGAATAATAGGACATGAAAGATTGCAATCTATATCAAGAACAATGAAATCTACAGGCACATAATTCCTATTGGCAACAATAAGAACATCATCAATTCTTTCCATAGGTTTCTTAATAGTGGAATCCGCAAGATGCAAATTTAAAGAACAATCATCAAGCTCATGGAACCCTAGCAAACCACACAAAATTTTTGGGATAGTGGAGACACTTGCAGCCAAATCACACAAAGCATAGCATTCATGATCTTTTTTTTTATAGTAGGTTCCCATTCATCATAAAGCTTTCTAGGTATAGAAACTTCCAACTCAAGTTTCTCTTCATAAGATTGCATCAAAGCATCAACTATGTGTTTAGTGAAAGCTTTATTTTGACTATAAGCATGCGGAGAATTTAGCACGGATTGCAACAAGGAAATACAATCAATCAAAGAGCAATTATCATAATTAAATCCCTTGAAATCCAAAGTAGTGGGTTCATCACTATGCAAAGTTTTAATCTCTTCACTCCCACTTTTAGCAATTTTAGCACCAAGATCTAAAAACTCCGAATCATTGGGACACCTTAAAGCAGAATCATCTCCAATCCTATTCTCATCAAGATTAATACTAGAAAACAAGGATCTAATAGGAGACACATCAATAACTTTCAGATCTTCTTCTTTATTTTCATGCTCTTCCGGTTTGGCAGCCATCTTATTGATCAAGGTGGACTGTTTATCCGAAATTTGGGCAATTAAGTTCTCAAGGTGAGCAAACTGAGAATTCAAACCATAAAATTCCTTAGACATATCATCAAGGTTTTTATTCATATACTCCATAAACTTTTTCTGTTCTTTAAGCTCACTTCTGAAAAAGGCATTATGCTCAAATTGTATAGCCATAAAATGTCTAACATTGTTTTCAATCTCCTCCAGCCTCTTGAGGCGAGGGTCAACACTAACAGGGAGAGCCATAGTGACAAGCAAGCAATCCAACACACACAAGCAAACAAAAAGGCAAGCGAACGATAAACACACGGCGGAAGAAGGGCGAATAAAACGGCAAGGGTGAAGTGGGGGAGAGGAAAACGAGAGGCAAATAAATGTAATGCGAAGGATAAGGGTTTGTGATAGGTACTTGGTATATGACTTTTGCGTAAGCCTCCCCGGCAACAGCGCCAGAAATTCTTCTTGCTACCTCTTGAGCTTGCGTTGTATTCCCTCAAAGAGGAAAGGGAGATGCAGCACAGTAGCGTAAGTATTTCCCTTAGTTTTTGAGAACCAAGGTATCAATCCAGTAGGAGACCACGCGCGAGTCCCTCGCACCTGCACAAACAAATAAGAACTTCGCAGCCAACGCGATAAGGGGTTGTCAATCCTTTTACGGTCACTTACGAAAGTGAGATCTGATAGAGATGATAATTATATTTTTGGTATTTTTAGTTTAATAAAACGGCAAATAAAATCGGTAAAAGTAAAGTAGATGTAGATTGATATGTTGAGAATAGACCCGGGGGCCATAGTTTTCTCTAGTGGCTTCTCTCATGATAGTGATATTCTACGGCGGGTAAACAAATTACTGTCGAGCAATTGATAGAAAAGTGAATAATTATGAGACTATCTAGGCATGATCATTGTATATTGGCATCACGTCCGAGACAAGTAGACCGACTCCTGCCTGCATCCACTACTATTACTCCACACATCGACTGCTATCCAGCATGCATCTAGTGTATTGAGTTCATACAAACAGAGTAACGCCTTAAGCACGATGACATGATGTAGACGGATAAACTCAAGCAATATGATGAAAACCCCATCTGTTTATCCTCGATGGCAACAATACAATATGTGCCTTGCTGCCCCTACTGTCACTGGGAAAGGACACCGCAAGATTGAATCCAAAGCCAAGCACTTCTCCCATTGCAAGAACTATAGATCTAGTAGGCCAAACCAAACCAATAATTCGAAGAGACTTGCTAGGATATTATGAGCACACATAAAAAGTTCAGAGAAGAACCAAATATCTTTCACAGATAACCTTGATCATAAACTCACAATTCATCAGATCTCGACAAACACACCGCAAAAAGAGATTACATCGAATAGATCTCCTCGAAGACCGAGGAGAACTTTGTATTGAGATCCAAAGAGAGAGAAGAAGCCATCTAGATACTAGCTATGGACCCGAAGGTCTGCGGTAAACTACTCACAACTCATGGTGAGGGCGATGATGATGATGATGAAGGCCTCCGTGATGGATCCCCCTCCCGGAACAGGCTCCAAGATGGGATCTCCACGGGAACATAAGCTACGGCGGTGGAATTAGTGTTTTCTCTCTGCGTATGGAGTTTCTGGGGTACGTAGGTATATATAGGAAGAAGGAGGGCACCGGGGGCCACACGGGCCACCCTCGAGGCAGGGGGCGCGCCCTGGGAAGGGGGGCGTGCCCCCCACCCTCGAGGGCAGGCCTTATGTCCCCTGGCTTGGTCCTGAAGTTTCCCGAGCGTGATTTTCTCCAAAAATATCTCTCGTGAAGGTTTCATTCCGTTTGGACTCCGTTTGATATTCTTTTTCTGCAAAACCCTGAAATAGGGAAAAACAGCAATCTGGACTGGGCCTTTGGGTTAGTAGGTTAGTCCCATAAATGATATAAAAGTGAATGATAAAGCCCATTAAACATCCAACACTTCATAAATAATAGCGTGGAACAATAAAAAATTATAGATACGTTGGAGACGTATCAGGGCGCTGCCACCGCCGCCGTCCATCGCAGGGCTGCCGCTTCTCCGGCTTATGGCGCTTCGGCCACCGCCGCACGGCATGGGTTCGCCGCCGCCTTCGGATCCCACGAGAGGAGCTTCCCCTGCCGCCTCAGATGAGATATCGCCGCATCCACCCGCCTAGGTGCCTTTGGCACCGGGCCCGCCGCCACCCCGGCCCATGCTGGTGGCAGCGGCGGCAGAAGGAGGGGCATGGAGAGGCCTGCTGTGCTAGGGTTTGGGGACCCCTAGCGTCGCCCATGGGGAGGTGACGTGAGGGGCAAGGGAGGCTTCAACTAACCTACTCATGGGGAAAATCACAGTGGCCTGAGGGAGCCAATTCGTATCTTCCGAATTTGGAAAAAGAGGTATAATATCTTCAGAACCTAGACTGTTCAAGTGCATAGAGATAATCAGGGTGTACACATATTAACTTAACAAGTACTAGTCGGGTGAAAGTATGGTGCGTTAGTACTAATCACCGAACCGATCGAGGACTATCTAGTTGGCGTCTGATATCCGAATTCAGAAAGGGTCGTTGCAGCCTTGTAGGTGTGCAAGTTTCAATGCGTAGTCCACATAGAAGTACGTGTGTGCTGGGCATGGAAGATCTGACGCCTAACCTTGTCGCGCTGCTACCTTCAAGCGGCGATCATCACTTCTTGCCCCGCCGTCGTCTCGTCGAAAGGAAACATGGGAGATGAGACCCAAACAAATCGGACGAGCACTTAAGTCTCAGACCAGGCCCGGCCCATAGCCCGGGCAAACGGGGCGCCCGCCCTGGGCCCCCAAAAGGTAGGGGCCCCAGCCCAGCTAGTACTTCCACTATAGTACGTAGGAGGCCCAACTAAAACTACGAGCGGATTCAGCCTGTTCTGGTCAGTCCGTGCTCATCGACTCCCCAAATCCCGGACTCCCGTAACTGCGCCACTGTTCCCTGCGTCCCGCCGTCTCCGATTCCAAGGTCGCCGCTGGCCATTAATGGATACTAAAGGCGCAAATCTTCTCCCCAATAGGCTGTCCTTCCTTTCTGCTCATTCCCCATCAGCTAGATGTTGGAGAGACGGTACGCGTTCTTTTCTTCATGCCCATAATCCCGTTCATCCTCGATTAATTAGCTCTGCCCTTTGAGAGATTCCACATCTGCCTGCCCTCCTCCCACGCATAGTTCTTCTTCTGCAGTTCTGCTCTTCAGTGGATCTACGTGTTAAGAGTGCCTAGGAATCAGGGGGTTAGGAGAACTGGAGAAGGGGGGGGGGGGTCTGCTGATCTGGCTACCTACATCCACATCAAATCCATATCCAGGTGCTTTTGTTCCCTGTATGTTCTTGTTTACTGACATGTCCTGTAGAGAGTATTTATCCGGTAGTAACAAAAGGAAAAGAAAAAAGCAAATAGATGAAGAGGTAAAATCCCTAAAGGGAGCACTTGACAAATTTTTCAGAACTAGTCTGGATAAAGATAAGTTGGATGAAATAAATGTTGATGCAATAATCGATGACTTCGCTTCTACGAGTGTTAGATGAATTTCCAGGTTCTTGTATAGATGTGAAGTCAGTTTAATTTTCTATACCTTGTGCTTGAATGTTTGGAAGAATTGAGTTACTATCCAATTGTAGAATTTTGGAGTGATGAACATGGCCGATTGGGGAGGATCCAGAAATAGATGTAAGTTCATGCCTAAATTTTTATCTGATGGTAACACAAAAGATCTAAGTAGCAACCAATTTTGACTGGATTTTTTGTTTTGTAGAACAAAATGAAGTCTCCTTTCAAATTTGGGAACGTGAACGCGAGCATTTGTCGTCATTTCATTGCTATCATGGTGTAGTTCACTTGATCGTTAAATAAAGTACTGTCGGTTTTAGAGTCCAGATTAAGATCATCAAGCTATGCCGTGTACGGGATATTTACTTTGCTTTTTTATTTAGAAACATTTACTTTGCTTTTGAAATAGAAAATGGTTTGAGCTTTTGAGTAAACATGGGCCTCTTCTTACTGTCTTGCCCCTGGGCCACGTATATCTATGGCCCGGCCCTGTCTCAGACCCACCCTACCAAGCCGATGTGGCCATCCTGTAGAGACACACAAGCAAAACCACCGGCAGATATACCACTCTAATTGGATTAGGGGGTGCCCCGTCCGTGGCTGCTACACCCTCCGTTCTAAAATAATTGTCCCAACTTTATACTAACTTTATAGTTTTAGAGTAAAGTTGTACTAAGCTTGAGACACTTATTTTGGAACGGAGGGAGTATTAGACATCTCGGGGGATTAGTTAAGTCGTTTGAGAGCTGGAGATGGGTTAGCCAATTTCTGAAACCACGGGGGGTGATGTGGACTTCTTTCGTCTGGATGTTAAGATCATGTTGTACATTTTGTTATCTTTCAGTCTAGTGGTTTGGGTTGCTTCAATTGTGCATTTGATAATTTGGTGCTGGCGGTGAGAAAATTTTAGTGGTGGAAGGGTGGTGACCTGGATCTGAATACCAAGTGTTAGGATCTCACAAGTAGGCAATGCAATTCAGTGAGCACAAGTACATGCAAGGTACAAAGCACAAGTGCACAAAAATGAAAGAAGAAGGGAAGAGGAAGGGTTGAGAATTTGCCGTGATCCCTCTGGATTCCCTTGCTCGTGGTTCCTGATTATCAAGCATGAGGAGGAGGGTTGTTGATAACAGCTCGGTCAAGCTCTGGATGACTCGCAACAACAACGCACACAGCGATCAGCTCCTCGTCTCTATTGAGTCCACTGCTACTCGCCGTTCCACGATCAGACCTGGATGTGGCTAAGCGCGCACCCGTCCACTCCTGCTCGTGGTGACCACGACCGGACCTGGTTGGGGTTATCAGCGCACACTCCTGCGGCATCGTGGTCACCGTACTCCAGCTGGATGCCTGCCGCATGGGTTTGCAGGTGCTCAGGGCCAGCGCCTGAGTGCCCGTCCACCCCGTCGCATGCGCTCATCGTCCAACTTCAGTGACTCGCTCAGAGGTGCTCACCAAGAGCTCGATATGGTGGTGAGCGACGAAGGCAGCGTGGAGCAGCGAAGATGACGTACTCAAGGGAGGAAGGATACGCGAAGTGAGTCAAGGGGAGGCAGCAAGCATCAACACTGGCTTGGCAGGGTGGAAACGGGAGGGGAGTGCTGGGCACCGCGTGTGTGCATTCGCTCACACAACAGAGCGGCGCGTAGCGCGGGAATCAGAGAGAGAGTGATACGTGGAGCAGGCCTGCCAGGGTGGTTTTCGGAGATTCAGGAGCACGGTGGCACGAGGAACCGCGAGGCTGAGGTCGAGAGAGATGGTTGTGCAGCGGTGGTGTCATGCACACGAGGTGTTCGACGAAAAGTTTGCGGCTCGGGATGAACTCGCCCTCGATATCAATGCTGCCGCCGCCAACAGCAAAGAGGAGGCGCGAGTGTCTCCTTTCCGGATTGGCAGTAGCAGCACCAGATGAAAGCTCAGGGGCGCAACAAGCGTGTAGCAGCTCGGTCGCGGCTGACCACCATGCCGCCCGGTCTTGCCGGTGACCGCGCCCTTGGTGCCCTAGAGTTGGTCGACGTGAGGGACGTGCGGCACGGGATCAGGCATGGCGGGAGCATGCCGTTCGAGAGGAGCCCTTGCAGTAGAGCGGCGTCGACCAGATGCGGCCGGCGAGCGCCTCCGCAGCTCGACATTGGCGTATCACAAAAGTGGTTGGGATGGATCTGGGTTCCAACGAGTGCCTGCCTGCTCGTAAACCACTTGCCCCTCCTCGTCGTTCCCGTCGCCACATGGCGTGCGCCAACCGCCTGCTGAGGCCTCCATCGTCTCCCGAAGATTTGTACTTTGAGAAAGGTCTTTTATGCAATCAACTCCCTGTAATCCACTCGTCAGCGTGCATCAGTGAAAGATAAGCATCATGTCTCTTCAGGCTTTTTTCTTTTTTTGCAGGTGATGCCTCTTCAGTTTTTAGGGCACTCGTCCGTAAACGTCGGATCATACTGGCTAGACATTTTATGCCCTCCAACGCCATCCATCAGACATCCGCAGACCAGTCCGTACGTCTGAATTGTACAAAACTGACGAATGTTTGGAGGAGTCCGAACAATCAGGATGTCGATTTATCCTAACTGATTACGTGCACAACGTATATCTCATCCCCTCAGCTTGCATGCACATCACATCAACTGCATGCTGCCATGCACGATTTGACTGTAGACTGCCCCCACTGTCTAGAAATCTCTCTCCTAGTCGTAGGTGCTACTTGGTGACACTGTTAATAAAATGTTAATGGATGATTTCAACCATGTTTAATTAAATGGACCGAACTGTGGTTAATTATTCTTAAATAATGGTGTGAAATAAATTGTTGTTAATTAACTACTTGATAGTTCCAAACAAAACATACGGATGCACGGAAGCTTACCGAAAATTCCAATGAACTTTACTGCTATAATCAGCGAGCTTTATGAAAAAATCCAATGAACTTTACTGTTATAATCAGCAAACTTTCTGGGAAAAACAATGAACTTTACATTTACCTAGCTCGCATTTTGTATGAAAATTCTGAAGAACTTTCTGGTATAATTAAAAAAATGGTTGAATGTGCTGGTCATTTTTGCCAATTAAGAATTTTTTGCCGAAATGTTACATTTACCTAGCTGGCACTTTGTATGAAATTTCTGAAGAACTTTGTGGTATAATTCAATTAACTTCTCTTCTTTGTCATCTGTTTGATATATAGTAATTCCTATCTCTAAATTTAAATATGTTGATATTGGGCATTTTCGAAGAGCTCACCATGAAAAAGTGAAATAAAAATATGAATTTAATTTTTGAACAAACCAATTAAAAGATATGGTGATATATTTTTTTGTAGTGCAATTTTATTTTGAAGAGCTGATAGCATAGGCACGTGCTGCTAGCTATATTAGTGTTAGACATGCAAACAGTGGGCCACAGGGAATCTAGCAGAGACGTGGGGAAGAGAAATATGGGTGGGACCCGGTGTGGGCCTGGGCGTGCTGATCCACAAAGTGCAGCGACGGCCATGATACGGTGGCGTGGGCAACCAGTTAGGAAAGGCCTTATTCGGGTCAACTATCATGTTGGACTCTGACACACGCACCCACACAACCCCCCGTCCCAAAACCCCTTTTCCCCAGTCCCTCCTCTCCCCGTAGCTCCCTATATGCACCCACCAATACCGCCGCCGCCTCTGCACAACTCCGTCCGCCGCCTAGTTATTGCTGGAACCACCGCTCCGCCTAGGTGCCTTGTACTTCGCTCACATACGACCGCACAGTTCCGACGTCGTCCATGCCAGACACCACACCCGACAAGTGTTCGGCCAAATGCCACTAAGATATTTTTTTTTGACTTCCTTCATGTTTAACATGAAATAAGCACAATGGCGGGGCACTTGATGAGGGAGGATGCATGATTATGCGACACATGGTTGGCCACAAGTGTGGTGTTCGTAGGCATGAAAAAGAAGAGACACGATACTTTGACAACATGAATTCTTTGTTTCGTGAGTACAAGCACTATGAGGCCTACAATTTGGATGTGATATATATGATCGCAATGTGAGGTCGGTACTCCATCAGTGGTACACCATTTCAAATACTGTCATGAAATTTTGAAATGCGATTGCACAAGTGGATACAAGGTTGCCACCGAGCGCCTCAATCATGGAGATCGTAAGTTTTGCTTCTTGCCGCTCTAGGTGTTAGTCAATTCATAGATTGACGCGCAACTTGATGATCGCATCGTTGTATAACCCTGACGCACTACCATGATGTACTATAGGGTGGAGGGCAAGCCCTTCACATTGATTCATTGTTGGATGAAGCTCAAGGGGCAGCCCAACTGGGAGAACGTGGTCTGAAGAAGAAGCTCAAACTCAAGAGAGAAAGCTTGAGATGAAGGCCACTTTCCAAGAGTATATTTGAATATGGGATTGATAAAATTTTAAAACTAGTTGAACATCCGACGCTTTTGCTTAGGATTTCACACAAAAGTTTTCATCCTTTTAATATAAAGGTACACATAGCCAGGATTTGATATGCATACATATAGCTAAAAATATAGTTGTTGTACATGTCTAATGATAAATATGCCGCCAACATATCTGGATTGCATATAATTATATCTACACACAAAAAGTTGCCATGCTCTTACAGTAAACAAAAGCTGCTACATATCTAGGATTTCATATAGCTATCTACACGTGCAGCTAAAACTTATTTGCAACTATCAATATTGTTAATAATTCTGTCAAGAATAGGTTGAATATCTTCTTTCCTTAGTTTTGCATATTGCATAATGTAGAGGCACACCTAGATGCTCAATAGGGAAAGCGTTAATTTTGGAGCAGAAAATTTGGTCAAAATATTTTGCCACCTCATCATCAAGATTAATAGTCAGCTAATCATTCTTGTGGCAGTTAATTTTCATCCCCGACAAATGTTCATTTCCTTTTTCCTCCATCTAGAGACCACCTTCCAAGCCCCCAGCCTTAAGAAATCTTGAAGAGTACGGAGGGAAGACTCACCTTGTGTAGCGGCCCTCTGCACCGTCATATCGCCGATGTCGCAGTTCACCTGTGAATGATCCGACGAAGCACCTCCACCTGATCACCCTCACACAGACCAACCCTAAACGGGTCTGAATCCACGACGATTTTGTCGACGCAAGCCGCCACCTCCTCCTCGGAGTAGCCCACCACCAGCAACTCACAGAGCATATCGAACAACTTTGGAGATGCCAATTCCGTGAGCTCAATTGGCTGTGCGCCGCCATCCTACCCGTCGGTTTCTCCCTTGGAGTTCCCTTCCGCTACTGCCCATAAGCGACCCCCGACGAGGTCAGGTGCTCGGTCTCGCGTCGTCGGAGTCGTAGGAGGGAGTCATCAGATGGTACAGTTGTAATAAATGTGGAGTATCTAGTCCAGAGCTCATATACTCCCTACTGAACCGTAAAATCAGGAAAAATCACAAAAATCCGAAAATTGTTTGGTGTAAACTCTGACAAATGTTCTGGGTGCTTGCAAATTTTCATCCGAAATGACATTCATGGAAGTCATGATAAAAAACAAAATCGACACTCCAAAAATGTTATTTTTAAAAGCATTTGGAATGTTTTTTGCCATGACATGCGGAAGTATTGTTTCGGGGTGAAATTTTGCAAGAACCAAGAACATTTGTCGAAGTTTGCAACCATTAAATTCAGTTTTTTTTTATTTTGTATATTTTTTAAAAAAATTACTGTTCATCCTGAGCTGAAATGAGCTCAAGAGTAGAGGGGACTTTCGTGGTTGTAATCCTATTTTTATGGTTATATAGGATAGGATGTGATATTTTCACGTATATTTCTGTAAGTATAGAAGCAATGGAAAGATATGATTGTGATCCCACCTTGCTTCTCCGAAGTCTAGACTGATATGAGGAAACTAATTTCAGATATAGAAATTTGAAACATAAGGAAATTGTAATTGTGTGCCAAACAACAACAATTTTTTGGTATAATCACATTTAGCTCTCACTGTTACTATCGTCTAGTTTATTACAATATGTTGATGCACTGGGATTTAGGCTAGACACAATACACTGCAATAAATAAATAAATAAATAAATAAGATTTAGCGATTTTGGCAAGTAAGAAAAGGTGTAAACAATGAAATGTAAGCATGTGAGCATTAATTGTCATTGCTTGTGATCTGCAGTCGAGCTAAGTTAGGCCACTTGGGTATAGTTGGTAGGAGAAAATGGTCGCTAGCAAGTAGCTAGTGCATGTTATATTGCACACTTGAATACTCCCTCCGTTCAGGTGTATTGGGCACCTAAGGAGCTGCACCATGATCTAGGTATGATGGGATTGGCCGTAATATTAGATATAATTAGCATTAAAAAATCTTGTAAGTTGAGCTAATTGATTGCAATTCCTTTGCCTTACCAATCAACATGCAACACGAAACACATGCAACCATAGTTATTGCCCATAAGATTGAAAACTTGTGCATGAGGGGAGTCAATTGCAAAAAACCACCATATTTGTGGCTAGGTTTGCAGAAAACCACCAACTCGTTAATCCGTTGCAAAAAACACCGCAAAATCACTTAAGTCGTTGCAAAAAGCACTGATCGGCTGGTTTAGTCTGTTTGATCGCTTTCTGATAATTGGGGCCTGGCTGTCAACAGCTGACTTGGCAAAACATTGACACACACACACACACACCCCCCTAGATCTTTTTAAAAGTGCAATCAGTCCCCTCGGTGTGGACAACCTCGGCGCACTGGCCCTGCCGTCCGGTAGGCACGGCAGCGCCCTCGTCGGCATCGGAGACGGGTACGACCGCGTAGAGGATGAGGAGGCGGCTGGGGTGCGCGCATTTTCGAGGCGTTGGCCTGCCGGTGCTGCAGCGATGTGGAGCACGCGTCGGGAACCGAAGCGG
Source organism: Secale cereale (assembly GCA_902687465.1). Taxonomy (NCBI): domain Eukaryota; kingdom Viridiplantae; phylum Streptophyta; class Magnoliopsida; order Poales; family Poaceae; genus Secale; species Secale cereale. The sequence goes on along the minus strand of LR738715.1, from coordinate 869,223,677 downwards.
AGGAGCGGCACCCTCCTCTGATGTGGTCGACGAAGAGGATGGGAGGGGGAGGAAGCGACGGGCTCCACCTGCTCGACAAGCTGTTCCCGTCGCCCTCCTCCATGGAAGATGATGAGCTCGAGCCGGTGGCCGCTCTGGCGCTGCCACGGCAGAAGCGCTCGCGGCATCTGCACCATCGAGGGAGGGCAGCAGGTGGGCTTCCGGCGGTGGCGACGGGAGCTGGCCGCGCGAAGGGAGCCCGCGGCGGCGACGGGAGCCAGTGGGGGCGGCGCGTCGACGGGAGCCGGTGGCGGTGACGGGAGCCGGTGGGGGCGGCGCTGCGACTGGAGCCGGCGGCTGTGACGGGAGCCGGTGGGGGCGGCGCGGCTAAGCTGGCCGCTGCGACGGGAGCCGGCGGCGGCGACGGGAGCCGGTGGGAGCAGGTTGGAGCAAGGCACGGGGATTGGGATGGGGGGTTTGATTGCTTTTTATTTTTAGATAAGGCGGGTGTATGCCATTTGATTGCCAAGTCAGCACCTTACAACTCGGTCCTACCTGTCAGAAAGTGATTAAATGAGCCAAATCACCCGATCAGTGTTTTTTGCAATGAGTTTGCTACTAATCCGGTGTTTTTTGCAACGGATTAACGAGTTGGTGGTTTTCTGCAAACCTAGCCACAAATGTGGTGGTTTTTTGCAATTGACTCGCATGAGGGTGAAGCGAACGAGGCACGGGAGTGGTACGAGGCTGATTTAATTCCTTTGCGTCTTACTCATTTGGAAATTCCAAAATCGCTAAGATGCCCAATGCACCTGGACGGAGGGAGTACATTTTTTTGTGGGGACACTAATGAATACATTAAGAGAGTAATGATTCTCAATGTGGAAGGTTTGCCGAGCTCTGACTATTTATTAAGTATAACTAGATCAAAGATGGCGCGCGTTGCTGCGCCCATCTATTTTTACAATAGAATGGCAATAATTTTCAAAAGGAGTGGATATGACCTCTTAATAAACTAAAACTATGCAAAATGATATTTGTTGTAAAAATATACTTGTAGATAAATAAAGAAAGAATTTAGCACTATGCAGAATGACATGAACGAACAATTTATGAAATATGGCATCTTAATATAAAGTTACATTTGAGAAAATACATTAACAAACCAAAAATAATAATAGACCTCTACAAACTCCTTAAAAGTGAATTAATACCGCACATGAACAGTCATTCCACAAGACTACAAATCAATCTTATTGTATTTTTAGCAAATTCTGATGGATGTTTGGTTTAATCAGTTTCTCAACCTTGGCTGTGTAAAGTAGGGGTAGGTAATAAATATAAGAACATGTCATATCATCACAAACTCTTAATGCAGGCACTGAATCTAGGATTTGATCAATGCATGCCATTGGTAGCTACGGAACAAAGGAACAAAGGTTAAACTGAGTTTTCTTTCGAAATAGAATACCAAAACTTGATAACAGTAAATTATTTTAGACCACAAAGACACCCAAGAGTATGTCCTACACAGTAGCAACATACAGAGCATAATACCTTTCAACAAAAACATACAGAGCATAATAATCTACAGAAACTATGCTATCTTGTGGCCAGTAATATATATCAAAAAAGCTTAGCTCACATCAGAACCTTCTAACCATAAGCCTACACCTCATATCAACACCAACATCGCATGCACCGTCCTCCCATAATTTACTTGTATGAATTGCTAAAACTGAACGAATATTTTCAGAACCAAATCCAGTAATGGAGAATTAGATGGACCACATTCAACTTATGCTACTTTATTTCAGCAATACATATATTATGATTGTTGATGTGACCTTCAATTCCAGCTCCAGATTATTCCAAATGGCTTCATCCATGAAAGAACATGCCTTAGACTCCGTTCGGAAGTCCTCCATCTTCTCTAAATCCCCAACTCCGTCTCCTCACTCATGTATCCATCTTGTCGCAGGAATCTCGTTCCGTTCGGTACGCTACTTGTGATTTCTGTAGGCTTCGTTCCTACAACACATATAATTGTTATGAATCGGTAAATTATATGTGTTGCTTAAAATTTATCCTCAGCAGCAACTCTCCACAGTAGCATTGTTTGAGATTCTGAATTATAAACACAGCTAGTAGCATCAAATTTTATAAATCATGAGCACACATATGTACATTGATAATACCGTGAGACATGTGAGTACATGTATACAGTATACTAACCTGGTAATCGTGAGCTTTATTAGAAATTGCCGCAAGCAACCCAGCAGAACTGGTTCCACTACCTAATATGAATTGATCTGCACGAAACTTAAGGAGCCGAGCCAGTTTAGAGGAAAAGGTTTGCAAATCGGCTTGAGGATTCCCCAAGCCAGCCCAATGTTCTGCGGCGAATTAGGAACCAACAAAAAGCAGTATCAAGTATCATCAACCAAAAAGGATCTGACTTAGTAGTACCTGGATATAGAAGATGCGAGGAAGGAAAGACGATAAAGCTGCAGTCGAATCATGGCAAGAAGCACGCATGACTAACAGAGGAGAGGAGCAGTGGAGATTATAAACAGGCCCGTCGAATAAATGGAGAAGATGAATAGATGAATTAGCACTGTAACTGATATGCGATAATCGATCCTTAATGAGTGGCGTACATCGATTGCCATTAATTAAGGCCTCCAGAAACGTCCTCAATCACCGGTGAGTGGGATCTGATGGCAGCCGACGCGTCGGCCACCACCACGTCACACGTACGCATCAGACGGACAAGAGGCGCGGTCGCTATCTCCCGGCGAGGCATAAGTCGCTGGCATCGTATGGATCTGGGAACGATGCTTTATACTCCCTCCGTTCCTAAATATAAGTCTTTTTAGACATTTCATTAGGTGACTACATACGGAGCAAAATGAGTGAATCTAAACTTTAAAGTACGTCTATATACATCCGTATGTAGTTCCCTAGTGAAATCTTTAAAAAGACTTATATTTAGGAACGGAGGGAGTACCTTTTTTCTCCTATATATCTGTAGTTTCCTCAAGAGATAGACTTTTTTTAGCATTGCGTGAAGAGACAGAGATGAGCTGAAGGACTCCCACCGGGTTTCTTTCCTTCGTTTGGGCGAGTTGGTTTCGTTTTCCATCTCAGGCCCATAGGCCCAAACAATAGAAAAGCTCCGAATTTGTTCTGGGAGCAGCGGCCCAATCGTGTAGCGCCCTGTTTTCGCGAGCGAAGCCTATGCGGGATTCAAACCACATCAAACGGCCACAAACAGTCAGAAGTGCAGATCGGACGATCAAAAATACAAGTGGCGTGAGAGGGCTCGAAAGGTGCACAGTTATAATGTATCTAAACTAGACCATAAAGGCGCGCGTTGCCGCGCCCGACCATCATTTGGTCTCCGCTTCTTCACTCAATATCTATGTTAGCATCACCGATTCTCCTCTGTATGGCAAGTAGATCTCAGCTGGGGTTTGGCAATGCATCACTAAACCTATACCATCATCTTCTGATCATGGCACCCGCAAAAAAATTCTTGACTCGACGGCCTTGATCTACATAATGACTCAACGAGCTACACCACCGAGAATGAAATATAGGAACAATACAACTTGGTCTCCGTATATGATATGCTCAAACACCTCGTTTTATACAGAAACTACTGATAAGGAGTCACATAAGCATGTACATACATAGATGATATATTGGTTTCAGATAACTACAGAGGCTTCACTGACCAGTTGAGAAAATTGCAGGTTCCATTCTGCAAGCAACTCAAGACATGCCTTTCGTGTAGATTTTGTCTGCATATCTAGACGTTACTGCCGGCGGGCGAGTCGACGTGGAATGGAGATGTATAGAGATAGAGACACAGATGTACATGTATCGGCAAGGAGTGCCAGATGGACCTCCACAAAGATGTTCCTCTTAATGTAAACCCCAACTGCTACGAACTCCACGCCGTGGTGCCCAAACACATCTGTTGAGTGGCATCAAGGGGTAGCTCTGAATGGACTCCTGACTTCCTGAGCAGAAGACGCCGCCATTATCAATAGATTAGGAGCACCGGAGGAGGGTGGCTTCCAGCGAATGAAGACGCCGCCACTATCCGCGTCCATCCCGATCGGCCGTGTAAGATCAGGCGTTAAGCAGGACCGATGAACGAGAAGACGCGTAGATAGGCTTGCGGAGCAGCAGCCCGGCTGCGTTGGACAGGCCGGTTAGCCCAGAATTACGCAAGGTAGAAGGCCCAGCTCGGCAACACGGGACGACCGTGACATCTGATCCGTTCCTGAGCGAGATCCGATGGCATAGAAGCTTCGATCGCTGTGGGAGGGCATAGCTCGCTCTGTTATACTGTTTCTCAATATGCATCCGTTGCAAGGGTAAAGTTTAGACAGAAATAGATTCGAGAGGAGAAGTTGAGTAATTTGTCTTTTACATCCAAGAGGAGAAGAGCACACACACTACATGATAGCGGGTGTAGGACTGGGAGGAATCGGGAGACAGAAACATAATAGTAGAATAAGATCCAAGTGCATTCAAACGCTGTGTACGGGTTGTAAAGCTCGGTCATGAGGTGTTGGGCGCGAACCGGGCTGCCCATCGCAATCTCACAGCTGGTAGGATATACAAACTTCCTCTACTCGCTCGATCATGTCCACGCCGACGACACGTGACGATGAAGCAAAGCTGGCTCTGGTCTACTTCCGAGTTTCGATTGGCTGCTGTCTGGAACCCTCGGCGGAAGAAAAACGCCCACGTCCCGCTAGCGAGCTCTGGTACCAGGATCTGATTGATAAATTTCTAGAGAAATCATACAAGGCTTATGAAAATTCCAAAAGCACCCTTGGTTGATTCTGAGAAGCATCACTACTAGTAGATCGCCTATCATAAAAGACTAAAATATTTTTTCTATCCTATTTTCCTACTTTTTTGAAGGAAATAACTGTTGCTTAGCTAGCTGATCCCCTATAACTTAATTCCTTATAATCGGTGTTTGGTTCAGACAATTCATCAAACAATTACTTCGTCTGTTTCTAAATGTAAGTCTTTTTAGAGATTTCAATAAGATAACGGCATTTTGCAGCTCGACTTCCATGGAGGTCGAATTTTTTGAAAAAAAATAATCCTAATCCATACTTTTTGGTTTCAAAAAAAATCTAAAAAGCAATATACAAGTATACAAGGATGTGATACGTATGTGTGTAAAATTTTGGAATGAAATACCTCGAGATGCCATCTGTGAAAAAAACAAATTCATGGACTTTGGAGATGAATAGTACCATGTGTTGAAAAGCCACAAATTTTTCTTTTTTGCACAACCCATATTTCAACGTATTTCGTCCCGAAAATTTAAACACATATATGTTATGCCTCCATGTATCATGTATAGGCAGGAGATCATTTCGTGACGGCCTTGATTCACTTGATTTCGATTCACTTGTTCGTGATGGCCTTGCCGGAGTCATATTTAGGCAGGAAGTAGAAATGCCCCTCGACCTTGGTCTCGTGGAAATCGAGCTCGCCGTCACGCTCGAGATCGCCGGCTCTGGTTTTTGGCTGTGCATCACAGGAGCACACACATAACACATCACTAGTCCTCGCCGTCGCGGCCGTTCATTAACTCTTAAAAAAAAGACATAATACTTTAATAAACTAAATGAACCCTAGATCTAGTCTTGGACGCCTCTTTCGTCTGCGTTGAGGCCGTAGAACGGTGATGGCCACGGGACTAGTGCGGCGCAGCCGGTGCGTGCAATCGTACAGCGGTGACCACGTCTCGGCACCCACTCACACCGGCTCATGGGGCACTAAGTCCGGCGTGCATGGCACCATGCTTGTCCAGGAGCAGGACCGCCCCACCAACACAAGGTTCCAGCTCGTGACCGGCTCCGCATCGTCTTCCTCATCCCCCTCCACTACCACCACCCTGTGCTCCAGCTCGGGCACAGCGACATCACCTGCGGCCAACAAGGCCATCAACATGTTCAAGACCTCCCACTCCTTAAATTAGTCGATCTTGGAGTCCTCGAGGGCCTTCTTGAAGGCCTTGTCCTCCTCGTCGACGTCCATGGCTTGCAGCGACGGCGGCGGGGACGGTGAGGGCGAAGGCACCCTCACACATGCACACGCGCATGTGGTGGGTTGGGAGCACGAGACCGTGGGGTAGTGCCAGCACATGCCCGAGATGCACGGTGCTAATATGCTATCTATTTGTGTGTCTTTCAGTTGTTCTACACGGCCCCTTGTGCTGGTAACCTCGCCACCTCGCCGAAGAGGTTACCGGACAACAAGTATTGCATGAAACTAAACACCATGCCTTGTGATTTTGCCTAAACAAGCGGGCAACCAAACAGTCCACCTTCTGTTACGCCCCACGCGGGCTAGAGGGTATGTAGGCAAACAAACGAGGTGCCGATGTTGGTTTTTGCTTGTTTTCTCTCAGCCAGGCCCAATTGGGACATTCATGCTATGCAGACAAAATAGTAGATAAAAACCAAATACGCAATGTGTCCCAATGGGCGCGGTTGGACGATATGTTGGGGTGGCAGCCTTGGAAGTGCTGCGACGGCCATGGTATGGTAGCCATTTGCAAGATGGGTTGTAGGAAGCTAGGTCGTGTGGCATTGCAGCTTGAGGGAGAGCGGTAATATGCTGGAGCGACAGTCTCAGAAGGTGGTGTAGGCTGAGTGCGCAAGGCGCATGAGCGGTGGAGGTCTGGGTGGCGGTCCCAAGAGTTTCGCATTATTAATGTCATCGATCTTGTGTCGTGTGGGCCATGTGGTTGTCTTCAAGGTTGGTTGCCGACGTGTTGACTAATGCAATTTGAGCCAATCTGTGTGGAGTGTAGGCATCTTCACCAACGCGGGAGAGTAGTTGGTGCGCTACTGTGCTTCTATCACGGCAATCACAACTTCTTCTTTCTGGCATTGGTGGAGCAGCAGCTTGTTTGGTGGCCTACTTGTGGCATTTAGCATGCCATTAAAGTGAGTGGGCTTGTCCTTGTTTGTTGTGATGTTCGAGAGTAGGTTTGGCCCTTGTTGCATCAGTTTTAGCTCGGTTTGTCGCAATTAACTAGGCAGCAATATTCATAATTCATGAAATGGGCAAAGCCTTTGCCCCGCTTTTAGAAAAGGGTCAAATTTCAAATTTTTAGTATTTTAGAAATTTCTGTGAAAACAACCATGTTCTAGAACTGATCTAGAAAAGTTTCGGATGAATTGGATTAATAGTTTGTGAGATTTTGGCTTTCAAGTTATCATATTCAAATTTTGTGTCACATTTCAACATTTTAAAAAATACATAAAAACGTGAAATCTCTAACTTACTTGTAGATAACGAACTTGTTGAAGGAGGAGATGATCTTAAGATAGTTTTCCGTTAATGGGGGGGGGGGGAGAAAAAGAGTCATCGCTTTCATAATCGGTAATCAGAGTCCCTATGAAAATGCTGATATCTCGAATCCGTATCTTATTAAAATGGGGTAGCTTTACTGAAGTGCTGCAAGAAAATTCTGGAAAAAAGCGGCGACTGGAATCGATCTGAATGAGGCAGTTATGGGACTTATCTTATATAACAATATATATGGAGGAAGGATTCAAAAAAGTTGTGGAAAGAAAGCAAGATGGGCAGTTCTCACTCTGTCCGGTGACCAAGAAAGCTTAAAGAATACCATAAAGTGATCACTGAAACCTCATTCAGAGTTACCAGAGATGCAATTGGTATAGAAATATGTACTAGATAATGGTAAACTAATACTGACTATTCAATAGGTGTAAAAATGCATTTGAACTTTCTTACTTGAAAGTTGTTCGCGCAGGAGGCGATAGTGAAAGTTCCAGCATTACGACAAACCCGTGTCAAATAGATAGCAGATTTGGGTGCTCTAGCCAAAAGGCTCCCTTCCTTCACTGTACTGATTCACCCGGGTCCAAACCTGCTGAACTAGCTATTTTTCCTTTACGAGATCTCGGCTCTTCGGAATGATTGGAGAGAGTCCCGCCTCCTCTTGGTTGGTGCCGCCATTTGCCATAAATTTCTTGTCAAAGATGGGATATCTTGGCTGCTGTGAATGATACTGAGCTACCGAGATCATCAATCTGATGATGATAAGAAGATCAAATATTATAAGAAGAGAGAATCTCATCAGACAAAGAAGAAGAAAGCAGATAAGAAGAAGCCAGGTCAATTATGTTCCCAGAACGATATGGAAAATTCTTACATGATCTGGACGAATGCCTTGTGAGATTTTGGTTGTTTAAGTTGGCAATTTCAGATTTTTCAATCATGTCCGTTTCAGGTGAGTTAGGTCAACGGTTTTTGAGAGTTTGTCCTTTCAAGTTATCCCACTCAAATATTGTGACAAATTAAAAAAAAGTAAAAAGAAAAACTCAATTGTGTTTTCTAGAACTGATATAGGGAAGGTTAAGATACGAGTGGTTAGTGAGATTGCCTCCTTAAGTTCTCCCATTCAAATTTTTGGGTCAACTTTAAACATTTTAAAATAATCTAGGAAAATCGAGAAAATCAGCCATGTTTTGAGAACCAACCAGATGATTTGGATCCAACGTTTGTGAGTTGTTGGGTTTTTGATTCATGTCAGAGAGGAAGACAATAGGATGCACATAGCAAAACATTACTCAGTTCATATCACCCAGAATATTTCTGAAACACAGTGGAAACTCAGAAGCATTATTCCGAGTCATTGGTCAATTTCGCTCATGTAACTTTGGCAAATTTTATTTCCATGGAAAATATCAGATATAACCTCAGACTATACCGAAAAAGAGCAGACGGCAAAAGTATGTCTTTATTATGCCATACCGACAACTCTAGCTGACTTGACACGGCAGGGAAATCTTTCTTCAGGACAAAAATCCTAACATGCTCAAATCCTAATTATTTTTCTTGATTATTCCCTTTTCTCTTAAGCCTTGCCCGCTATTTCGCGAAATTAATCATGAAGATCCTGGTAGTTAGACTGAGCCTTCAAATGTGGGAGTTGGTTTTGCCGTGCCAACACGCGTTCATCAAAGGGGGTTCCATACAATACAGTTACATTTACATCAGGGGGCTGGCCAAAGCTTTCAAGCAACAGAAAACACCGGCATCTGGTGTTTATTTTAATAGACATTCTGCAACAATTTTATATTTTATATTATGTTCCAAAACAAGTTAATTGTTTTCCTGTGAAAACTCAATACAGTGTTCAGCAACAGTGCTAAAGTAAAAACGCTCGTTCAGTTAGTATAATGTACAAAGGAATTTACCTCTCAATTTCATCCATAGCATCTAAATTCTTGCATATATCCTTCATGCTCTGGTCAAAATCTACCATCTGCTTTATTTCCTCAAGCTCTTTTGCCAGCGTTTCATCATCAAAACAAACCACCACTTGTCCCCCCTATAGATTCATAAAGAAGTTGCAATAGGGTCTTGTATGGCGTGATTCCTTTGTGGAGTCCTCAAAATTTCTTCGGCCCACTGCTCGCGGGTTCTAACCTCGACAATGTAGATCTTATTGAACTCTCCTAGACTAGTCAACTCTGGAATCAGGTCATGCACGTTCTTTATCAACTAACCTTCCACATATTATACGAAGTGGAGCATCGCTGAAGTAAATAGCAGAAGGTGGCCTGGTTCCTTATGCCTCCCATTCATATAGCCTTGATCCAATCAAACTCATCATTCTTGGCATTTCTCTATTTTTCTCATGAGTCTGGCACACGATATGTAGTAGGAGACTTTAAGAAATTGAAGCTCCACAACTCCAGAGGTAGTATGGCTTTATAAGGACAATATCGCGCTTAGATAACCAAACGTGGGTGCGCGCATTATCTATCCTTTATGCCCAATAATATTAAATATGTACTATCATCTACTATAAAAGTTGTACCTGGTGTCCAATGTTTGCCGAGACACGCTTGAGGTTCTCGGCAAACCCAATGGTTGCCTAATATCGCACACTCTGCGATCCCATGCCCAGGCAAGTCCCAGCGGCCTAGCTTGGCCGAGATCCCTTCTGGAGTACTCGACAAAGTATGGATTAGAATACTAGAGCTTGACATGTGGCATCTTCACCGGGCTTTGTTATCGGCAATACATATTTACGGACTACATTATCGGCAAAGATCAATTGATATGTTTAATATATTAGTTTCTGCATCAGCCCTACAACAAAAGGCATATATGTATAGCAAATTGTACCAAAGACAGTACCACTTCATAGTTAATGCACATACATTTCATCAAAATAACAAAAGCATCATAACAAGTCACAGGTAGTCACTAAAATGGCAATGTGACCAATTTACGTTACATGGACCACACAAAGCAAGACCACAATTAGGATAAACAAGTTCTTTATCCAACTTCACCCGTTCTAATTCCTCTCGTCTTCGAGGAAATACTTGGAGTAAGCATGCTCTGCCTCCTCTCTAGTATCATACCCTTTGTAACGATTGACTGTTCATGGGATGCTTACCATGAATCATACTTTTGAGGCAGCGTTGTCGGCACTAGCGGTCAATGGAGTCAATGGCATCAGGTCACAGCTCTCCATAGGTGGTGTTTCTTTCTTGGCTAACTCCTCAAAAAACTTCTGCTGCTTGGCATGTAAGCGGACCATCATCTTGCGGATGCCCTTGGCCTTCTGATCATCATGGACTGACTCGTAGAACGCGTTGTTCTCAGCAAGGAACTATATGTTTTCCTGAACAAGTGTTCCAAGTATGCCGCAGTGGCATGCTCGGTCATGACATGCGCCAAGCGGTCCACCACATCCTCATTCAGGCAGTCAACCCTAATGGGAGCGGCGTCATAGTGTCACACCATGACCCCGATTCGGTACGTCTAAAAAGTGTTATCTTCTCTTAATGGTGTTGTTGTCCCAGTTTAGTTGAGAAAAGAGAATTTAGAGAAAGCATTTTATTTAAGGAATGTGCTTCTGAGTCTACCAAATGTTGCATATGCACCACTATATGTAATCTGAATGCAATATTTTCTTGTCACATGAATGAAAGCTTTTTGTGAACTAGAAGTACTCTATTGTTGTAACTATCATGGTTGCGAATTGGTAGCATCTTATTTACATTCTTCGTCATTATTTGAAATTTGTTGTGTTGGCGGAATACGAGCTTATTGTGTTTTAAAACAATAAATGTGAGCACATTTGCACATGTCACGAAGAAAATGCAAGTAAAAGGAGAGAGGGAAAGGGGGCACCTCTGTTCTTGCTTGTTTATCATTTCTCCTTGTAGCTGCTCTTGTGAAGTTTGCATGCTCTTTATTGCCATTAGGCGACAGTATTGTTGTTAGTACATTTTCGTTTGTTGTGCCCTTGGGTTCCATAACTTGAACATGTGACCTGAGTGCCTGGTCGTGACATTTTTATGGGTCCCTAGGTTTCTCTCCTTCTTTCTGCCTTCTCTTTGTCAGGGCCTGCCTTTCAGAGTTCTTTTCTTAGGTGGATGAGGTGTAGTTTTTTCAGAAATTAGCCAATCTCTTGGCACATTCACATGCTGAAGAACATGATCATAAATTCTGTCATACTCAGCTATTGAGTAGCAAGGTGAAATGTAGAGATCCAAATCTCTCGAGCATGCGTAGATTGCACTCACTCTTCATGACAACAAGGCAAACCAGAAAGTTGTCAATATCTACATGAACATGTTCAGTTTTCTAGATTTACCATGTATCTCCTATGCTCACCTTCCTGCAATTCAAACCCATCATTTCCATTCCACAACACTTGACACCTTGCGGATCTTTCAATGTTTACCTTCAATTTCTTAAAAATATTTGGACAAATGGTTCCATGCCACTTGTGAGACTTTGCTCTGTTTTGTTGGATCATCATAGTGACCTTCTTTCTAACGATTTCCATTGTCGTTACTACAGGGTAGAACCTTGATCTCATGATGGCATTATTAAATGACTCACACATGTTGTTCTCAACCGACTCATAGAAGAGCCAATACTAAAGTAGGCCCTACACCAATGGTGTGGCGCAATTTTCATCGTGTCTCTTGCACCTTCTACTATGTTTTGTGCAAGCTTAGCCCTGTTGTAATTGAATTGGCTTCTATCTGATGAATTCGCACATGCCCAGAACATTTTCTGAAAGACCTTGTCCCTATTTTCAGCTTGTTGTCCCTTGTCGGAATGCATGTGTGCTCATTATTGTACCTCCTTATTAGCAACCAATAAGACCTGCTGGTAATGGACCCATAAATACTCCAAGGACAGCCAGGTCAACTGCATTTTGCACTTACTCTCTTTTTCTCATCTTTTGGAAATAAAAAGTGGTCATATGTTTTTCAGTCCATACTTTACCAATGCTTTCTTGAACTCCCTAGTCCCTACTGTCATGGAGGGCCATACCAATAAAGAATAAAGGAATCTCATAAGTGATATCATAAACTTTGCTCTGTCTTCTTCCTCTTAGGCATTGCGTCCCCATCACTTGCTTTATCGTAAAATAAATCATCTCCGCTGTCAAAATAGGGTGTCACGTCACCATCACGTTCATCGAGCTTGCAATCCTCTGGAACAAGAAAATCCTCTGGCATATCAATTGATTTCTAATCCTCTTCTCCAAGCATTTTGTTCCTGGCCTTCTTCTTGAGTTCCCTTGCATATTTTCTGAATTCAATTGCTTCTACATCATCAGCAGAACTATTGCCTTCTTTTTCCTTCAGCCACCTTTGATTTTCCTGCTATGGAGCTCTTCCCTTCACAACCTTCGTAGAAACTGGCAACTTCTGGGGCCGATGAAATACATGTGCTATTCAGCTACCTCATGCATCTCCTCTACATTCCTTTGGATTTATCTTCTCTTCTGAACATTGTTCCTGCCGTTGTTCTGCTTGATGTCCCTCTCCCAGTTCTGCCTGCTGAACTGATAGGTAA
>LR738715.1:869114793-869204953 GCA_902687465.1 Secale cereale | reverse complement strand
ATTGTAGAATTTTGGAGTGATGAACATGGCCGATTGGGGAGGATCCAGAAATAGATGTAAGTTCATGCCTAAATTTTTATCTGATGGTAACACAAAAGATCTAAGTAGCAACCAATTTTGACTGGATTTTTTGTTTTGTAGAACAAAATGAAGTCTCCTTTCAAATTTGGGAACGTGAACGCGAGCATTTGTCGTCATTTCATTGCTATCATGGTGTAGTTCACTTGATCGTTAAATAAAGTACTGTCGGTTTTAGAGTCCAGATTAAGATCATCAAGCTATGCCGTGTACGGGATATTTACTTTGCTTTTTTATTTAGAAACATTTACTTTGCTTTTGAAATAGAAAATGGTTTGAGCTTTTGAGTAAACATGGGCCTCTTCTTACTGTCTTGCCCCTGGGCCACGTATATCTATGGCCCGGCCCTGTCTCAGACCCACCCTACCAAGCCGATGTGGCCATCCTGTAGAGACACACAAGCAAAACCACCGGCAGATATACCACTCTAATTGGATTAGGGGGTGCCCCGTCCGTGGCTGCTACACCCTCCGTTCTAAAATAATTGTCCCAACTTTATACTAACTTTATAGTTTTAGAGTAAAGTTGTACTAAGCTTGAGACACTTATTTTGGAACGGAGGGAGTATTAGACATCTCGGGGGATTAGTTAAGTCGTTTGAGAGCTGGAGATGGGTTAGCCAATTTCTGAAACCACGGGGGGTGATGTGGACTTCTTTCGTCTGGATGTTAAGATCATGTTGTACATTTTGTTATCTTTCAGTCTAGTGGTTTGGGTTGCTTCAATTGTGCATTTGATAATTTGGTGCTGGCGGTGAGAAAATTTTAGTGGTGGAAGGGTGGTGACCTGGATCTGAATACCAAGTGTTAGGATCTCACAAGTAGGCAATGCAATTCAGTGAGCACAAGTACATGCAAGGTACAAAGCACAAGTGCACAAAAATGAAAGAAGAAGGGAAGAGGAAGGGTTGAGAATTTGCCGTGATCCCTCTGGATTCCCTTGCTCGTGGTTCCTGATTATCAAGCATGAGGAGGAGGGTTGTTGATAACAGCTCGGTCAAGCTCTGGATGACTCGCAACAACAACGCACACAGCGATCAGCTCCTCGTCTCTATTGAGTCCACTGCTACTCGCCGTTCCACGATCAGACCTGGATGTGGCTAAGCGCGCACCCGTCCACTCCTGCTCGTGGTGACCACGACCGGACCTGGTTGGGGTTATCAGCGCACACTCCTGCGGCATCGTGGTCACCGTACTCCAGCTGGATGCCTGCCGCATGGGTTTGCAGGTGCTCAGGGCCAGCGCCTGAGTGCCCGTCCACCCCGTCGCATGCGCTCATCGTCCAACTTCAGTGACTCGCTCAGAGGTGCTCACCAAGAGCTCGATATGGTGGTGAGCGACGAAGGCAGCGTGGAACAGCGAAGATGACGTACTCAAGGGAGGAAGGATACGCGAAGTGAGTCAAGGGGAGGCAGCAAGCGTCAACACTGGCTCGGCAGGGTGGAGACGGGAGAGGAGTGCTGGGCACAGGACCGCCTGCGTGCGTGCATTCGCTCACGCAACAAAGCGGCGCGTAGCGCGGGAATCTAAGAGAGAGAGAGAGAGAGAGTGATATGTGGAGCAGGCCTGCCAGGGGGCGTTTTCGGAGATTCAGGAGCACGGTGGCGTGAGGAACCGCGAGGTGGAGGTCGAGAGAGATGGTTGTGCAGCGGTGGTGTCATGCACACGAGGTGTTCGACGAAAAGTTTGGGGCTCGGGATGAACTCGCCCTCGATATCAATGCTGCCGTCGCCAACAGCAAAGAGGAGCGCGAGTGTCTCCTTTCCGGCTTGGCAGTAGCAGGACCGGATGAAGCTCAGGGGCGCAACAAGCGTGTAGCAGCTCGGTCGCGGCTGACCACCATGCGTCCATGCCGCCCGGCCTTGCTCGTGACCGCGCCCTTGGTGCCCTAGAGCTGGTCGACGTGAAGGACGTGCGGCACGGGATCAGGGATTGAGGGTGCGTGCCGTTCGGGAGGAGCCCTTGCAGTATGTCGATTTATCCTAACTGATTACGTGCACAACGTATATCTCATCCACTCAGCTTGCATGCACATCACATCAACTGCATGCTGCCATGCACGATTTGACTGTAGACTGCCCCCACTGTCTAGAAATCTCTCTCCTAGTCGTAGGTGCTACTTGGTGACACTGTTAATAAAATGTTAATGGATGATTTCAACCGTGTTTAATTAAATGGACCGAACTGTGGTTAATTATTCTTAAATAATGGTGTGAAATAAATTGTTGTTAATTAACTACTTGATAGTTCCAAACAAAACGTACGGATGCACGGAAGCTTATGGAAAATTCCAATGAACTTTACTGCTATATAATCAACGAGCTTTATGAAAAAATCCAATGAACTTTACTGTTATAATCAGCAAACTTTCTGGGAAAAAAATGAACTTTACATTTACCTAGCTCGCATTTTGTATGAAAATTCTGAAGAACTTTCCGGTATAATTCAAAAAAAAAATTGGTTGAATGTGCTGGTCATTTTTGCCAATTAAGATTTTTTTGCCGAAATATTACATTTACCTAGCTGGCAATTTGTATGAAATTTCTGAAGAACTTTGTGGTATAATTCAATTAACTTCTCTTCTTTGTCATCTGTTTGATATATAGTAATTCACATCTCTAAATTTAAATATGTTGATATTGGGCATGTTTCGAGGAGCTCACCATGAAAAAGTGAAATAAACATATGAATTTAATTTTTGAAAAAACCTATTAAAAGATATGGTGATATTTTTTTTTGTAGTGCCATTTCATTTTGAAGAGCTGATAGCATAGGCACATGCTGCTAGCTATATTAGTGTTAGACATGCAAACAGTGGGCCACAGGGAATCTAGCAGAGACGTGGGGAAGAGAAATATGTGTGGGACCCGGTGTGGGCCTGGACGTGCTGATCCACAAAGTGCAGCGACGGCCATGATACTGGTTGCCCACGCAACCAGTTAGGAAAGGCCTTATTCGGGGCAACTACCATATCGGACTCTGACACACGCGCCCACACAACCCCCCGTCCCAAAACCCCTTTTCCCCAGTCCCTCCTCTCCCCGTAGCTCCCTATATGCACCCACCAATACCGCCGCCGCCTCTGCACAACTCCGTCCGCCGCCTAGTTATTGCTGGAACCACCGCTCCGCCTAGGTGCCTTGTACTTCGCTCACATACGACCGCACCGTTCCGACGTCGTCCATGCCAGACACCACACCCGACAAGTGTTCGGCCAAATGCCACTAAGATACTTTTTTTTGACTTCCTTCATGTTTAACATGAAATAAGCACAATGGCGGGGCACTTGATGAGGGAGGATGCATGATTATGCGACACATGGTTGGCCACAAGTGTGGTGTTCGTAGGCATGAAAAAGAAGAGACACGATACTTTGACAACATGAATTCTTTGTTTCGTGAGTACAAGCACTATGAGGCCTACAATTTGGATGTGATATATATGATCGCAATGTGAGGTCGGTACTCCATCAGTGGTACACCATTTCAATACCGTCATGAAGTTTTGAAATGTGATTGCACAAGTGGAGACAAGGTTGCCACCAAGCCTCAATCATGGAGATCGTAAGTTTTGCTTCATACCGCTCTAGGTGTTAGTCAATTCATAGATTGACGCGCAACTTGATGATCACATCATTGCATAACCCTGACGCGCTACCATGATGTACTATAAGGTGGAGGGCAAGCCCTTCACATTGATTCATTGTTGGATGAAGTTCAAGGGGCAGCCCAACTGGGAGAACGTGCTCTGAAGAAGAAGCTCAAACTCAAGAGAGAAAACTTGAGATGAAGGCCACTTTCCAAGAGTACATTTGAATATGGGATTGATAAATTTTTAAAACTGGTTGAACATCCGACGCTTTTTCTTAGGATTTCACACAAAAGTTTTCATCCTTTTAATATAAATGTACACATAGCCAGGATTTGATATGCATACATATGGCTAAAAATATAGTTGTTGTACATGTCTAATGATAAATATACCGCCAACATATCTGGATTGCATATAATTATATCTACACACAAAAAGTTGCCATGCTCTCACAGTAAACAAAAACTGCCGCATATCTAGGATTTCATATAGCTATCTACACGTGCAGCTAAAACTTATTTGCAACTATCGATATTGTTAATAATTCTGTCAATAATAGGTTGAATATCTTCTTTCCTTAGTTTTGCATATTGCATAATGTAGAGGCACACCTAGATGCTCAATAGGGAAAGCGTTAATTTTGGAGCAGAAAATTTGGTCAAAATGTTTTGCCACCTCATCATCAAGATTAATAGTCAGCTAATCATTCTTGTGGCAGTTGATTTTCATCCCCGACAAATGTTCATTTCCTTTTTCCTCCGTCTAGAGACCACCATCCAAGCCCCCAGCCTTAAGAAATCTTGAAGAGCACGGAGGGAAGACTCACCTTGGGTAGCGGCCCTCTGCACGGTCGTATCGCCGATGTCGCAGTTCACCTGTGAAAGATCTGACAAAGCACCTCCACCTGATCACCATCACCCAGACCAACCCTAGCCGGATCTGAATCCACGACGATTGTGTCGACGCAAGCCGCCACCTCCTCCTCGGGTTAGCCCACCGCCAGCGACTCACAGAGCATATCGAACGGCTTTGGAGATGCCAATTCCGTGAGCTCAATTGGTTGTGCGCCACCATCCTACCCGTCGGCTTCTCCGTCGGAGTTCCCTTCCGCTACTACCGAGAAGCGACCCCCGACGAGGTCAGGCGCTCGGCCTCGCGTCGTCGGAGTCGTCCTCCCCATCCTTTCAGAGGAGGGAGTCATCAGATGGTACAGTTGTAATAAATGTGGAGTATCTAGTATAGAGCTCATATACTCCCTACTGAACCGTAAAATCAGGAAAAAATCATAAAAATCCGAAAATTGTTTGGTGTAAACTTTGACAAATATTCTTGGTGCTTGCAAATTTTCATCCGAAATGACATTCATGGAGGTCATGATAAAAAATAAAACCGACACTCCAAAAATGCTATTTTTTTTAAGCATTTGGAATGTTTTTTTGCCATGACATGCAAAAGTCCTATTTCGGAATGAAATTTTGCAAGAACCAAGAACATTTGTCGAAGTTTGCACCCATTAAATTCAGAATTTTTAGATTTTGTTTATTTTTTTTTCGAAATTTACTGTTCATCCTGAGCTGAAATGAGCTCAAGAGTAGAGGGGACTTTCGTGGTTGCAATCCCAGTTTTATGGTTATATAGGATTGGATGTGATATTTTCACGTATATTTCTGTAAGTATAGAAGCAATGGGAAAATACGATTGTGATCCCACCTTGCTTCTCCGAAGTCTAGGATGACATGAGGAAACTAATTTCAGATATGGAAATTTGAAACACAAGGAAATTGTAATTGTGTGCCAAACAAAAACATTTTTTTGGTATAATCACATTTAGCCCTCACTGTTACTATCGTCTAGTTTATTACAATATGTCGATGCACATGGAATTAGGCCAGACAAAAAACACTGCAATAAATAAATAAGATTTAGCAATTTTGGCAAGTAAGAAAAGGTGTAATAAACAATGAAACGTAAGCATGTGAGCATTAATTGTCATTGCGTGTGATCTGCAGTCAAGCTAAGTTAGGCCACTTGGGTATAGTTGGTAGGAGAAAATGGTTGCTAGCAAGTAGCTAGTGCATGTTATATTGCACACTTGAATACATTTTTTTGCGAGGACACTAATGAATACTTTAAGAGAGTAATGATTCTCAATATGGAAGATTTGCCGAGCTCTGACTATATATTAAGTATAATATGCATCCGTTGCAAGGGTAAGTTTATACAGAAACAGATTCGAGAGGAGAAGTTGAGTAATTTGTCTTTTATATCCAAGAGGAGAAGAGCACACACACTACATGATAGCGGGTGTAGGACTGGGAGGAATCGGGAGACAGAAACATAATAGTAGAATAAGATCCAAGTGCATTCAAACGCCGTATACGGGTTGTAAAGCTCGGTCATGAGGTGTTGGGCGCGAACCGGGCTGCCCATCGCAATCTCACAGCTGGTAGGATATACAAACTTCCTCTACTCGCTCGATCCTGTCCACACCAACGACACGTGACGATGAAGCAAAGCTGGCTCTGGTCTACTTCCGAGTTTCGATTGGCTGCTGTCTGGAACCCTCGGCGGAAGAAAAACGCCCACGTCCCGCTAGCGAGCTCTGGTACCAGCAAGGATCTGATTGATAAATTCCTAGAGAAATCATACGTGGCCTATGAAAATTCCAGAAGCACCCTTGGTTGATTCTGAGGAGCATCACTACTAGTAGATCGCCTATCCTAAAAAACAAAAATATTTTTCTTGTCCTATTTTCCTACTTTTTTGAAGGAAATAACTGTTGCTTAGCTAGCTGATCCCCTATAACTTAATTCCTTATAATTGGTGTTTGGTTCACACAATTCATCAAACAATTACTTCCTCTCTTTCGAAATGTAAGTCTTTTTAGAGATTTTAATAAGATAACGGCATTTGGCAGCTCACTTCCATGGAGGTCGAATTTTTTGAAAAAAAATTCCAATCCATACTTTTTGGTTTCAAAAAAAAAACTAAAAAAATTATACAAGTATACAAGGATGTTTTTTGACGGTGCTACGGCGGGCTTACGCCGGCCTGAACCATTTCATTATAAGATAGAGTACATTTACATAGGTTGAGAGATGGGGGAGAAGGTAAGATTACAAAAACAATTGGGTTACAATCTCATAGATAAGTGGAACAACATAGTACACCAATCGCGTAGAAGGTTCACGGCCTGCTCGTTGGAGCATCTGTTAGACCAAAGCATGAGGTCGTCTGCAGCTGAGCGGGCGATGAGATGGATAGGTTGCAGTTCCTGCCTAAAAACTTTTGCATTTCTTCTTTTCCAGACGTTCCAAAGAACAGCAATGATGACCGTTGATCGTGGTCTGTTGGCCAGGTCCATTCCCCAAAGGTGCTGAAGGTCCGATGGTATTGTAGCAGAAAGAGAGCTCAGTTCCCGCCAAAGAGGGCGAAGATCTAGACATTGAAAGAACATGTGACTCGTTGATTCAGCGGCTGGGCAGAACGGGCAGCAGTTTGAGTCAGTTAGGCCCTTGTTGAAGCGTCTTTCGTTGGTGAAGAGTCGATTTTTACTTGCGAGCCATAGAAAAATTCTGCATTTGTTGGGTGCATAATTTTTCCAGATGGCCGGAGCGAAGTAGTCGAGAGGCGTGTCGCTCCAAATAGCCTTGTAAGCCGAGTTGCAAGTCAGCGGCTTGCCGTCGATACGCCCAATTCGTTTGTCATGTACCTGCACATTCAAGGAGACAGTTGCCAGCATAGCGCGTAGGTTTTCTAGTTCCAGTTCAGCGACATGAGAAAGGCGAGGCGTCAAATCCAGATTAAAAGTCGGAATGCTCAGTACCCGTGCAACGGAGGCCGAGGGTCTGAGAGTATGGGAGAAAAGAGCAGGGAAAACTGTTGCAAGATTTTGTGTGGAGTTCTGTACCCAGAGGTCCAGCCAAAAGGCGGTGGTCATACCATTACCAATATGCACCTTGGTTATTGATCGGAAAAAATCAAGTTGTTTGGCAATGTCGTGCCAAACATTAGATTCTAAAGGGTGAGGCGTATCAAGGTCCCTGTTATCAGACCATCCATACTTGACAGCGAGTTGGGAGCGAGTCCCAGAATCAAAAGTTGAGTGAAGCTTATTTAGGTGGGAAAGCAGAAGGCAAGAGTTTAAGTGATGCAGAGAAGAAAAACCTAGACCCCCTCAAGAGAACGGCGTATACAAGGATGTGATGTGTATGTGTGTAAAACTTTGAAATGAAATACCTTGAGATGCGATCTGTGCAAAAAAAAATAAAAAAAATTCATGGACTTTGGAGATGAATAGTACAATGTGTTGAAAAGCCATAAATTTGTCTTTTTTGCACAACCCATATTTCAACGTATTTCATCCCGAAAATTTACATACATATATGGTATGCCTCCATGTATGGGCAGGAGATCATTTCGTGACGGCCTTGATTCACTTGTTCGTGATGGCCTTGCCGGAGTCATATTTAGGCAGGAAGTAGACATGCCCCTCGAGATCGCCGGCTCTGGTTTTTGGCTGTGCATCACACGAGCACGCACATAACACATCACACGAAAGAATTATCCAATAGAGCATGCGCATCGCATCATAGAAGGATTCAACAACCTAAACTTCCCATGAGTATATTGAACCAAAAGACATAGCTGTTCTTTTGGCCAGGCACAAGCACAATCACAATCACTGCTGGCGGTGGGGCTCAACACATCAACATGGCGGACGGAGGCGTAGGTTCGGCTGGACCCGGTGTTCATGACGCGGCCACGGAGATGTGCGACCGAGAGCCTTGGCCAGCCACGAATGATGAGGCGCCACCGTCGGACAAGCATGGTGATGGCCACGGGACTAGTGCGGCGCAGCCGGCGCGTGCACTGGTGCAGCGGTGACCACGTCTCGGCACCCACTCACACTGGCTCATGGGGCACTAAGTCCGGCGTGCATGGCACCATGCTTGTCCAGGAGCAGGACCGCCCCACCAACACAAGGTTCCAGCTCGTGACCGGCTCCGCATCGTCTTCCTCATCCCCCTCCACTACCACCACCCTGTGCTCCAGCTCGGGCACAGCGACATCACCTGCGGCCAACAAGGCCATCAGCATGTTCAAGACCTCCCACTCCTTAAATTAGTCGATCTTGGAGTCCTCGAGGGCCTTCTTGAAGGCCTTGTCCTCCTCGTCGACGTCCATGGCTTGCAGCGACGGCGGCGGGGACGGTGAGGGCGAAGGCACGCTCACACATGCACAAGCGCAGAGAGAAGTCTGTTTTAAACCTTGAATTCATACGGCTCGTCGGAATCAGACCCTAACCTCCCAATCCCTGAAATCAGCACCCTGTACTCTCTTATCCCGGTCAATCCCGACCCTAAACCCATACTGACTAGTTTGGCGGGTTGGGAAAATAACAGTCCCGGCCGGGATAACTTACTACTCTCACTGATTACATGGTCCCACATGTCATATTTTCTACCCCAATTTCCTATTTTCCTATTTCTCTTTGTCTCTCTTTCCCGAGAACTGTCGTTCAGGACAGGCGCCACCGATCGTTTCGGTCGGCTGCATCGACGACGCCGTCGGTCGCCTACTCCTCCCTGCTCAGCGGGCGTACATGTCCTTTTGTCGTTGTTAAATTGTGACTCAAGAGTGCATGTCCACCCGCCACGCCTCAGCAGCTTCCCAGTGGGCACGGGGCAAGGATGCGATACACGAATGAGCACGTGTCCTGAGACGAGGGTGGTGCATGCGCCGTCGCCTATCTCTGAATATCATGCATGAAGAATGGGAGCGGGCATTCGAAGACCGACGCGGTGACCGCAGCGGCTAGCTCTCACGGGTTGGCCTGGATGAGGAGGCGGTGCCCATCGAGCAAGGAGTGCTGCATGCCATAGCTGCCCAACAGGCAATGCTCGAGCTCGCGGAATACGTCGACGTAGCCGCGTGACACCGCACGCGCATACCGCGGCGCCCGAGTGCGTCGAGGTGCTTGCGGACGGTCTCTTTGCAGATGGCACAAAGGTACTGTATCTGTATGTGAGGCGCGGCAATCTACCACGTCGTTCATCTCTTCTTAGGCTCGTCGGAGTATCGGTGTTTCCGGGTTCGCCATCATATTCGCCAGCGCCATGAACATGTACTGCATTTGCACTAGACATGCCATGTCTCATGTACTTATGATGCATGCATGCTTGTATGGTTATTTACAGGACGAGCGCATCGAGTATGTGCACATGGTGAGCAGCGCTTGATGTTCAGGTCTTCCCCGGTGCCGGCATGGCCACAGCCCACAGCCGAGCGACAAGGTCCGGCAGTCCACTGGTCTCCCGTCCTGAGCCATCTGCTGGGACATCAGCCGCTCCAGAGAAAGACACAGCCAGCCTCGTCGTTGTCTCGGTTGGCGCATCCTCCGGCCAAACCCCTGCAGACCCATCTACGTGCTCGGCATCGGCGTAACTATAAATCCCTGGCCTCCTTGCTCCCGGCCTTGTCGAGCACCCTCGCTGACCCCGGCCACACCGACAGCTGCAACACCTCCTCTCGCGGTGTGTTGATTTCATTTCAAGCGAGATGAGAGGGTGGGTTTGACAGCAGATGGGCCAACACAGTCGGTGAGAGTAGCCATTGATCCCGGTCGGGATGACCTTTTTTCTGGTGCGCCAAACTGCTCTAGGGTCAAGATTGAACGGGATCAAAGATTACAGGGTGCCGATTTCAGGGATTGGAAGGTTGGGGTTTGATTTCGACGAGCCATATAAATTCAAGGTTCAAAATAGACTTTACTCACGAGAGGACGCACAACGACATGTGTACGGCTGCGCGGTTGATGTGCGGAGTCCTTTCAGAAAAGGGACCGGTGGGTGGTGGACTGGTGGTTGGCCAGCCGACACGCGAGCCTGAGACGGACAAGGATAGGACGCATGGCGCGTCCGTCTGGACGTAAATCGGACCTAAATTTATGCTAGAAATCAGCATATTTTATGTTTATGATCTTTTGTTGGGCCGTGGTTTTTGACCGCACGGACCCAAAGAAACGCCAGCGGAGCAGATGAATCACCGCGTTCGAGTTGTCCTTAACGTCAAGAGGAGGCACGAGCACGATCGCAGCTCACAAGCCAGCACACGTGTACGACACTCACGCGACCACACATACAGCCGGCATACACATAGCCGCCCAAGCACAGCCGCTTCCGCCGAGACACACATGCACAATCACCGCCGTACAGGGACAAAAAGAAGTCAGATCATTATCGCTGATGACCTGTTTTTCTGATAAAGTATTTTCATTATTTCGAAATATAGCATCAAGCGGATAC
Organism: Secale cereale; assembly: GCA_902687465.1. NCBI lineage: Eukaryota > Viridiplantae > Streptophyta > Magnoliopsida > Poales > Poaceae > Secale > Secale cereale. The sequence goes on along the minus strand of LR738715.1, from coordinate 869,193,978 downwards.
AAAATATTACGAGTAACACCCGATCTCCGCATAACTAGAATGATGACATGTAGAACACGATTTTGCGAAATTGCTCTAAGACGGCAAGGGGCGCGGGAGTTGCAAGGACGGTGGGGGGGGTTCCATTCTCTTGGTCATCGGGGCGGCACGGTTGGACCGGAAGCGAATTGTATTGGCCTGAATAATAGCTCTTAGGTGATCTGCTAGAGGTGCCTTAAGGAGAATTTGAAATCTTATAAAAGAATGTTTCACAATTATTGAAACACGTCCTGTCAGCGCGTAGAGAAGGGACACCGCGTTATACTCTTTCTCAGCCGGTTCAATACAATCAACAGTCATAACAAGATCGTAGCCCTGCTGCAGCTGCCCTTGCAGCGCAGTCACAATCTTGGTGTTGCTTAGTGGAGTAAATTTACTCTACTAAAGTTAACTTGGCGGTTCACTCCGTTATTTTTTAGGATCGGCACATGCCCTTATTCCTTCTATTTTTTATAAACTAAGGCAAAAGAAAATTTTCATGATGAAATATAAATGAAATATTCTGGAATAGCAGAGGTCTAGCAGACATGGCTAAAAGAAGATTTCTTAGGGATACATCGATAGAGCAAAAATTGGATTTCATGGCTTTATTAGAAACGGGTAGATATAATTTCACTCCCCAGTTTCTCAACACCATTTCAGGAGGGGTTGATTTTGATTGGCACTGGCTACCTCCAAGTGGGCGATCTGAAGGGATCCTACTTGGGGTGAAGTGCGAAACTTTAGAAGTGCTAAATGTGGTTCATGGTGAATTTGCTGCCAAATTTCGTGTAAGATCGAAAATGGATGGCTTCAGATGTGTGTTGGTGGCCGTATATGGTGCGGCACAGCCAGAGCTTAAGTCTGATTTCCTCGCAGATTTAGTGAGAATTTGTGGGGATGAAAGGTTGCCCATTATGGTTGGAGGAGATTTTAATATTATAAGAAGACAAGATGAAAGAAATAATGATAACTTCGATGGAAGATGGTCATTCATGTTTAATATTATCATTGAAAGTCTCGACTTGAGGGATATTGAACTCACTGGTACACAATTTACGTGGGCTAATTCTTTGCCAATTCCTACTTATGAGAAATAGGACAGATTCTCACTAGTGCTGAGTGGGAACAGAAATTTCCACTGGTAACGGTCTGTGCTCTACAGAGGGCCATTTTTTTACCATGCCGCACTGCTGGTTGATTCTGGGGAACCGACCCATGTGGGCAACAAAAGTACTTTCTCTTTCAAACTAGGATGGTCCGAGAGGGAGGGCTTCATGGATCTCATTGCGACAGAATGGGCCAGGTAGTCTGGTGGGAATACTCATGTGGAGAGATGGCAAAGTAAAATTAGATATTTCTGCCAATTCTTGAGGGGGTGGGCCAAAAATCAAAATGGTATTTATAAAGTTAAAAAGAAGAGACTGACACAAATTATTAATGAACTTGAGGTGAAAGGGGAATCCAGCCTTCTTAATATGTATAAGCGAGATATTAAGAATGAGGCCGAGAAGAAGTTACAAGCCTGTATGAAAGAGGGGGAGATGAAATGGGCGCTTAGAGCTAAGGTTTCTAACATCGTCCAAGGAGATGATAATACACAGTTCTTCCACATGATGGCCAATGAGAAACATAGAAAGAAGAAGATAATTCAGATCGAACAGGATGATGGTACAAGTGTAGGACATGAGAACTTAAAATTGTACATCTCTGATTATTATAAGAAACTTTTTGGAGAACCCGAAGAAAGTTTCGTACCTCTAGATGAGAGTGCAATCGGGGACATACCTCCACTTAACTTAGAAGAGAATGAGGTGTTGTCTGCTCCGTTCTCTAAGAAAGAGTTGTTTGATGCAATAACACAAATGAAGCATAATAAAGGCCCTAGGTCGGATGGGTTCCCGGCGGAATTTTATCAGAAATGCGGGCATCTCATAAAGGGAGATCTTATGCCTATGTTCCATGATTTGTTTATGGGTCACTTAAACCTGTTTCACCCCAATTTTGGAACAATAACGTTATTGCCAAAGAAGGTTAAGGCTATTCGTATTGAGCAATTCAGGCCGATCAGTCTTCTCAATGTAAGTTTTAAGATTTTTACAAAGGTTGGTACGAACAGGTTGATACGGATTGCCCATTCGGTTGTGCAACCAACTCAAACTACTTTCATGCCAGGATGAGATATCCTTGAAGGGGTTGTGGTCCTACATGAAACGTTGCACGAAATCCATATGAAGAAACTAGATGGTGTTATCTTCAAAGTGTATTTTGGAAAAGCGTATGATAAGGTCAAATGGCCCTTCTTACAGCAAGCCTTATGTATGGAGGGGTTCAATGAATCTTGGAGATCTCAGGTGGATTCCTTCATACAGAAAGGTAGTGTGGGAATAAAAGTCAATGATGATACATGATATTATTTCCAGACACATAAGGGGTTACGACAGGGAGACTCCATGTCTCTTGTGTTGTTTAACATTGTAGCAGATATGTTGGAAGTACTTATTGGCTGGGCAAAAGAGAGTGGCCAAGTAGGAGGACACGTCCCCCACCTTGTAGAGGGGGGTGTCTTTGTTCTACAATACGCAAATGATACTATTATTTTCATGGAACATCATCTTGCAAAAGCTAGGAATATGAAGCTTGTATTATGTCTTTTTGAGCAATTGTCTGGGCTCAAAATCAAGTTCAATAAGAGCGAATTATTCTGTTTTGGAAGAGCCAAAGAGGAACAAGATAACTATAGAAATTTGTTGTGAAATGGGATCCCTACCTTTTAGCTATCTAGGGATCCCAATTCATCATAGACATCTAATGAACAAGGAATGGAAATGAATAGAAGATCGATTTGAAAAGAAACTGAGTTGCTGGAAGGGAAAGCTAATGTCTTACAGAGCCCAGTTGGTTTTGATAAATTCGGTTTTTACGAGCGGGCCGATGTTCCTTCTATCTTTCTTTGAAGTATCCGTAGGGTTACGGAAAAGACATGACTTCTATAGATCCCGATTCTTTTGGCAAAGTGATGAGGCAAAGAAGAAGTACAGATTGGCTAGATGGGATATCATTGAAGACCAAAAGACCAAGGCGTGTTAGGGATAAAAATTTAGAAGTAAAGAATAGATGTGTGCTTAGCAAATAGTTATACAGACTATCTATTGAGACAGAGGTTATGTGGGTACAAATCCTGTGGAATAATTACCTACAATCTATGTCTTTGGCCCAGGTCACCGCTAGGCCAACGGACACACCCTTTTGGAAGGGGTTAATGAGGACGAAAGTAACTTTATTCCAACGGGTGAAGTTCCTAGTTGATAATGGTATCACTACTAGATTCTGGGATGACACAGGGCTAGGGGAGACGCCTTTGGCTTTGCAATGTCCCTCCTTATATAAAATTGTGCAATGTAAGGAGGATTATGTCGCCACAGTATTAAACTCGATACCGCTTAATATCCAATTTAGGAGATCCCTAGTAGGGGACCGTTGGAATGCTTGGTTGCACCTGATCCGTAGGTTGATGGATGTTCACCTATCCGATCAGGCGGATACAATTCACCGGAAGTTAAGGAAGTTAACCACGAATGGAATCTTCTCAGTGAAATCCATGCATTCGAACCTAATTGACTTCGGGCCATTGTTGAGGTCTTCACACATTTGGAAGATTAAATTTTTGCTTAGAATTAAAATCTTTATGTGGTTCATTCATAAAGAAGTCATTTTAACCAAAGATAACTTGGTGAAAAGGAATTGGGTTGGTAATTGCAGGTGTTGTTTGTGTGATCAAAATGAAACAATTAAACACCTCTTTCTCGAATGTCTAGTTGAAAAATTATTATGGCAATAAATTCATATTGCTTTTAATGTTCATCCCCAAGGAGCATGAACACGTTATTTGGACGTGGCTTAATGGAGTGGATATACACACAGCTAAACATATTCGGATAGGAATATGTGCAGTTTTCTAGGCTATATGGAACATTTTTTTTGGAACGTAGACCCTAGGAGCGTCCGACTTTAAATTAATAAAGCCACATGGGCAACGTCGTCAAACATTCAGTAGTCGATATTACAGACCAAATTAAGTTTGCATACAAGGGTCTCTAGACCCCTCCGAAAATAAAACCAGCAGGAAACACAAGGAGGGGCAATCTCTCCAAAAACAGCAGCATCTAAGTGGCACGAGGAGGTGATCCGCCATGTTGTTGTGCCTGCCTCGTCACCGTCTTGATCTTCTCCATCACTGCTTGCATGTACTGCTCATCACGCGTTTTCCCCAACGGTATCCACACCTGTAGAAAAAGATGGCATTTGAAGAGGATGTCAGCTGGATGGTTTGGGAACTGATGCTCGATGGTAATCTTGTTCCTAACTGTCCAGAGGGACCATAACAGCGCCCCAACGCATCGCCAAAGAATACGAGCATCGGTCCCTTTCTGAGCTTTAAGAATGGCTAAGAGGTCCGTAGTAGACTGGGGGTTCCAATCTTTGGCAAAGGTCTCACGGACCGCACTCCACGCAAACCTGGCCAGCACACATTTGAAAAAGACATGGTTTGCGTTTTCCCCCATTCCGCAAATAGAGCAAGAACCGTCGGCGGGCCCGTTGCGTTTTGCCACATTATCTGAGGTTGGTAGCCGATTCCGCACCGCCTGCCACATGAAGATCTTGATTTTCAGTGGCAGGCCCGCCTTCCATAGCCCCCTAGCCATGTCTAACGCGGGGCCTTCGGACAACTTGGAGTATAGGGATTTAACCATGAATTGTTTTGAAGCCGAAAGTTTCCAAGAGATGAGATCTGGCTCGCTAGATAGGCTAATATCCCTCCAAGCCGTCACGAGGCTGTCCCATCTAGAAGCCTCGCCCTGACCCAGGGTGCGAATGAATGCGATCGCCGAAGGCTGAACTCTAAGAGCGTCGGCAACCAAAATATTAGTGTCAGTGGCAAGATGATATAGATCAGGGTGAGATTGCCACAGCGGGGCATTATCCCACTAGTGATCTAACCAGAAACGGGTGGATTCGCCATTGTTGACACCAAAATGGGCCCCCAAAGAGAAGGCCGGCCGAACTTCTTGGATCCCTTTCCAAAATGAAGAACCGGAGGTCTGGGCCTTGAAGACGTTTCCATCCGGGAAGTATTTAGCCCGCAGGATTTTGGCCCAGAGTCCCGACTCGTTGTGGGCCAGTCTCCACCACCATTTTGTTAGAAGCGCTACATTCATTAATTTGGAGTTTGTTACCCCAAGTCCCCCCATTTTTTTTGGACGGCAGACTGCCGCCCATTTAACCAGATGGTACTTTCGTTTGGTCCCAGCTCCTTCCCAAAAGAACCGAGACCGAGGGGTGTCCAGTTTGGCATGCACACCATCGGCCAATAAATACATACCCATAGTAAAAATGGGTAGAGAGGATAGACTCGAATTAGTCAAAATGAGTCTAGCTGCCGAAGACATAAATCTTCCCCTCCAAGGACTGACCCTGTTGAACACTTTTCCGTAGAGCGGTTCCCATTCCGCGATGGTTAGGCCTTTAGTAGAGGTAGGCAGCCCCAGATATTTGATCGGGAAACTACCACGCTTACAGTTCAGCGAGTTTGCAATCCTAAAACTCGAATGATCGTCCATCCCTATGGTGATCACTTCGCTCTTAAGAAAATTGATCTTGAGACCCGACATAAGCTCGAAAGCTAGCAGAAGAAGTTTAACGGATGCAATGCTACTATCGTTGGGTTCAAAAAGCAACATCGTGTCGTCTGCATATTGGAGGTGGGAAACTCCTCCAGGGATGAGGTGGGGCACTAAGCCTGAAATGTGTCCCGCGGCCCTAGCTCGGTTGATTAACGCTGCTAGTGCGTCAGCAACAAAATTGAAGATCAGGGGGGAGCTCGGATCCCCCTGTCTAAGACCCCTTTTATTGCGGAAGAAATTGCCCAACACACCGTTAATGGTGACAGCCGTGTGCCCGCTGGACACAAGGTGCATTATACGGTGTACAAAACTCGCCTCAAAACCCTTTTTGAGGAAGACCTCTTGGACAAACTCCCAGTTCACTCGATCATAAGCCTTCTCAAAATCGAGTTTAAGGAGCACTCCCTTAGATTTGGTCCTTTTGAGCTCGTGCACAATTTCTAAAAGTGCAATCGGTCCCTCTAGAATGTTTCTATGTTTTAGGAAACCCGTTTGGCTATGGCTAATGATACGCTGCGTAATTGGGGCCAGGCGCGAGGCATAAGCCTTTGCGCAAATCTTGAAGGGAACATTAATGAGAGTGATAGGCCGGAAAAGTTGTTCTGAAGAGGATAATGGTGTGGGTGAAGGTTTGCAATCCTTCATTCCCATGCGAGTCAGAAGTTCAGTGACATATTTTTCTTGATTCAATACTATGCCATCTTGAATCTTCTTAACCTCAATGCCTAGGAAGAAATGTAAGTCACCAAGATCTTTCAAGGCAAACTCTGAACTTAAATCATGCAGAAGAACATTAGTCGCACTCTGTGAGGAACTTGCAACTATGATATCATCAACATAGATGAGCACAAAAATGATAGTGTTTGCCTTGTTGTAAATGAATAAAGAGGTGTCAGCTTTAGATGCAATGAAACCAAGACGTTTCAACTTTGAACTTAACCTGGAGTACCATGCTCGAGGCGCCTGTTTCAAGCCATACAGTGCCTTATCAGGTTTGCACACATGATGAGGTGTCTTCTTGTTCTCATACCCAGGTGGTTGTCTCATATAAACCTCCTCTTCCAGAACACCATGCAAAAACGCGTTTTGTACATCTAGCTGTCTCAGACTCCATCCCCTGGACACAGCAATAGCTAGAACAAGTCGTATAGTTGCAGCTTTTACAACAGGACTAAAAGTATTCTCATAATCAATGCCATAGCGTTGCTTAAAACCTTTTGCAACTAGACGTGCCTTGTATCTGTCAATGGAGTCGTCTGCCTTCTTTTTGATTCTATATACCCATTTGCATTCAATAATATTTTTACCTCTCTGGTTTGGCACGAGATGCCAAGTTTGGTTTTTCATAAGTGCATCATATTCTTCATCCATCGCCTTTCTCCATCTGGAATCCCCAAGTGCATCATCCAACTTTGTTGGTTCACCTGAAATACAAAGCATACCATATGGTATAGTTCCATCAGTCCTTATTTTCGGATTTCTAATACCTTCCTGCAACCGGGTCATGACCCTTGAAGCGTTAACTTGTTGCTGTTGTACAGGGGGTTCCACGTTTCGGCTGGCCGCAGAAGATCCCGAAGAGCCCTCCAGATTTGATGCATGTGTCGATGCAGAGGATCCCGCATGAGGTGACGCAAGCGATCCAGTGGCCTCTGGTGTGGCCGGATCTGTATTGCCATCGAAGGAGGCCGCACTGGTTACCTGCGCAGGAGATCCTGGGCCTGACGCCGCGGCGCCCACCGAATCTGGCCCGGTCGGCCGCATGCGCGCGCCCGGGCCACCATGTGAAGACGTGGCCGTGCCGGACTGGGCTGCAGTCGCCCGGCCCCTTTGTCTGCCGCCAGGCACGGGATCCGGCGCCGATCGCACGTGATCCAACGCTGATGGCCGCGCAGGCGTACCAAGCGCCGCCGGATCCTCCTCGTTCTGTGCGCCTGCTCCCTCTTCTCCATCTACATGAAATATAGCATCATTTCCTGCCAGATTTTGATCATTTTGACCATTTTCTGCTCCATTTTCTTCAGGGACCTGCACAGGCATAAGAGAGAGACTAGATCTGGCATGGTTATTATCACATTGGTCATTACAGTTGTCTCCCCGTGATCAGAACTCTGGAGGTTATGTGGAAGAAGAAGGATTTCCTTACGAAGAAGGGCACCGGCATTTGGATGGAGGGATTCGAAAGGAAAAACAGATTCATCAAACACGACATCTCTGGAAATGTAGACTCTGCCTGTGGAAACATCAAGGCATTTTACTCCCTTGTGCATAGGACTGTATCCTAAGAAAACACATTTTTTTGGAACGAAACGCAAGTTTGCGTGTATTGTATGATCTAAGGTTTGGCCAGCAGGCACAACCAAAGATGCGAAGAGATGTGTAATCAGGAGTAATGCCAAAAAGCCGTGTGATAGGAGCCTCAAATTTTATGCCTTTACTGGGACGAATATTAATGAGATATGTAGCCGTTAAAAAGGCTTCATCCCAGAATTTTAGAGGCATAGAAGAATTAGCTAGCAATGCTAGTCCCACTTCAACAACATGGCGGTGTTTTCGTTCCGCCGAGCCATTCTGCTGGTGAGCATGAGGACAAGACACGTGATGTGATATTCCAATTTTTTGAAAAAAGGAATTAAGTTTCTCATACTCACCATCCCAGTCAGTTTGCATGGCAAGAATTTTGGAGTTTAATTGACGCTCAACAAGATTTTGGAAATTGCTAAAGACTTGGAAAACATCGGATCGTCTTTTTAACAAATAAATCCAGGTAAATTTGCTATAGTCATCAATGAAGCTTACATAATATGAGAATCTACCAACTGAGGTAGGGGCTGCCCCCCACACATCTGAAAAGATAAGTTGCAATAGAGCTGTGGATACACTGGTAGAGATAGGGTAAGGCAATTGGTGACTTTTAGCTTGTTGACATGAATCACAAACTGACTCGACACTAGACTCATATGGAAGCTTATTTTTGCTAAGGACACGTTGAACGATGGCAGAAGATGGATGACCCAAGCGACTGTGCCACTTTGCTGAAGTTGGCTTGGTCACACTCCATGCTTGTTTATTTGACCATGATGACGATGATGATATGAGTGGGTAGAGGCCTCCCTCACACTTTCCTCTAAGGATGACTCTCCTCGTTGCCAAATCCTTGATAACAAAAGAATAGGGATAAAATATGATGAGTACATTGTTATCAAGGGTAAAGCGATGAACTGAAACAAGATTTTTTGATGCTTGAGGGCTATGCAGAACATTATTTAGATGCAAATTTTTAACGGGGGTTTTAACAACTGAATTTCCAACATGAGTGACTTCCATACCAGAACCGCTCGCCGTGTGCACTTGATCACCACCATGATACTTCTCTCTCATCGTCAGCTTGTCGAGTTCCCCGGTGATGTGTTCAGTAGCGCCTGAATCTGCATACCAATTAGTGTCAATACCATAAGAGTTGGTGGTGACGGCGTTGGCCCTTTTTTCTTCGTGGTTGTCCTCGTCATAGTGATGCCAGCACGCCCTAGCGCCACCAGGATGATGCTTGTAGCAGATCTGGCATTCAGGGAAGTCCCGATCCTGCTGCTGTTGTTGCTGTCGTGGTCGCTGGTGATAGCCGCCGCTACCACCACGACGAGTTGAAGAAGGAGAGGGGCGTTCCCCGCGTCCACGCCCTCTGGAACCTCGGCCGCGAGGACCCTTGCCCCGAGCCTGGCCGCGCCCTCTGTAGGCCGCGTTGGCGGACGCATGATAGCCGCCAGCAGGTGCATCTCCGAGCATCTCCATCCTCTGATCAAAGGTAGCGATCTGTGCAAACAAATCATCAACAAAGATTGTATTCTTTATGGCGCCGACCGCTGCAACTACTGGATCATAGTCACGATCAAGCCCAGCTAGGATGTAGTCGACCATCTCCGGATCAGAGACGGGCCGTCCAGCAGCAGCTAGTTCGTCTCCTAGACTCTTCATCTTGGCCATAAACTGAGTGCTCGGCATGGTTCCCTTCTTGGTGTTGGAGATGGCGATCCTCAGATTCGTGATCCGAGACTGCGACTGTGAAGCGAACAAGGTCGTAAGTGCAGTCCACAAATCGAAGGTATTCTCCTTACCAACGACTTGTGCAAGTATCTCCATGGAGAGGGAATTCAGCAGATAGCTGAGGACTTGTTGGTCCTTCGACAGCCATGGCCCGTAGGCCGGATTTGGCATCATGGCTGTGCTCTTATCCGACTGCTGCTGCTCCACCGTCTTCGGGGGCGCTGCGTCGGTGCCATCCAGGAGTCCGGTGACCTGCGCTCCTCGCAGGGCCGGCATGACCTGGGCCTTCCAGAGGAGAAAGTTTCCCCTCGACAGCTTCTCGGTGGGTGGCGCTCCAAGGTTCAGGACGACAGGAGAAGAGGAAGACATGGCGGATTGATTTTTCTGTGGAGATTGGTTTTCTGTGGAGAAGAGGACGCTAGATTGATTGGAAGAGGTTAACTTTGTATACCATGTAGGAAATAGTGGAAGCATTCCTACTCCTCCTTGGAGGAGCCACGTCTATATATTGATCTTAGGCAGGAACAGCCCTTTGCCGTGGCGTACAAGAAGGACCGATCTTCTAGGATACGGTTTGTTACATAAGAACGAGATTGAGATAGTTACGGGAGAAGATAGACTTGAGTTGAGATTACAACAGAATATATCTATATGTCTAACACAATTAAGCTGTGCAATAATCAGTGGTGAATAAATCTGGAAGTACAAAGCACAATAAAGCAACATCTTGTGGTTGTTGTTCCACTTGTATCTTCCACACTCATTGAACAGAAAACTTGAGTTGCTCCATGTGCACAATAAATCTGTAATCCTGTGGGCGCCAGGCATGGATCGATAGACAGAAGGAAATGAGTACACTGGCTTTTCACACCAAAAGAAGAAGCCACATGTGCATTTCTTCATAGATGCAGAGTACAAAATAGTAATGCAGATAGGGTGAGCTAAATTTATGGGTCATGTCAGTTCTGTGGACAGGCAGCACGAAGACGCTGTGAAAGCCTTGTCCGAAAATTCAGATAGAGGAACATGACATTCAGATAAAGGGAGGGCAGAGATTCAGATAGAGGAAGCAGATCTTGTGGGCGCCGGGCATGGAGGGTGTGGTAGCAATCCATAACGTCGTCCGAAGATATCACGACGGCTCAGCCGTGCCCCTCATCTTGCTGCTACTCTCCTCCCCGTCCAGTCCAGGTTGACATCGCCGCCGCCGTACTCCTCATTTGAGCTCGCAAGGGGGAGCTTTTAGCAGCAAGGAGGTCGGGATCCGGCGCGTCCGGCCTCCCTTCCTCACCGACGCCGTATCCGGCGACTCGTCGGCTTCTTGGATCGAAAGTAGAGCCTTTTCGGTGGCGAGACGGAGCACAGCGCGCGGCAGCGGCGAGAGTCAGCTAGCGACAACAGTAGCAGCCACAGACAGAGAGGATGGATGGCGGGTTGTGTCCCAAAACGACCAAAGCACATGTTGAATGTCGTGGCGGTGAGGCCAAAGGCACGACCCCAAATCGTCTGCCCGCGTCGTTCGAGATAAACGGACGCAATCCGCGACCCAACGCGCTGGAGCAAATAGATAAATGTTTGTTTACGGTCCGTTTTAGACCCACTCCCGCCTCAAGTTTGGGCTGTATTTGCGGCCAAACGAACAGCGCGCGGACGTGCGGGATATACACCCTTGTCCTCGCCTGGCCCGTTTGTCAGGGACACACCCGTCTCATTTTTCCTCCATTTCGTCCAAACCCTCCCGCGCGCCCTTCCTCTCATTCTTTCATGGACGGCGACCCGACGAACCCCGGAAATATGGCTGCGGCCGCATGCCCCGCGGCGAAGAAGGAAGGTCCCATGGGTCCCAGGAAGCCTCGATCCGAGTGCACGCCGGAGGAGATCACCATCCTCGACTTAGAAGCGGCTAAGAGAAGGGGCCGACGGGCAAATGCGAAGGAGTTGAAGGCTGCTGCGGCCTACGCCGTTGAGGCCGACGCCTGGCGTCAAGCGTGTTTGCATGCACGGGTGCAAGATGCGGCCGCGTGTTGGACGCCCAGCCGATGCAAACCCAAATCCGGGCTGACACGACTCCATTTCCACCCTCAAACAGGCGAAATTCGGACAAAGCAGACGTCCGTTTGGGGTCGTACGTTGGAGTTCAACTGGTGGCCGTTGCTGCGAAGCTATGGATGGTGCTGCCGTGAGGGCACGCGGTGCTGCGAGGCAACGGTGGTGTCGCGTTCGCGGGGAGGATGTGTCTTGCAAGCCGGAGCTAGGGCGAGAACACGACGATGCAAGCTGGGATGCCTGATGCCGCAAGGATTAGAACACGTTTCTAGAGCCACACGCGTAGACCGGCCATCGGTGGTACAAAGGCGGCACTCACGTGTTGCAAGCCCACTCCGTCTCCTACTCTCACCCTTCTGCTCACCGATCTTGCATACCTTTGCAACAAAGTTCGTGTTGTCGGCGGTAAAAAGGAGGCACTCAGGTGTTTCAAGCTCAACCGGTCTCCTACTTCCACCCTTCACCCCATCATATCGGCGGAGCTTTGTCTTGGCGAACCTTTGCAACAAGGCTTGTATTGCAAAGCCTTTGAGCGCAACCATGACACAATCTTTTTTAGTGGTAACAACCAGGACAATGTTGGAAAGGTTGTGCCTACCTGGGACCTTTCTTTGCAACAATGTTCGTGTTGCAAAGCCCATGAATGCAACAAGAACCCAGTTGCAAAGGTTGCCGTTGGCTGGGGCTTAGACTCGGCGGACTTTGCACCAAAGTCTTTGTTGCAAAGCCCTTGAGCGTAACAAGATAGTTGTTGTAAGATCCCGACGGCAGATTGATCGGCTGTTTCAAGTAGCACTCGACGGTTGCCAATGCTGCCGATCCAATCAACTTATCATCCGGCTGTCGCACAGCGCTGCCCATGAATTATTTACATTTCTTTAGCTACCACATTTTCCTTTCCTTTTTGTGCCACATGTTCACATACGTACCATATATTTCTTCTCAGACTTCTGTGGTGTGTAACCGAGCATTCATTGTGTATAATTAATGTGTACGGACGATCGAGCTCTATCATAAGTTTTCTCCCCACTTTCCCCTATGCGAATTATGTTTCTTTTTTTGAAAGCGGTATGAGGTGCAGTGGCGGCTCGAGGAATTTGCTTCCGGGTATTCATGTGTATTCATTTTGTCAAAATCACTGCTGTTTTTCGAAAGAGACCAGCTTTTCTACTCTCGGGTGTAGGTACACCCGAGTTTGAAAAAAGAAAGAAAAACATGATCAAACAGTGTCGAAAAAATCTGTAGTTTTGGGACATGAAACTTCATCAAATGTTCAAGCTTTTTGCAAAAAATCATCTAAAAATAACATCAGAGGAGCTCTCGGAAAAAAAAACAAAATCAATGTTCTAAGTTTGCGCACTGTTTGAGCACTGTTTGAGCACTGTTTGAGCATTGATTTTGTTTTTTTTTTCCGAGAGCTCCCCTGATGTTATTTTTAGCTGAATTTTTGCAAAAAGCTTGAACATTTGATAAAGTTTCATGTCCCAAAACTGCAGATTTTTTCGACATTGTTTGATCATGTTTTTCAAAACTTTGCAAACTCGAGTGTACCTACACCCGAGAGTAGCCACAACTTTCCCTTTTCGAAAATTGTCACTGTTCTGCCAAAATCAACACTGTTTTGTAAAAATCATGGGTATTCATATGAAGACCCAAGAATACCCCTAGCGCCGCCCCTGATGAGGTGGGATGCATTTTAAGGAGTAAGTATTGCTTCACTGTCTTTGCGTAGTCTTCATTTCTTGGGTGAAAGCATAGCTTTATTGCGTCCAGTTCGGGCCGGTGAACTTGGGTAGGGTCGAACCACGCGGAGTGGTTGCACTTGACAGCTTCCTTCTGCGAAACTTCTTCAGTTCACTGAACCCCATGTGAAGAACCGGGGCTTCGTCGTCTGACGACGCTTGTTCTCGAAGCGCCGTCGCCAGGAGTAGGACGTCCGGCAGCTCACTCACCATTGCCGACGAGCTCTTTCTTACGACAAACCATCTTGCCGCGGAGAAGAGCGTGGCTGCGGCCTCCGGGTCCTGGGGGAGGATGGCAGCAGCAGCGCGTCCTCCCGGTCGGCATGCACCTCAGCGCCGCCCCGGTCGGAGCAGGGCAGGGAGCAGAAGGAGGACCTGCCGTCCACGTCCCCTGCCACGAAGGCACGCCAGGTGCTGGAAGGCGACGATCTAAGCCTAACCGTGGCGCGCCTCACGCTGGCGCTTTAGTTTAGGGTGTTCGGCGGAATGCCTCGCAGTCGCAGGAGCGTGGTCGCCTGAACCTCCAGCGGGGCGCGAGGCGGTGCACGCGCTCTGCGCCAAGCCGGTGACGTAGACGACAACGGCCATGGCAGGGGCGGGCGGGCACGTTGGGGCGACCGGCGGCTCAGCGTTCGCGAGGCATGCGCGTTCATGGCGATCACTCGCTGTTTGTTTTTTGGGGAGTTGACTTGACTGGCCATTATAGTCGATCGTGTTCGGACCGTAGTCCGTAGGCGTACAGTAGAGCACATCGGCCACGTTGGCTTGGCAGGAGCACGGGCCGCCGGCTGTTACTCTCCCATAGTTCATCTCTTCCTCCTCCCCTGTTCGTCGCACGTCGCCATGGCCGCCGGCTGAAGCTGATGTTTTTTGTTCTCTGCTTCCTCTCCTCCCCTGTTCGCCGCCATGGCCGCCCCTCTCCTCCCCGATCAATCATTTTCCCATGACCTGGAAGCGCCCTGCACAAGGACCACCCTCGCCATGGCTCAACGGAGCAGCGAAATCTCATCTTGGAGTTCCCGTTCGATGTACATCGTGAGTATTAATTGGGACAGTAGAGATGCAGATATACTGAACTTTAAGCTTTTTTGAAGTCAATGCCCTCTTTTGCTTTCGTTGGGATTATTTTTTCTCCGAGTAAGAATGCGTCGTTGGTTCAATTTGTTCTCTGTAATACAGTAGTTCTCAAGGAAGACAAGGACTATGTGTTCCCCATTGATTTTGGCTACAAACTGCAAATTTAAAATGCGAGGAGTGTTTTACATTTACATGAATCCTATGTTAGAGCTGTGCCGAATATTATGTACTCCGCGCTCACCGCCGGCACAGTCGCCAGCCCTGCCGCTGGTCCCCCGGCTCCTCGCGCCCCTGCCCCGACCCATGCAGGTCAGCAGCCGTCGCCCTCGTCGGATCATGGCCGCCCGCGCAAGCGCGGTCGCGACGGGCGTCCTCGGAACACCAACACCACGCCGCGTGCGGTCGCTGCGCCCGTGGTGCAGTCTTCGTCGCCCTGGATGTCTGGCTTCAACCCATGGACGGGTGTCGTCCATGCCTACAGCATGCTGGTGCCGCGCGCGCCTGCTCCTGGCCTCCTCGGCCCGCGTCCCGCCCCGCACCAGGCGCTCCTGGCTGCGCCCTCCTATGGCGCGCCCCAGGCTACCCCTACGGCGCTCCACCGGCCTCTCCCTACGGCGCTGCGCCGCCACCCTACGGCGCTCCATCCACCGGCGCTGCCCCATGGGATCCGGCCTTCCTTGCTGCTCTCCACGCCGCGCCGTCTCCCAGCCAGTACAATGGTAGAGGCGACTGGTATATGGATACCGGCGCGAGCTCCCACATGGTCGCCAACCCTGGTATTCTTTCCCACTCCTCCCCATCTCTCTCTCTCTCCCGCATTGTCGTTGGCAACGGCACCACTCTCCCCATTACCCATCATGGTCCATCCTCTCTTCTTCTTTCCTCTTCTACTTTACCTCTCCAGCACGTACTTGTTTCTCCATCTCTAATAAAAAAATTGTGCTCTGTTCGTTCATTAACACGTGAGCACCCCGTTACTGTGGAGTTTGACATGTTTGATTTTTCCATTAAGCTCCCGGAGAGTTCTGCACCGATGTGATTCATCCGACGATCTCTACCCACTGCACCCGACCACCACCAGCAGCGCTCCCATGGCTCTCACCGCCGGCATCTCCCTGTGGCACGCCCGGCTTGGTCATCCGGGCGCTGAAGCTCTCCAAAGAATAATGCCTCATTTTTCCTTTTCTTGTAATAAATCGGAAACTCATTCATGTCATGCTTGTCGCGTTGGGAAACACGTACGTCTGCCGTTTTCATCTTCTTCTTCGATTGCCACTTTGCCGTTTGATGTTATACACAGCGACATATGGACTTCGCTGGTCCCAAGCAATTCGGGTTTGCTTTACTATCTTGTGATACTCGACGATTTCTCACATTTTACATGGACTTTTCCATTATGGCGCAAATCCGATGCTCTCTCCACGCTGACCTCCTTTTACGCCTATGTCGCCACCCACTTTAATCGCACCATCGGTCACCTACAAACCGATAAACGGCAAAGAACTCGATAACCTCGCTGTCCACAATCTACTCTCCTCTCACGGCACAATCTTCCGCCTCACATGCCCATACATATCCCAGCAAAATGGACGCGCCAAGCGCGTGCTTCGCACCTTGAACGATAGTGTAAGTGCTCTTCTCTTTCACTCCCATCTCCCACCTCGGTTTTGGCCGAACGCACTCGCCACCGCCACCCTTCTTCTCAATCTCCGGCCATGCAAGCCCCGATGGCACTACACTCCCCACCACCTTCTCTTCGGTCACCCTCCCTCCTACAACGGCCTTCGTGTCTTTGGGTGCCTTTGCTACCCCAACACCATCGCCACCTCCCCCCATAAACTCGCCCCACGGTCCCTTGCATGCGTCTTCCTCGGTTATCAACCAAACACCAAAGGATACCGGTGCTTCGATCCCATCTCCCACCGTGTCATCGTGTCTCGACACGTTTACTTTGATGAGCTCTCGTTTCCCTATGCACAGGTACAAACCCCACCGGCGGCGGCTCCTCCGACCACCGCAGCTGCTTGCGGGCGCCCCCTCGCCGCCTCCGTACAGCGGCAACCCCGCATGCACCGCGCCGCCGCTGCAGCGGCCGCTCCAGATGGACCTGCTGCCATGGTGCGGGCTCCTCCTGTGGCAGCCTCAGATTCGGCTGCCATGGCAGCCAATTCCGATGCCTCCACGTCCGTTTCACCTGCCATGGCAGACGACTTGGCTGTTTCGCCTGGATCATCCGCGGCTGCCTCACCCGCTACAGCGGACGACTCGGACGCTTCACCCAGCTCGCCCGCGCCTGCCTCACCTGATGCGGCGACTCCTTCGGCCGCTTCACCCGGCTCGCCCGCACATGCCTCACCTGCTACAGGGCCTCCGTCGACCGCTTCGCCGCACGTCCAGGCTGGCGTCATGGCTCCATCGCCATCACCGGTAACTGCTCCTCGCCACCGAGCTCGGCCGCCGCCGCCACCACCTTCGCACCCGATGACCACGCGAGCACAACGTGGGGTCTTTCTCCCGAATCGGCGCTACCACAACCTCTCCGTCGCCACGGCGTCCGCCCTGCCGCGCTCTGTGCGTTCAGCCTTGCGCGACCCCGCATGGACCACGGCCATGCAGGCCGAATTCGATGCCCTCGTAGCGAGCCGCACGTGGACGCTGGTGCCACGGCCTCCTGACGCCAATGTCATCTCCGACAAATGGGTATTTCGCCAAAAGTTTCACCCTGATGGCTCTTGGACAGGTATAAAGCTAGATGGGTGGTCAGAGGCTTTGCCTAACGCGCCGGCGTCGACTTCTCGGAGACTACTCCCCGGTTGTCAAACCGGCGTCCATCCATGTCGTGTTGCAGATCGCCGCCTCCCGTCGGTGGCCCGTACACGAGCTCGACACCAACAATGCATTTCTGTATGGGCACGTTCACGAGCGCGTCTTGTGCCAGCAGCCTACCGGCTTCGTCCATCCTCGCTGGCCTGATGATGTCTGCCTACTCTCACGGTCTCTCTAAGGGCTAAAGCAGCCCCGCGTGCTTGGTATCACCGTATCACCACCTACCTCGGCACCTTCGGCTTCACCTGCACCGCTTCCGACACGTCCATGTTCGTGCTCCACCCTGGTGATCACATGACCATGCTTCTCCTGTACGTCGACGACATCGTTGTCACTGCTTCCAGCGACGCCCTGCTCCACGACATCATCTCACGCCTCAGCCACGAGTTCAAGCTCAAAGATCTTGGCGCTATACACTTCTTCCTCGGCATCACCGTGCGCCGCGACGATCGCCGCTTTCTGCTCAGCCAGGAGCACTACGCCCTCGACCTCCTCGAGCGTGCGGGCATGTCGGAGTGCAAGCCCGCCACCACACCAGCGGAGGCCAAGTCCATGGTCGCCACCACGGATGGCAAGCAGGCCGACGACGCCGCCCTCTACCGGAGCATCGTTGGGGCGCTGCAATACTTGACGCTCACGCGTCGTGACATTCAGTACGCCGTCCAACAGGTCTGCTTACACATGCATTCACCGCGTAACGTCCACTGGTCTTTGGTGAAGCGAATTCTTCGCTATATCAAGGGCACGCCAGCTCACCGTCTTCACCTTCGCGCCTCGTCATCGACGGACCTGCTCGCCTACACCGACGCAAACTGGGCGGGCTGCCGCTCTACGCACCGCTCTACGTCCGGGTACTGCGTCTACTTCGGCGATGCATTGGTCTCCTGGTCATCCAAGCATCAGGCTACGGTCTCTCGTTCCAGCGCCGAGGCGGAATACCGTGCCGTCGCCAATGTTGTCGCTGAGACTTGCTGGCTCCGCCAACTCCTCGGCGAACTCCGTGTTCACGTGCCCAAGGCCACCGTGGTGTTCTGCGACAACGTGTCCGCCATCTACCTCGCCGCCAACCCAGTACAACACAAGCGCACCAAACACATCGAGCTCGACGTGCACTTTGTTCGTGAGAAGGTGCGGCTCGGCAAAGTCCGTGTCCTTCATATTCCCACGAGCCAACAGTTCGCCGATGTCATGACAAAGGGCCTGCCCACGGCTGCGTTTGAAGAATTTCGTGACAGTCTTTGTGTCGTCGATACCGCTGCTAGGACTGCCGGGGGGTGTTGACAGAGCAGTACCACCTCCATGCATTGCATGCACGACGCCACCATTGAGTGATCCGCCATCCGATATCTATTAGACATCATGCTATAACTTATGTCTTATGATGTAAATTTTAAAGTTGTTTGCATTATATGTTATGTGATAGCTATTTTGTTGAATTTGATCATGATCCTACATGCAATTATTATGAGAGAGGGAAATATGGTTGTAGAAATTTTCATGTTACTAAATTACCTCTCGTTATGCTGAGATTGCTATTGTTTCTTTCTCCTTCCTTGCATATGCTAGATCTTGCTTGTCTTGGTAATTTGTTTTCCTATAAGATGCCTATGCATAGGAAGTATGTTAGATTAGATGTGTTTGTCACATGTCTTATGATGCTCTCATTGTGCTTCAATCCTTGTCCTTTATGTGAGCATCATTGAATTATCGTGCCTAGCTAGGGGCGTAAAACGATAGCGCTTGTTGGGAGGCAACCCAGTTTTATATTTTTTATTTGTTTTTGTTGCTGTTAGGGAACAAATATTTCATCTAGCCTCTGATTAGATGTGGTTTCATGTTTTGTTTAGTGTTTGTGCCAAGTAGAACCTTTGGGAAGACTTGTGTGAAGTTTATGTGATCTTGCTGTGAAAAACAGAATTGTTAGCGCTCGCTAAAATGGTCGTCATATTTTACTGGAGCGTGCTATTTAGTTGATTATTTTTGCAGATGATTAGTAGACAAATTCTGAAAATTTAACAATTTAGTTTGAATTTTTTGGAGTTACAGAAGTAGGCGAAACCTGCAGATTACTACAGACTGTTCTGTTTTTGACAGATTCTGTTTTTCGTGTGTTGTTTGCTTATTTCGATGCATCTATGAGTAGTATTGAAAGTTATGAACCATAGAGAAGTTGGAATACAGTAGGTTTAACACCAATATAAACAAATAATGAATTCATTGCTGCACCTTTGAGTAGTGGTTTGCTTTCTTATACTAACGGAGCTCACGAGAATTTTTGTCTAAGTTTTGTGTTGTGAAGTTTTCAAGTTTTGAGTATTGCTTTGATGGACTATGGAACAAGGAGTAGCAAAGGCCTAAGCTTGGGGATGCACATGGCACCCCAAGTAAATTCAAGATAATCAAAAGCCTAAGCTTGGGGATGCCCCGGGAAGGCATCTCCTCTTTCGTCTTCATCCATCGGTAACTATACTTGGAGCTATATTTTTATTCGCAACATGGTATGTGTTTTGCTTGGAGCGTCTTGTATAATTTGAGTCTTTTCTTGTTAGTTTGTCACAATCATCCTTTCTGGACACACCTATTTGAGAGAGTTAAATATGGCCTAGAAATTGTTAGAACACTCTATGTGCTTCACTTATATCTTTTGAGTTGAATAGTTTTGCTCTAGTGCTTCACTTATATCTTTTAGAGCACGGAGGTGGTAATATTTTGTAGAAATTGTTGAACTCTCATGCTTCACTTATATCCTTTTGAGAGTCTATTAAAACAACATGGTAATGTGTTTAGGCTAAAGAAACTAGTCTTCACATGATAGACACCCAATGTCAATGTAGTAAAAAAAATCACACTAAGTGCATTGAATATGATGAGATGTTGGATGCTTGATAGTTGTTTTGAGATATGAGGATAGTGATATTAGAGTCATGCTAGTGGAGTTATTATGAAATTGAGGAATACTTGTGTTAAGGTTAGTGATTCCCGTATCATGCACGTATGGTGAACCCTTATGTGACGAAGTTAGAGCATGAGGTATTTGTAGAGTGCCAACCTTTGTGTGGAGGTCGGGGGCGCGCGATGGTTAACTCCTACCAACCTCCCCCCTAGGAGCATGCGTTGATTGCTTTGTTTTGATGACTCGTAGATTTTTGCAATAAGTATATGAGTTCTTATGACTAATGTTGAGTCCATGGATTATACGCACTCTCACCCTTCCACTATTGCTAGCCTCTCTTGTACCGTGCAACTTTCACCGGTACCATAAACCCACTATATATCCTTCCTCAAAACAGCCACCATATTGTTCCTCAAAACAGCCACCATACCTACCTATCATGGCATTTTCATAGCCATTCCGAGTATATTGACATGCAACTTTCCACCATTCCGTTCATATGACACGCATCATATTGTCATATTGCCCTTGCATGATCATGTAGTTGACATTGTATTTGTGGCAAGGCCACCATGAATAATTTTTATACATGTCACTCTTGTTTCATTGCACATACCGGTACACCGCCGGAGGCATTCATATAAAGTCATAATTTGTTGTTGTAGTATCGAGTTGTAATGAAAGTGTGATGATCATCATTATTAGAGCATTGTCCCATGGGAGGAAAGGCTAAATCTATAAAGCCCCTCCGCAAAAAAAGGAAAAAAAAGAAAGGCCAAAGAAAAAAAGAAAGGCCCAAAAAAAAGAAAAAAAAAGAAAAAAGAGACAATTGCTACTATCTTCTTTCCACACTTGTGCTTCAAAGTAGCACCATGTTCTTCATTGCAGAGAGTCTCATGTTTAGTCACTTTCATATACTAGTGGGAATTTTCATTATAGAACTTGGCTTGTATATTCCAACGATGGGCTTCCTCAAATGCCCTAGGTCTTCGTGAGCAAGCAAGTTGGATGCACACCCACTAGTTTCTTTTGTTGAGATTTCATTCATATTTAGCTCTAGTGCATTCGTTGCATGGCAATCCCTACTCACTCACATCGATATCTATTGATGGGCATCTCCATAGCCCGTTGATACGCCTAGTCGATGTGAGACTATCTCCCTCCTTTTTGTCTTCTCCACAACCACCTTTATTCCACCCATAGTGCTATTTCCATGGCTCACGCTCATGTATTGCGTGAAAGTTGAAAGGTTTGAAAAGATAGAGTATGAAAACAAATGCTTGGCTGAAATCGGGGTTGTGCATGATATGAATATTTTGTGTGATGAAGAGGGAGCATAGCCAGACTATATGATTTTGTAGGGATAACTTTCTTTAGCCATAGTATTTTGAGAAGACATGATTGCTTTGTTAGTATGCTTGAAGTATTGTTATTTCTTATGTCAATATAGACTTTTATCTTGAATCTTTCAAATCTGAACATTCATGCCACAATTAAGAGAATTACATTGAAAAACTATATTGGTTAGCATTCCACATCAAAAATTCTTTCTTTATCATTTACCTACTTGAGGACGAGCAGGAATTAAGCTTGGGGATGCTTGATACGTCTCCAACGTATCTATAATTTTCGATTGTTCCATGCTATTATTTATGAAGTCTTGGATGTTTAATGGGCTTTATCATTCACGTTTATATCATTTTTGGGACTAACCTACTAACCCAAAGGCCTAGTCTAGATTGCTGTTTTTTGCCTGTTTCAGGGTTTTGCAGAAAAAGAATATCAAACGGAGTCCAAACGGAATGAAACCTTCGCGAGAGATATTTTTGTAGGAAATCACGCATGAAGAACTTGAGAACCACGTCAGAAGAGCCACGAGGGGCCCATGAGGGTGGGGGCGCGGCCCCCTTCCCAGGGCGCGCCACCTGCCTAGTGGAGCCCCCGTGACTCCCGCGGTGCCCTCCTTCTTCCTATATAAGTCTATGTACCCCAGAGACTCCGTGAACAGAGAGAAAACCCTAATTCCACCGCCGTACCTTCTGTTCCTGTCAGGGATATTATTAGCAGGTATAAACCGGCTAGTATAAACCGGATTATGATAATTTAGTTGTATAATTGTAATACCCAGTAGGAGTTACGGCCCATGAAGGCTTAGGGCCCATGTGTAACGTTATGGTTTGTAAACCGCCTGATCATGTAACTTGAGAGATAAGGAAGAAAGGGTAGAGACCGAGGCGGACACAAGTATGAGCCGGCCTCGGGACTCTGTAAACCGGACCAGGCGTCGCCTCTATATAAAGGGACGACCCGGCGACGGTTCAAGGAGACGCCAGAAACAACCCGTCGAGATACAGGCAAGCGATCCGCTCCCTGTTCATCGACGCCCAAGCAATACCAAATCAAACTAGACGTAGGATTTTACCTTCATCGAAGGGGCCGAACTAGTATAAAC
Source organism: Secale cereale (assembly GCA_902687465.1). Taxonomy (NCBI): domain Eukaryota; kingdom Viridiplantae; phylum Streptophyta; class Magnoliopsida; order Poales; family Poaceae; genus Secale; species Secale cereale. The sequence continues at coordinate 869,171,199 of LR738715.1, read as the reverse complement.
CATCTGTGTCCTTTGCGTGCTTTTAACCCCTTCAAGCTAACCCGTGCGATGGTTCCATCACTAAGTCCGTTAAACCGGACATCTGCCGTGTTAATTCCACGACAGTTGGCGCCCACCGTGGGGCCTCCGCACGATGGTTTCGAGTTCTTGAAGGGCAGCTTTGAAGGGCTCAAGGGTTATGCGGTCAGCCGGATGACCAAGAGTCGCCGCGGCCGGATCTACATCGACGACGCAGGCTGGGGACCGGAGGCCGATTCAATTGAATACGGGTACCGGGTTCCCTTCGGCGACATCCACGTCTTCATCGGCAAGATCGGCGAACCGGGATCTGAGCAGGACGTCTTCCCCAACATCATCGAGCCGGCTCAGCGTGCGAGATCGGCCCGGATTCAGCCCGCCATGAAGCACGTTTTCGTTGGAGCAATTCATGGGGTTCAAGCCGAGGACAGATCGGATTCTAGTGGCGAGACAGTTATCTATTCCGACGATGAATCTTTATCCGGAGAAACTGAGTCTTTGTATCAGTTGCGGGACGGCCGGTCTGAGGATGTGTCCGACGGAGACAGCATTCCGGACCCCTTTGATCCGCCAAACCGAGTGGCTGTCTTTATGGCCGGTTCACAACCTACGCCACAGTCCACGGTGAACGGAGCGATGACAACAGAAGCTGGTGTAGGGAGGAGCGGCCAGGCTCTCTCGCCCTCTGACGCTCTATCCACCTTGATCGAGGAGTTCACAGCCCGAGCCATGGCAGAGGTAGCTCCAGCAGACAAGGCGCAACACGATGCAGAGCTCCTTCAGCTGAAGGGCCGGATTGATCAAGAAAAAGAAAATCTGAAGGCGGAGAAGGCTATGATAGCCATGAGACAAGGAGAGTTGGATGATCAGGCTTTTCAGCTAAGGATGGAACAGGCCTCTGTACAGGGAGTAAGGAGTCGGAAGTACCAGTCTCGTCTACCGCCGGTTTACGAGGCGACAGATCTTTTCAGGACGCCAGGAGCGGGAACCAGCAATGATCCAACGATAAACCGGAGGGCGGCCCCGGCTAGGGAGGAGCCGGTTCAGCAGCCCACTTCAGAGCAAGATCGGCGGGTCATGCCTGCGCCTCATATCCCGACCCCTCCAGGTCATTACTCAAACCCTTTGGACAACATTGTTGCTGCCGCTTCACGCCTGGCCGCTTTACCCATTGAAGGGACATCCCCCGTGGCATTGGAGGCACGCAGGGTCAAGGATCTGCTTAATACGGCGTTAACACAACAATAAGCGTATTCTTATAGCAGGGAGAGGCTCCATTCAACACCACGCCACAGCCGGAGTTACACTAGGCATTGGGAGGAACCAGAAGTGTCTAGTAGTGAACGCAGGCGACACCGTCACAGACAAAATAATCCGGCAGGCGCGGATGCACAAGCTCAGGATGCAAACCGGGTTAGATCGGTGGCCCGTGAGGAGGACCGTCAAACGACGCCGGTTCACACAACCACAACAGAGACAGGAGTCACAACGAGTTCCTTTGGGGTGCAATGTCTTATCCCCGCTTTACGGAGCGTGAAGCTGCCCAAGGATTTTAAAGGCCCCCGTAAAGTGCCTAATTACACAGCAGATTTGGCTCCAGAAGCTTGGGTTGAGAGTTACGAGATGGCCATGGAGATGTTGGACGTGGATGAAGCGGCTTGTGCGAAATACTTCACCATGATGCTTGAAGGTACGGCCCGGACCTGGCTAAAGGGTTTACCCCCTAATTCCATCGGATCGTGGGGAGAGTTACGTCGCCAGTTTATCAAAAACTTCAAGGATACGTGCAAGCAGCCGATGTCAGTGGTAGATCTAGCAGCCTGTATACAAGGAGAACAGGAGTCTACAAGTGCATGGGTGCGGCGAGTATCAGAAATCTTGCACCCTTTGAATGGTATCAATCCCAGTACGGCAATAGTGACACTGGAAAACAATTGCCGGTTTGAGTCTCTAAAGTTAAAGCTGGGACGGCTTAAACGGGATTGTAATGACATGGGAACTCTCATGAGCGCTCTGGTGAAGTACGGGGACTCCGACAACACTAAGTATCCAGAAGCGGAGGGAGACAAAGCTAGAAAAGTCAATAAGCCTGGTAAACCGGCGCAGGTTAATCCGGCTGGTACAAGCTTCTTAGGCAAGCGAAAAGCGGAGGGTGGCTCTGATTTCGTGGCCAATACCCAAGTTCAGGGGGGTTTTCAGCGCAATAAGGGTAAGCCACCTCTGCAAACCGGCGGAAGGACCGTTAGCTGGGAGCAAGAGTTAAATGAGCCTTGTCCGAAACACGGCTCAAGGGAACGTCCAGCAAAACACACTATAGGGGAGTGCAAGAACATGATGGAAGCCGTAATGAGCTGGTTTAGCACCAACAACGGGCCTCCAGGCGGCGGTTCAGGCCCGGGATTTTATGGTCCGGGTCACCAGGGGAACGGTTCCGGATCAGGATATCGTGGCAGCAACAGTGGTTATAATAACCGAGGCAATAACCAATATGGTCAAGGCGGCTATAATAACCAAGGCAATCAGCAGCATGGTCAAGGTGGTTACAATAACCAAAACAACCAACAGCAGGGCCAGGGTAATCACAATAACCAAGGTAATCAGCAGCGTCAGCAACAGCAGCCGCAATCCGGATATCAGAGTAATCCGAAGGAGTTGAGTAGTGGGCAGTATCATGTGTTCACCACGAGTTTGTGTAAGCGAAATCAAAAAGTTTTGAAGCGGGCGGTCCACGCGGTTGAACCGGCGACGCCGCAATTCCTGCGCTGGTCAGAGCAGCCCATTGTGTGGAGCAGGGAGGATCACCCGCTGCGGGTTGATAATCCGGGCCACTTGGCCTTGGTAGTAGCACCACAGGTGGGTGGCTACAAGTTCACCAAAGTCCTCATGGACGGCGGCAATAGCATCAATATCTTGTATTATGAGACTTTCCGTCGCATGGGGCTGACAGATAAAAAGCTAAGACAATCAAACACGGTGTTTCATGGAGTGGTGCCAGGTAAATCAGCTTACCCAGTTGGCAAAATTGACCTAGAAGTTACCTTTGGAGATGAACAGGATTCCAGGTCAGAGATGATAACCTTTGAAGTCGTCAAGATCCGGAGCCCTTATCATGCTCTGTTCGGGAGGACGGTTTACGCCAAATTTATGGCCAGACCGTGTTATGTTTATCTACAACTCAAGATGCTGGGTCACAAGGGAACAATCATGGTTCATGAAAGTCGCAAGATTGCATTGGAGTGTGAGGAAGGAGATGCTGCCTACGCGGAGGCAGTATGTGCTACGGAGGAGTTGAAGTATTACAAAGACAATGTTGATCCGGGAGATATGTCCCCGTTGAAAAAGCCAACTACGGAGCATGATCCGGCGTTAAAGTTTAAGTCAGCAGAGGAGACCAAGCAAGTTGACTTTGTGCCAGGCGATTCATCCAAGCAGTTCACTATCAGTGCAAACCTTGATCCCAAATAGGAAAGCGCGCTCATCGAGTTCATCCGTGAGAACCGGGATATCTTCGCATGGAAACTTTCTGACATGCCGGGTATACCGAGGGAACTCGCTGAGCACAGTCTTAATATTGATCCGAAGTTTAAACCGGTCAAGCAGTATCTACGCCGCTTCAATGAAGAAAGGCGCAAGGCTATAGGAGAAGAGGTGGCCAGGCTTTTGGCCGCAGGGTTCATAGTAGAAGTTTTTCACCCGGAGTGGTTGGCTAATCCGGTGCTAGTGTTAAAGAAGAATGGAAAGTGGAGAATGTGTGTGGATTACACGGATCTAAACAAAGCTTGTCCAACGGATCCTTTTGCTCTTCCTCGCATTGATCAGATCATCGATGCTACAGCAGGATGTGAGCGGCTAAGTTTTTTGGATGCATATTCAGGGTATCACCAGAACAAGATGGTAGTTAAAGACCAGGAGAAGACGTCCTTCATAACGCCTTTTGGTGCTTTTTGCTATGTTTCTATGCCCTTTGGGCTCAAGAGTGCCCAAGCAACTTATCAACGTTGCGTACAAAATTGTCTTAAGGGGCAGATAGGGAGGAATGTTCATGCCTATGTGGATGATATTGTAGTGAAATCAAGGAAGGAGGAGACACTGATAGAGGACCTCATGGAGACTTTTGATAATCTTCGAGCCTATAAAATGATGCTTAATCCGGAGAAGTGTGCTTTTGGTGTTCCGGCGGGCAAGCTCCTTGGATTCTTGATGTCAAACAGAGGGATAGAAGCTAATCCGGAGAAGATCAAGGCAATCACATCTTTGACTAAACCGGTTTGCATCAATGATGTTCAGCTGGCCGGATCACAGCATTGAGCCGGTTCATCAGCCGTTTGGGAGAGAAGGCGATTCCGCTTTATCAGATGTTGAAGAAGACAGACCGGTTTACATGGAATGATGAGGCGAACGCTGCGTTTGAGGATTTGAAGCGGCAGCTGGCAAAGCCACCGGTCCTGGCTGCCCCTGTTGATAATGAGCCGTTGTTGTTATATGTCGCCGCTAATGCACGGGCAGTCAGCGTAGCAATCGTGGTTGAACGCAAGGAAGCGGGGAAGGAATACCCGGTTCAGCGTCCGGTCTATTACATCAGTGAAGTTCTCATTGAGTCCAAGCAAAGGTACCCACATTGGCAGAAGCTGGTATATGGTGTGTTCATGGCAAACCGGAAGTTGAAGCATTATTTCCAAGGCCACCCAATAACTGTTGTTAGTTCAGCACCATTAGGGGATATAATCCAGAACAGGGAAGCTACGGGCCGAGTGGCGAAGTGGGCCATTGAGCTCAGCCCACACGAATTGAAATATGTGCCACGCACCGCTATCAAATCTCAAGCATTGGTGGATTTCATCAATGATTGGACAGAACTGCAAACACCAGAGGAGAAGCCGGATCTTACATACTGGACGATTCACTTTGACGGTTCTAGGCAGTTAGAAGGCTCGGGGGCTGGAGTTGTTTTAACTTCCCCGCGAGGAGACAAGTTTTGTTATGTGCTCCGTTTATTGTTTCCTTGTACTAATAATGCAGCAGAGTATGAAGCATTGCTTCATGGCTTGCGGATGGCCAAGGAGATGAACTTGAGCCGGGTCAAGTGCTTCGGCGATTCAGATTTAGTGGCACAACAAGTATCCGGTAAGTGGGACTCAAGAGATCCTCTCATGGCAGCTTACAGACGAGAAGTTGAAGCAGTTGCAGAATTTTTCAAAGGGTATCAGGTGGATCACATAGACCGACGAAGGAATGAAGCGGCCGATGCTCTGAGCCGGCTGGGTTCTCAACGTAAACCGGTACCGCCGAATACTTTTTTGGATGAATTGCACAGTCCATCGGTTCAAGTACCATCGGAGGAAGACCTGACTGTTCCTGATCCGGAGGCACAGCTAGTTGCGGCACTTCATGTTATTCCGGATTGGACGCTGCCCTATTTGGCGTATCTGAGCCGAGGAGAGCTGCCGGACGACGAGATCGAAGCAAGACAGATAATCCGGCGCTCTAAGTCCATGACAATTGCAAACGGAGAGCTTCAGCATCGCAGTGTTTCTGGAGCGTTTCAGCGGTGTGTGTCAGCTGAGGAAGGTTGTGATATTCTTCGTGAGATCCATGAAGTGGATTGTGGCCATCATGCCGGTTCAAAATCCTTGGTGGCTAAAGCTTTTCGACATGGGTTCTATTGGTTGACAGCCCATGCCGATGCAACAGATCTAGTCCAAAAGTGTGATGCTTGTCAGAAGTTTTCACGACGTGCTCTTGTTCCGGCACAGGAGCTCCGGATGATACCAATAACCTGGCCGTTTGCGACTTGGGGGCTTGATATGGTTGGGCCCTTCAAACGATCCCAAGATCAGAAAACTCATCTACTGGTGGCTGTGGATAAATTTACGAAGTGGATTGAGGCAGAGCCTGTGAGCAAGTGTGATGCGGCAACAACGGTTAAATTTATCAAAAAGGTAATTTTCCGGTTTGGCTTTCCACACAGCATCATCACAGATAACGGCACCAATTTATCTAAAGGAGAGATGGAAGAATTTTGTCAACGGGAGCATATACGCCTAGACGTGTCTTCCGTAGCCCACCCTCAATCCAATGGTCAAGCTGAAAGAGCAAATCAGGAGATTTTGCGAGGTATCAAGCCCCGACTTATGACTCCCTTGCAAAGAACACCAGGGTGCTGGGTTGAGGAGTTACCTTCTGTCCTTTGGAGTATCAATACTACGCCAAACCGGTCCACAAGTTATACACCTTTCTTTATGGTGTATGGTGCTGAAGCAGTCCTTCCAAGTGATATCCGTCATGATTCGCCACGGGTGACGGCCTATGTTGAAGCAACCAATGAGCAGGCGAGACAAGACAGTTTGGATCGGCTGGATGAAGAGCGTGATATAGCAGCGGCACGGTCTGCAATTTATCAACAAGACTTGCGCAGATATCACAGCCGCCAGATCAAGACCAGGACATTCCAGGAGGGAGACTTGGTACTCCGGCTTATCCAAGATCAAACAGATATGCACAAGCTATCCCCGCCTTGGGAAGGGCCCTTTGTGGTCAGCAAGAATCTGCACAACGGTTCATATTATCTGGTGGACGTTCGAGAACACAAGGACTCACGGACATCGGAAGAGGAGACAAAGAGGCCGTGGAACATCGCCCTCTTACGGCCCTACTATACCTGAGCCATGAGCTCTACTGTATCCTATGTATATATTATGATTGATGAATAAACCGGCACCCTCGGTAAACCGGGGGCTCAGCCTTTTTTCCAATACAAGTGTCTTATGGTGATAACCATACATTTTTTATCATATGTTATATTTCAAATATTTTGATCGGTCTAACTGGTCGTGCAGGACATATGCACTCTGGAGCAGTAACTTACTGAAGGGCTTCCTGTTCAAACATAGGTCGTATTCGAACCAAAGAGAACATAGCCAAACTTACTGAAGGGCTTTCTGTTCAAACATAGGTCGTATTCGAACCAAAGAGAACATAGCCAAACTTACTAAAGGGATTTCTGTTCAAACATAGGTCGTATTCGAACCAAAGAGAACATACCCAAACCTAACAATGCCATTCTGTTCAAACATAGGTCGTATCCGAACCAAAGAGGACATGGCATAAGCCCAATGGATCGTATCCGAATCCATTGATTGGCTAAGTTTTATATGGCCAGCAGGGGGCAGGATTGTACCCGAATCCTAGCTTAACCCCTGTTGGTTGTATCCGGTTCCTATGGTCGTATTCGAACCATAAGGCCCTCTGGATGGTACCCGCATCCATTGATTGGCTGAACCTTGCTTTGAGCCTGGCAGCTCACAAAAAGCCTCGACTACACGGTTTTATTTGCAAACTTGCATTTCTGGTATTTATGTTTTACGGTTCTTTAATCCGGAGTGGGACAACTCCAGAGTTGACCACATATCTTCAAAAGTTTGGACAGAGTTCCAGCATGATCTAAACCGGTAGTTTCTATTAAACCCGGAATTATTATTGGGTCTATCACAAAGGTTCCCTTAGAAAAATTGCAAATTTCGCCGGATTAAGAATATCAAGCATACTTGATGGCAAGTATGAAGTTATTTCTGGTACAAACAAAACACTTGTTTGATATATCGTGTGAGCAATTTAATTGGTCCAGCGGTAAACCGCTAGGACATATTTTCAGTGTTATCTATGCAGGAACAGATAATATGCAGGATAAACCATATCAGACCAGATTTAAATTGGGAAACGTCAAAACACGAAGTTGGAACATCCGGATCAAGACGAATAATGTTTTTTGCTATCCTATTACAAGGCATAGCAAGCCTGAAACGGATTAAAGACTGTCCAGCAAAAGGAGACTGCAACTACAAAACTACACTATGGCCTACGCCTCTTCGTGCTGCGAAGGCTGGGGGTCAACTTGTTCCGGAGTCTCTTCCTCTTCTTGAAGCGGCTGGAAGTCAGGGACGCACCAGTCGATCTTCGTTAAAGCACGAAATTGCATCTCTTCCGTGATAAGTTCAGACGGATCAATATATGGGGCGAAAGTATGAGGGCGCACTGGCGGGATTAGATTCACGGTATCATAAACCGGCCGATCCACCCGCTCGTTCTGTAAATTGTATCCCGGATGATACCTGGACAAATCGGATTCGACAGCAAGCTTGCTAGCGAGAGGACGCATCTCCTTAGTCAAAGCGTGAAGGTCTTTAGCAGTAAAAGCTGATCCGTCTTCTTTGGTACCGGGATACCCATTCAAGGCTTCTTCCGGATCAAAATCTGGGACCCACGCTTTGGCTCGGGTGAGTGCCATGAGAGAACCGGCTCGGGCGGCAGACTTCTTCGTTTCCTCTAAACGTGCGGGCAAGACAGAAAGTTTCTCTAAAGTGCCTTGGATGGTAGTGGGGGCCGGTTTATTGAAGGACATTGCGCTTATGATCCTTTGAGCGCCGGAATACAGCTGCTCGACCAGAGTATAAGACGTCTTTAGTTTCTTCCGTAAATCATCCCCAAGATGGGTGACACGGCGCCCTGCATATGATTATCACAGTTAAACCGAAACGGATTAAAGAATGCAAGGATGAAAGCAGGAGTACAGATTAAGTATTTACTGAAGACAGCAGAAGTCATCAGTTCTATTTGCCGCTTGAAACCGGTTAACTCTTCAGTCACCGGATTAAGGGCTTCCTCAGCGTCTTTTGTCCTTTTTTCCAGATCTTTCTTTTGTACTTCAAAGGCTGTCCGCTCCTCTTCAATTTTTTTTTCAGCTGTTCAGCGGTAGTTAAACTCACCGCCAAATCTTTCTTGGCCTTAGCAGCAGCAGATTCAGTTTCGGCAAGTCTGTTCCGGAGTTCAGTAATTTCTTTAGCCCTCCGGTTCAAATCAGCCTACAAGGAAAATCAAGCGGAATAAGAGCAAAAGTCAGACAAGTCTCAAGCACATAACCAAGTTATCCACTTGATACTTGGGGGCTAATGGGCAGTTGAAGCGTCAAACAGTAGCAATTCAAAGACAAGTCTCAAGCATACAAACAAATTGTCTACTTGACACTTGGGGGCTAATGGATAGTTGAAGTATCAAAGGAAAAATTCAGACAAGTCCCAGGCACATAAACCGAATTATGCCCCTGGCACTTGGGGGCTAATGTAAAGATCATTTGCTTAATCAGGAAGTACCAGTTCACCTTCTAAACATAGCTAAACCGGAACTTGGGGGCTACTATGATATAGACAGAAGCACATCAAAAGCAAAAATCAAAAGCAAAGGATTACCTCATACTTGTCCTTCATCATGTTAATCAAGCCCGCTTCATAATCTCGACTAGTATGAAGCCGGTTCAAATACCCGGAATAGAGCTCTTGGGCACTCATGTCGGCGAAGCTAGACAGCTCTGTACTCCATTTACCCTTTTCTTGATGCAATTTCTCCGCTTTTGCCGTATGTTTGGCTAGGACAATGGGCTCAGCAGGAGCGGTGTAAGCTGTACCGGTTACTTGAACTTCCGGAGAAGCAGTTGTTGGTGGTGGGGTAGCAGTGTGAGCCGGGCTAGCAGGAGCCGGACTAATCCGAGGAGGATCATCCCGGGCAGGACTTGCCGGTTCATGGACGTTCTCAGTGTTGGGATTTTCAGGTGCAATAGTATGATCCATAGGAGCAGGATCTTCAAGTGGAATTGTGGGCTCGCCTTCCGGAGGGACGGTTGTATCCGGATTAACCACCGGATCATCAGTGGCAGTCTCAGCAGTTGGTTTATTGGCCTTTGCCCTTTTGCTAGGCTTAGGCTTGCTGAAAGGAATTAGAAAGAAAAATCAGTGCCACAGAGGCAAAAGCAGTCATAAATCGGAAAAAGTAAAAGACTTACCCAGGGACAGTCTTCAGAACCGGGACTTGTGTGGCAGTGGATTCACCAGAAGAAGATAAGGGAGTCTCCTGATAATTAGGGTCAGACGGTTTAAGGGGTTTGCATATAAGCCCGGCCTTGGGGTGAAGAAGAGTTGGAGAAAGTATAACCTCAGAGCGGCGCCTCCGAGCCGGAGTAAGAGATATTCCGGACGATTCAACCACAAGGCCGCTGTGGTGGGTAGTCCGGCGGAGGGCTTCATGTTGCTGCTTCTTCAAAAGAAAATTGGGGTCCAGTTGAGCATAAGAGTGAGAAAACTGGTATTTCTGGACTGTCCGATGAATTTTTGGTGGAGGTGGTTCTGAATCTGAAGAAAGAATAGTTACCTCAATTTCTGCCGGCTTATCTCCTTCAGCCAAATCCTGTGAAAAGACACCGTTAAACACAAGTCTGGATAAAAGTAAAACAAATTATAGCCGGATTAACTTATACCTCAAAGTCCGGATCGTCATCTTCAGCATGTGAACCGGAGCCAGTAGCCGCCTTTTTCTTCTTGATAGCGTAAGCTTTCCGGCGTGGCTGTTTGCCTGTTTTCTCCTGAGGTTTCCTTTTCCAGAAAGGATCGTCGGCCTGTTCAAAAAAGAGAATTAATTGGAAAATGGTTTAGATGAACGGTTTAAAAACATATAGAAGAGAGTGAGACTTACTGCAGACAGCTTGTTCTTCTTATAATATGGAGCCAATCCGGTTTGGCTACATTCTTCTAAGGAGACATTGAGCATCTTCTTAGCAGATTCAATGAATTCCGATTCAGAAAGTTTGTCCTTGGAGAAACGTTGAGGATCATCCGGTTTACCAGAATATTTACACATCAGACTCGGGCGTGGACTCAGAGGAAGGATACTCCAAGAAAGCCAGCAGCGCATAAAATCAATTCCGGTTAAACCGTTGGCCATAAAGGCTTTCAACCTGGCAAGTTGAGAAGCAAACCGGGGCCGTTCGGAGGAGCTGAGACGCTGTGGCAGAGGGTGATCTTCAGGAAGACGATGCTCACGGTAGCCCGGCAGTGGGTTTTCCCCTTCAGGTGAGGTGTCAAGGCAATAGAACCAAGACTTATTCCAATCTTTAGGGTGTGTGTGCAGAGCGGCATGAGGAAAGACTGCATCCCTTCTCTTTTGGATGCTAACCCCTCCCAATTCTTGATGAGGGCCGCCAGTAAACTCGGTTCGCCGGTTCAAGTGGAAGAAATCCCGGAACAAGTCAACTGATGGTTCCTCTTGCAAATACACCTCTGAGAAAACTCTAAAGTCGCAGATGTTTGAAATAGAATTTGGACCTATGTCCTGAGGGTGAATCTGAAAAGTGGCAAGCACGTCTCGGAAGAACTTTGAACCGGGAGGAGAAAACCTCGGGCCATGTGATCAAACAAGACAATAACCTCCCCTTCTTTAGGAGCGGGGGGGCATTCGTTTCCTGGGGCCTGCCATTTCAAAACTGACCGAGGGCCCAGAGTGCCGACTGATGCAGCATTGATTAAATCTTCTTCCGTAATGATGGAACGGACCTAGTCACAAGCAACAAATTGTTTGGCAGACATAGTAGCAGAATGGAAGTGCTGAAAGGATAAAATATAAACCCCGGATTATTCAAGTACAGATATATAAACCGGATCGCATATGCAAAATCACACCGACGGTTTAGACAAAGGACTAATGACATAGCTAACCCGGCAGTAAGCAGGAAACACATTACCGCTGGTTCAGAAATAACAAAAGAGAGGAGCTAAACCGTCGTGTTCATTGTCGATGCATTACAGAAGTAATATTTGACTGGCTAAACCGTAGAATATTTTACAGATCTACAAGGGTGAAGAAACAAGTTTTTACAGATAGCTAAAGTAAAACAGATCTGAGCGCCCAGGAAAAAGAAAAACAAATGCAAGACTATTACAGGAAGAACTGCAAGGATTCTATACAGAGCGGACAAATCTAAAACATTGAATCTAAAACGCCGAAATTTAAGCATACGGCAGCGGAGCAGAAGCAAATTTTAAGGGCAAGATCTAAAGCCTGAAACTACTTCGAACTTGATGCCTAGGAAGAACAGATGAGGCTTTCTCCGAGGTTTAATGGCGGAGGCGCGAGAAGAACCCTAAACCTATAGATCTACAGCAAGGAAGATGGAGTACCTGAAACAGCAAGAAGCGGCGGCGGAGTTTTTCTGGTCGCACTCAGGTTCATGCAGTGGCCGGCGAAGGAAAGCTTGACGGACGACGGCGAAGGAGAGCTTGACGGACGACGGCGAAGGAGAGCTTGACGGACGACGGCGGAGTTTTCAGCTCGGGCGACGGAAGAAGAGGACGAGCGGAAGGAAAATGAGGAAGAAAGGTAGCAGTATTTATAAAGGGGCAGAGAACGAAATGGCAGGCGTGAGATTTGAGGAGGCAGAAGATTGGATAAAGATTCCCTGTCGCCTCGATCGGGATAGCCTTTAAATAAAGGTGATAGACAGCTGCGCGCGTTAAATACGGAAGTGATGTCACGGATAAATTAAGTGATTTTCAAGGATGACGTCATGTCCGGTTTACAAAAATGAGAAGACACAAGAAAAGAAGATCGTACAAGACTGAGAAGATTGATGTGAACAAGTTCAAATCATCCCGGGGCCTAATGTCAGGGATATTATTAGCAGGTATAAACCGGCTAGTATAAACCGGATTATGATAATTTAGTTGTATAATTGTAATACCCAGTAGGAGTTACGGCCCATGAAGGCTTAGGGCCCATGTGTAACGTTATGGTTTGTAAACCGCCTGATCATGTAACTTGAGAGATAAGGAAGAAAGGGCAGAGACCGAGGCGGACACAAGTATGAGCCGGCCTCGGGACTCTGTAAACCGGACCAGGCGTCGCCTCTATATAAAGGGATGACCCGGCGACGGTTCAAGGAGACGCCAGAAACAACCCGTCGAGATACAGGCAAGCGATCCGCTCCCTGTTCATCGACGCCCAAGCAATACCAAACCAAACTAGACATAGGCTTTTACCTTCATCGAAGGGGCCGAACTAGTATAAACCCTCTGTGTCCTTTGCGTGCTTTTAACCCCTTCAAGCTAACCCGTGCGATGGTTCCATCACTAAGTCCGTTAAACCGGACATCTGCCGTGTTAATTCCACGACAGTTCCCGTGGAGATCCCATCTTGGAGCCTGTTTCGGAGCTCCACCGGAGGGGGATCCATCACGGAGGCCTTCATCATCATCATCATCGCCCTCACCATGAGTTGTGAGTAGTTTACCACAGACCTTCGGGTCCATATCTAGTATCTAGATGGGTTCTTCTCTCTCTCTTGATCTCAATACAAAGTTCTCCTCGGTCTTCGAGGAGATCTATTCGATGTCATCTCTTTTTGCGGTGTGTTTGTCGAGATCTGATGAATTGTGAGTTTATGATCAAGGTTATCTATGAAAGATATTTGGTTCTTCTTTGAACTTTTTATGTGTGCTCATAATATCCTTGCAAGTCTCTTCGAATTATTGGTTTGGTCTGGCCTACTAGATCTATAGTTCTTGCAATGGGAGAAATGCTTGGCTTTGGGTTCAATCTTGCGGTGTCCTTTCCCAGTGACAGTAGAGGCAGCAAGGCACGTATTGTATTGTTGCCATCGAGGATAAAAAGATGGGGTTTATATCATATTGCTTGAGTTTATGCCTCTACATCATGTCATCTTGCTTAAGGCGTTACTCTGTTCTTATGAACTCAATACACTAGATGCATGCTGGATAGCGGTCGATGTGTGGAGTAATAGTAGTATATGCAGGCAGGAGTCGGTCTACTTGTCTCGGACATGATGCCTATATACAATGATCATGCCTAGATAGTCTCATAATTATTCACTTTTCTATCAATTGCTTGATAGTAATTTGTTTACCCGCCGTAGAATATCGCTATCATGAGAGAAGCCACTAGAGAAAACTATGGCCCCCGGGTCTATTTTCAACATATCAATCTACATCCACTTTACTTTTATCGCTTTTATTTGCTGTTCTTTTAAACTAAAAATACCAACAATATAAACTATCATCTCTATCAGATCTCACTTTCGTAAGTGACCGTAAAGGGATTGACAACCCCTTATCGCGTTGGCTGCGAAGTTCTTATTTGTTTGTGCAGGTGCAAGGGACTCACGCGTGGTCTCCTACTGGATTGATACCTTGGTTCTCAAAAACCAAGGGAAATACTTACGCTACTGTGCTGCATCTCCCTTTCCTCTTCGAGGGAATACAATGCAAGCTCAAGAGGTAGCATTGGGTACCAAACCTGTTGTGTACCTTACCTTGAGTTTGGCAAGGAGGTACAAAAATGATCTAGGAGTAGATCACTGGATAGTGGTCAAAATTATTCTTAGTTACTTGATGACTAAGGAAATGTTTTCTTGATTATGGAGGTGATAAAGAGTTCGTCACAAAGAGTTACAACGATGCAAGCTTTACACTAATCTAGATCACTCTAAGTATCAATCTGGATGCATATTAGAAGTGGGAGCAATTAGCTTGCAGAGCATTGTAGACATAGAAATTTGCGAAATACATACAGATCTGTATGTAACAGACCCGTTGACTAAACTTCTCTCACAAGAAAAACATGATCACACCTTATTACTCTTGGGTGTTAATCACATAGCGATGTGAACTAGATTATTGACTCTAGTAAACTCTTTAGGTGTTGGTCACATGGCGATGTGAACAATGGGTGTTATTCACATAACGATGTGAACTATCAGTATTAAATCACATGGAGATGTGAACTAGATTATTGACTCTAGTGCAAGTGGGAGACTGAAGGAAATATGCCCTAGATGCAATAATAAAGTTATTACTTATTTCCTTATATCATGATAAATGTTTATTATTCATGCTACAATTGTATTAACCGGAAACTTAGTACATGTGTGAATACATACACAAAACAGAGTGTCCCTAGTATGCATCTACTAGACTAACTCATTGATCAAGGATGGTCATGTTTCCTAACCATAGACATGAGTTGTCATTTGATCAACGGGATCACATCATTAGGAGAATGATGTGATGGACTAAACCCATCCGTTGGCTTAGCACTATGATCGTTTAGTTTTACTGCTATTGCTTTCTTCATGACTTATACATGTTCCTATGACTATGAGATTATGCAACTCCCGAATATCGGAGGAACACCTTGTGTGCTATCAAATGTCACAACTTAACTGGGTGATTATAAAGATGCTATGTAGGTGTCCCCGAAGGTGTTCGTGGTGTTGGCATAGATCCAGAATAGGATTTGTCACTCCGAGTATCGGAGAGGTATCCCTGGGCCCTCTCGGTAATACACATCATAATAAGCCTTGCAAGCAAATGACTAGTGAGTTAGTCACGAGATCATGTATTACGGAACGAGTAAAGAGACTTG
The DNA here is from genome assembly GCA_902687465.1 of Secale cereale. Taxonomy (NCBI): domain Eukaryota; kingdom Viridiplantae; phylum Streptophyta; class Magnoliopsida; order Poales; family Poaceae; genus Secale; species Secale cereale. The sequence continues at coordinate 869,155,924 of LR738715.1, read as the reverse complement.
GCGGTAACGAGATTAACTAGGTATGGTGATACCGACGATCGAATCTCGGGCAAGTAACATACCGATGACAAAGGGAACAACGTATGTTGTTATGCAGTTTGACCGATAAAGATCATCGTAGAATATGTAGGAGCCAATATGAGCATCCAAGTTCCGCTATTGGTTATTGACCGGAGATAAGTCTCGGTCATGTCTACATAGTTCTCGAACCCGTAGGGTTCGCACGCTTAACATTTGACGACGATCGGTATTATGAGTTTATGTGTTTTGATGTACCGAAGGTAGTTCGGAGTCCCGGATGAGATCGGGGACATGACGAGGAGTCTCGAAATGGTCGAGACATAAAGATCGATATATTGGATGATTATATTCGGACATCGGAAAGGTTCCGAGTGATTCGGGTATTTTTCGGAGTACCGGAGAGTTACGGGAATTCGACGGGGAGTATATGGGCCTTATTGGGCTTTAGGGGAAAGAGAGAGAGGAGGTTGCCCCCCCACTCCTTTATATACGGGGGTAGAGGCACCCCATAGACACACGAGTTGATCTCTCCCAACCGTGTGCGGTGCCCCTCTCCACAAAAACACACCTCGGTCATATCGTTGCAGTGCTTAGGCGAAGCCTTGCGCCGGTAGCTTCATCATCTCCGTCACCACGCCGTCGTGCTGACAAAACTCTCCTGCGCAGTTCTACTGGATCAAGAGCTCATGGGTCGTCATCAAGCTGAACGTGTGCTGAACGCGGAGGCTCCGTACGTTCGGTGCTTGATCGGTTGGATCGCGAAGAAGTTCGACTACATCAACCGCGTCACTAGACGCTTCCGCTCCCGGTCTACGAGGGTACGTAGACACACTCTCCCCTCTCGTTGCTATTCATCTAGTAGATAGATCTGGCGTGATCATAGGAAATTTTTGAAATACTACGTTCCCCAACACATCAAGCAAACATTTTACCTCATTCCTCAATGTATCTGGCACACCTTTGCTGAAGTAGATGGACAATTTGTTTGTGTTGATACGTTGGCCTGACGCATCACAATATTTCTTCAACAACTCTCGGACTTTTGCTGCACTCTCCGTTGTTTCCTCAAAGAAGAGCAAATTTTCATCCGCAAAGAGGAGGTGATTTACTGCCAGCGCTGTGGCCGCAACAGAAACTCCTCTAACCCCTTCTTCTTGAGCTGTCAGTAAGCAAGAGAGGCCTTCAGCCGCCAGCAGAAATAAATAAGGGGAAATAGGGTCCCCTTGTCGCAAACCCCGTGATGGCCTGAAAGCATCCAGAATTTCACCATTAAAAAGAACTGAGAAAGAAACCGAAGATACACACCTCATGATGGTTTCAGTAAACCTCGGGCTGACACCAAACTTCAGCATCACCGCTTTGAGATACGGCCACTCAAGCTTGTCATAGGCCTTCATCATGTCAAGCTTCAGTGCACAGAAGTGCTTGCCCTTCACCCTTCTCGTTTTCATGTAATGCAGGCATTCATAAGCTGTAATAAAGTTGTCTGTAATCAGACGTCTAGGGACAAAAGCTGACTACTCTTCAAAGATCACATCCGGAAGGATTATCTTTAGCCTGTTAGCTAAAACCTTGGAAGCGATCTTGTAGATCACATTACAAAGGCTTATCGGCAAAAATTTCCCTAATATTTTTGGACTTGCAATCTTGGGAATCAAAACGATGAACGTGTTGTTGATATCCTCCGGTGAATCATCTCCTTCAAGTAGTCTTATTACCATACATGTCACCTCCTTGCCACAAAGATCCCAATGCCGCTGAAAAAAGTGTGCTGGAAAGCCATCTGGGCCGGGAGCCTTTGTGGGAAACATCTGGAATAATGCCTCTTTTACCTCGTCTCTACTGTACCTCGCGTTCAGACGGGCGTTCATTGCTGCATCGACTCTTCGTGGTATATGGGATCGATCCCAATAGAGCCCTCTGAGGTATACAAGTTCTCATAAAAGGCACTTGTCATATCCGCCAATTCTCATGGATCCGAGCAGGTAGTTCCATCGCCGCGCTCCAAACTGCTGATCTTATTTTTTTCTTTCCGTGCACTCGCCTTCTTCTGGAAATACTTTGTATTTGCGTCTCCTTCTGATAGCCATTGCACTCGAGCATGCTACCTCATCATCACCTCTTCTCGGAAGGACAGCTCGATGATCCTGTCCTGCACCCGTTTCTCATCAGGGTCAGGACCAACCGTCAACAGGTGAGCTCAATATCCTGCCAGCTGCTGCCTGAGATCTCTCAGCTCCTGCCGGACAGAGTCGAACGTTTGTGTGCTCCACCGCTTTAAGCTTGCTGCAACGTTGTTCTGCTTGTGCGCCCGCTTGCCTACTATGTTTGCTGGGAGTGCAGCCTCCCATGCTTGTCCCAGAGCCTCGCCGAACCTGTCATCAGTTTCCCATGCGCACTCATAGCAGAAAGGTGTCTTCGGTGAGTGTCTCAAGCTACTGTCTTCCAACTCATTTGACAAGACGATCGGGCTGTGGTCAGACTTTGCTGCGGTGAGGTGTTCAACTGAAGCAAAAGAAACAAAGCCGACCAGCTGGGAGTAGCTAGGGCTCTGTCTAGTCGTACGCGGCAGAACTCTCCCCCACCACTCTCTTTTCAAAGGTCCAATCCAATCCCTTATACCCCAAACCAGCTAGGTTGCAAACATCAACACCTTCTCGAAAACCTGCTATTTGTGCACTATCACATTCATTTGGTCCCATTTGTTCCTCTGGCCGAAGAATCTCATTGAAATCCCCCATGCACACCCAAGGCAGCGTGCTTTCACCTCTCAGGATCTTCATCGTATCCCATGTTTTGTACCTCAAGCTCTTGTTTGCAGCTCCATAAAAGCAAGATAAACGCCTAGGTTCCTCCTCGGGTTGGGAAATCACTGAGTCAATATGATACTGAGAAAAGGTTTTTATTTCGAGATTGATATTATTCTTCCAGTACAAGCGCAAACCCCCACTTCTTCCACTACTACCTACTCCAAAACTACTACTAAAACCTAACCTACTAGCCAAACCTTCCACTCGGTACTTTGCCAGTTGAGTTTCAACAATGCATAGCACCGACGGCGCACTAGCCTCCACAAGATCGCGGAGCTCAAGAACTGTCGCAGGGTCACCAATTCCTCGACAGTTCCAGCACATAGTCCTCATTGGGCTCGGCGGTCCTCCTCTCCGGAGGCCGCCATAGCTGTGTACTCAGCTCCATCCACAACCATCCCCTCATCCTGCTTCCTCCGCTTCACCACCTGCACTTTCTCCGGCGTAGATGTCGTTTCATTAGCGCCTGAAGAGGTAGCACCCTCAATACAGAGGACCGAACCTGCCACTCTACCAGCTAAATTCGGAACCGGTTGGCCCCTTACATTAACACTACCATCCGCTGCCACCAGCCGCTTGCGGGCTCCTTTGTCACCCCCCTCTTCCCCGTGCTGGTACCCCAGATCAGACTCCATTCCATCCATCTTCGCCCGCTGTGTATCAGCAGCAACCACCTCCTCTCCAAAATCTCCTCTCCCTCTTCCACCCCCGAGCCCCTTCCTCCTCGGCCTCCCCTTTCTTCTCTACCAGCATCTCTCCATCTACCTCTTCCTCCACCATCCCCTCTCCCTCTCTGTCGGTGTACTAAGGTAGGGGTACCTCAGTACCCCAACTTGTGCATGGGCAGTAGCAGCTTCCCGCGGCAGGGCCTACCACGCGCTTGCCGGAGACCTTCCTGCTCCATATAAAACCATTCAAAAACAAAGTATACAAGACAGAAGATCAAGACCCCGGCAAGTGGAGCTTGCCGGGAAGGCCGTTCCAGGCTCAAGATTACCTCACCCACGCAAGGCCCTGGTAAGAGGAGCTTGCCAGGAAGACTAGAAGATTGCATTACTGAAGACATGCCTCGGCGCAACATGCGCCCCGGCAGGGCCCGGGGAGCGACAAGCTTCAGAGCCCAACAAGCTCCCGGGCCCGGCAAGGTCAAGACCCCGGCAAGGAACTTGCCGGGGAGAGTTGTGCTGTGTGCCCGCGCTCCAGCTCATCGAACCACGCGTCGCACTGGGGCCATTCCAGGGACGCGTGGCGGATGGCTGTGCAGCCTGGGGGACACGGTGGCACTCCACGGTGGTAAAGCCATCGCCGTGGCAAACGGAGACGCAAGGGCGGGCGCTTTTGGGGTCGACGGCGACGGGCATTAAATGCTCTTGTCCCCCACTGTCAAAGTAGGTAGCGACCACTGTTCATACACTGTAGCTCCACTATTCCCGCACTGTTACAACTACCACCTCTTTTACATTTTTACCCTTTCTCCTACGTTGACACCTGTCGGTGACCCCTTGCACTATAAAAGGAGGCCCATGCACAACGTAGAGGGGGTTCGGAACCTAGATCGCTCATACGCTCGGTGTAGCTAGTTCTTCAAGCTCCCGAGCTCTCCAACTCAATACAAACTAAGCAGGAGTAGGGTTTTACATGTCCATCGCGGCCCGAACCTGGGTAAACTGCCTGCGTGATCTCCACGATCTGCTCTTCGTGCTCCCTCCGCCCTCTTACCGCACAAGCAAGGGGCTCCGGTCCCATAGGTGTTCGTGGCGGACAGTTTCCCCCGACATCTTTGGCGCGCCAGGTAGGGGGCGTCGAGGTTGTGCGAACCTGATCCGGCGCTCACGCGGGCGCATTCTTCATCAACCTCTCCGAATTCGTCAGCTTCATCAACAACAGCACCATGGCCCCGAAGAAGAAGGCTTCGAAGGTCGCGGGCCCGTCTGCGTCTCATCCGCCACCACCAGAGCCAACGGTGGGCGGGGGAGACGCCGTCGGAAGGGTGGTCGCCGGCGAGGATACGCGCGGCGCCACCAAATCCAAGGACAAGACGGACGACCGAGCCTCGGTCTCCGTGGACACGCCACGTCCATCTCAGCAAACAACAACCCAGCAGCGCCATGCCACAGGAGGTGGTATCCGCCTGCTGGGCCAAGGGCAAACCGGAGGTTCGCGGGACGCTCCGGGCCATCGTCCTGGCACGAGCAAGGCGCGGTCGCCGGGGCGGGACCCTGCTCCTTCTAACGCTGTTAGGAGTCCGAGCATATCCCGCTCCTCACACCGCTCGCCCCCGCTCCCCTCCACTCCAGCGGAAGCGCTCGCAAGGGCGCAACTGCTCCTCGACTTCCCTCCAGCGGCAGACAAGGCCGAAGACTGGAGGGCAACTATTCAGAGCCTGATCGCCTTCGCCAACAACGATACGCCGCAGCAGCCGGCGACCTCGCGGCCGCGGCAAGTCGAGAAGACGAAGGCCGACGGCGACAAGACGGCCGGGGGTGCAACCACCGTGCACTCCCCGCCGCAGAAGCAGAAAACGCCGCCCCGCCGGAACAATGCCGACAACGGCTCCACGGCGTCGTCGGATCCGCGGGCTCATCGGGACCAGCGCCAAGTCCTTGACGACCGGCGACAAGAAGACGCTCGAACAACAATCGAGCGCCGCCGAGAAGCTCGGCGACAATCAGATCAGCGAGCTGGAGCCGCTGTCGACACGCGCGCGCCCGGTGAACCAGGCGACTTGCCGTACGCGGCAGGTTGCCCTGCGTTTACCCGCGAGCTGCGGCGCGTCCAGTGGCCCAGCATGAAGAACTTCAAACCCGACGCACCGGAGAAGTACGACGGCAAGACGCACCCCTCGGAATTCCTCAGCATTTACACCATCGCGGTGCAGGCTGCCGGGGGGCGCGACGAGAAGATTTTGGCGAACTACTTCCCGCTCGTGCTAAAGCCGAACGTTCGTTCGTGGCTTATGCACTTGCCGGAAGGCTCCATTTCTTCTTGGGCAGATCTTTGCCACCAGTTTGTTGGCGCCTTCACGGGCGGCCACAAACCCCACGGCCAGGAGAGTGATCTCCACATTCTGGCCCAGAAGGAAGGAGAATCCCTGCGCAAGTACATCCAGCGCTTCAGTCGAGTGCAGCACAACATCCCCGACGTCCACCCTGCCGCGGTTATCAGCGCGTTCCATCAGAACGTGCGTAACCGCCGCATGCGTGAAGAGATGGCCATGACCAAGATACGGGATGTCAGCGAGCTTTATGCTCTGGCTGATAAGTGCGCACGCGCAGAAGAGGGGAGGAGACTCCCCGGGGAGGATGCTGGCGCAGGAGGAAGCGACAGCGACGACGCCGCCCCGGCAAAGAAGAGCCGGCGGCGGAACAACAGGAGGAAGAACAAGAAGGAAGTTCTTGCCGTCGAGAAGTCCGGCAAGGAGGCTCCCGCCAAGCAAACACAGGCTGGCGGTTCCGGCAAGGAGCCTGCCCCCGTGGCGGCAGCCGACAAGCAGGACGGCTCCGACAAGCAATACTGCAAGATCCACCGTACCAAGGGCCACGATCTCTCCAACTGCAAACGCGTCGAGTACCTCGTCGAGCAGCAGAAGGCTGAGTACGAGAGGCGCGACAAGGAGAAGGCCCAAGGTGGCGGAGGAGAACCAAGCAAGAAGCGGACATTCAATGGCCGGGGAGGACGCCGCGGCAAGGCAAAGCAGCGGCAAGGTGACCGACCTCCCCGGGGCCGCGACAAGGACGAAGAAGACGACGACGAAGACATGGAGGATGAGGATAACAGCGAGCAGGAGTTCCAGAAGGCCACGGAGGTCCTGTGCATCGACGGTGGCGCCTCTCTGCACACCTCCCACCGCCAGCTCAAGCAGTGGGTGCGCGAGGTGAATGCAGCAGAGCCGCCCGTGGAGTCGCGCAGGCTCCTCAAATGGTCCAGCACGCCCATCGTTTTTGATCTTGAGGATCACCCTGACCGCACCACTGCGGTCGGGTGCTTGCCGATGCTGGTCTCACCCACCATCCGCAACCTCAAGGTCACTAAAATGTTGGTTGACGGCGGGGCCGGGCTGAACTTGATCTCCTCTGCTGTGATCAAGAAACTCCAAATCCCAGATGGCGAGCTCGAAGAGACCGGTTCTTTCCAAGGAATCAACCCGGGAAGGAGCAAGCCCAAGGGGAAGATAACTCTGCCGGTGACCTTTGGCGGGGAGCTCAACTTCAGAACTGAGCGCATCACATTCGACGTCGCCGATATCCCATTGCCATACAATGGGATACTCGGCCGTCCCGCCCTCGCCAAGTTCATGGCAGCTTCCCACCATGCCTACAACGTACTCAAGATGCCGGGGCCGATAAGCGTCATCACTGTCCATGGCGACAAGAAGGATGCGCTTGTCTGCGCCGATAAGATCTACCGGGATGCAGCAACCGCGGCAGAGAAGGACGCACTTGCCGCTGAAGCTCCCGGGGGAAAGAAGACCAAGACCAAGTCCGGCAAGTGCTCTGGGGCCCACTCCGGCAACCGCACCTCTTCGGAGTGCTGCGCTGCCGTCGAGGACGTTCCATCGAGCTCCACCGACAAGTGTAAGAAGGGGATGGCCGCTCCTCCGGCAACCAAGAAGGTGTCCGCCAAGGAGGACGGCACTGGTGGTACCTTCACCATCAGTGCCACACTTGACAGCAAATAGGAAAGCGCGCTCGTTGCCTTCCTGCGGGCGAATGTCGATGTGTTTGCCTGGCAACCATCTGACATCCCCGGTGTTCCCAGGAAGGTAATTGAGCACAAGCTTGCTGCTTGTCCTCATGCGCGGCCCGTCAAGCAGAAGGTGAGGAAGCAAGCCGTGGAGCGCCAAGAATTCATTGCTGAGGAAATCAAGAAGCTAGAAGCAGCAGGCCTAGTTAGAGGTGTGATCCATCCGACGTGGTTAGCAAACCCAGTCGTCGTGCGCAAGGCCAATGGGAAGTGGAGACTGTGTATAGACTTCACCGATGTGAATAAAGCATGTCCCAAGGATCCATTTCCCTTGCCGCGCATTGACCAGATCGTTGACTCCACTGCCGGATGTGAGCTACTCTCTTTTCTTGATGCATATTCAGGCTACCATCAGATCTTTATGGCCAAAAAAGATGAAGAGAAGACTGCATTTATCACTCCATGTGGCACTTATTGCTTCATACGCATGCCATTTGGACTGAAGAATGCAGGATCGACATTTGCAAGGGTAGTGCACACTGCTTTCGAGCCACAGATCCACAGAAATGTAGAGGCTTACATGGATGACATCGTGGTGAAGAGCAAGAGCAAGGATACCCTGGTCCAAGATTTGGAAGAGACATTTCAGAACCTGCGCAAGATACAGCTCAAGTTGAACCCCGAGAAGTGCGTCTTTGGAGTCCCCTCCGGCAAGCTTCTCGGGTTCTTTGTGTCACAGAGGGGGATCGAAGCTAACCCCGACAAGATTAAAGCCATCGAGCAGATCGAGGCCCCGAAGCGCGTCAAGGATGTCAGAAGGCTTGCAGGTTGTGTGGCTGCCCTCAGTAGGTTCATTTCGAAGTCTGCAGAACGCGCCCTACCTTTCTTCAAAATCTTGAAGAAGGCAGGTCCCATGAAGTGGACTCCGGAAGCGGAGGCAGCGCTGCAAGATTTGAAACGGTACCTATCCTCCACTCCAATACTTGTCGCACCTAGACCACAGGAAAAGTTGCTGCTATACCTAGCGGCAACCAACCAGGTGGTTAGTGCTGCGTTAGTAGCGGAGAGGGAGGCCGACGAGGAGTCTACACCACCGGCAAGCGAATCCAGCGACAAACAGGGGGCTGCTCCGACAAGCTCTGGCCCCGACAAGGACAACTCTGCGCAGGAACAGGAAGAAGTGCGGAAGAAGATGGTGCAGCGCCCGGTGTATTTTGTGAGTTCCCTCTTGCAGGGGGCTAGATCAAGATACTCCGGGGTGCAAAAGTTGCTTTTCGGCCTCCTTATGGCCTCGAGAAAGCCGCGCCATTACTTCCAGGCACATGAGATAACGGTGGTCACTCGCTTTCCGCTGAAGAGGATATTGCACAATCCAGAAGCAACATGCAGGATCGTTGAGTGGGCACTGGAGCTGTCAAGCTTTGGACTCAAGTTTGAAAGTACCGCAACCATACAGAGTCGAGCTTTGGCAGAATTCATAGCTGAGTGGACCCCGACGCCCGATGAAGAAGTCCAAGAAACAAGTACACCCGTACAAGAAGCAACGAGTGAATGGGTAATGTATTTTGATGGTGCCTTCTCGCTGCAAGGCGCCGGTGCTGGCGTGGTACTCATCGCGCCCACCGGAGAGCACCTCAAGTATGTTATCCAGATGCACTTTCCCAGGGAGCAAGCGACAAACAACACTGCTGAATATGAAGGCTTGCTTGCCGGCCTCAGGATTGCGGCCGAACTTGGGATCAGAAAGCTGATTGTGCGGGGAGATTCTCAGTTGGTGGTCCGACAGGTTAACAAGAGTTACCAGAGCCCTCTGATGGAAGCTTATGTAGATGAAGTGAGGAAGCTTGAAGAGCACTTTGAAGGTCTGCAAATGGAGCACGTCCCGAGAGCTCTGAACGAAATTGCAGATGGCCTTTCAAAGTGTGCCTCGATGAAGTTACCTGTGGAACCAGGGACCTTCTTGCTCAAGCTAACTCAACCATCCGTTACACCATCAATTGGGCAGTCCAAGAAGAGAAAGTTGGTCTCCGGCGACTACTTGCCGGCGGATCTTCCTGAAACCGCCGCTAAGGTCCCCAAGATCAACGATCAGAACGCTGAGGAACAGTCTGCTCCTGCAGATCCGAGGATCTGTGCAGTTGAAGCAAGTGTTCCCGACAAGCCTCGCCCCGGCGAGCTTGCCGGGGGACCATCAGCTCAGGCAGAGCCAGAGGTTCTTGCCGTAGAAGCTGAGGTCCCCGCAGCGGCCCTCATGCCTTTAGTCCTTGCCGTTGAGCCCCGGGCTCCGGCATGGGCGCAGCAGATCGTCCGTTTTCTGCAAACTGGAGAACTTCCCGACGACCCAGAAGAAATAGAGAAGATAACCAGGCAGTCAAGTATGTACCAGTTCGTGGATAACGAGCTGTACAGAAGAAGGCTCAATGGTGTCAGGTTGAAGTGCATCTGCAGGGAAGATGGGCAGAAGCTGTTGGCAAAAATACACGGAGGCATATGCGGCCACCACATTGGCGCAAGGGCGCTTGCCGGGAAAGCTTTCCGGCAAGGGTTCTTTTGGCAAGAAGCCCTCCAAGATGCAACTGCACTAGTAACCAAGTGTGAAGCGTGCCAGTTCCATGCGAAACAAATTCATCAGCCAGCTCAAGCTCTCCAAACAATTCCTTTGTCCTGGCCCTTCTCGGTCTGGGGACTCGATATCCTCGGCCCCTTCCCCCGAGCCGTCGGGGGCTTTGAGTACTTGTACGTTGCAATCGACAAGTTCACAAAGTGGCCAGAAGTGGAACCAGTGAGAAAGGTGACAGCACAGTCAGCGGTCAGGTTCTTCAGGTCGATTGTTTGCCGTTTCGGAATCCCTAACAGGATCATCACCGACAACGGTACACAATTTACTAGTCGCACCTTCATGCAGTATGTCCAAGACCTTGGCGCCAAGGTATGTTTCGCTTCTGTTGCTCACCCGAGGAGCAACGGTCAAGCGGAGAGGGCCAATGCTGAAGTGTTGCGCGGACTCAAGACAAGGACCTTTGACAGGCTGCGCAAGTGCGGAAGAAATTGGATAGAGGAGCTACCGGCGACTCTTTGGTCAATCAGAACGACACCAAGTCGAGCCACCGGACAGACCCCCTTTGCCCTAGTCTATGGGGCAGAGGCAGTTCTCCCCACGGAACTCGTATACGGATCTCCTCGAGTGCTCGCTTATGATGAGCTCGAGCAAGAGCAACTGCGGCAAGATGATGCATTGCTCCTCGAGGAGGAACGTCTCCAGGCTGCTGTACGAGCTGCTCGATACCAGCAAGCTTTGCGTCGCTACCATAGCCGCAAGGTCAAGGCCAGGAGTCTCGAGGAAGGCGACCTTGTTCTTCGGCGTGTTCAGTCCGCCAAGAATTCCAACAAGTTGACGCCGAAGTGGGAAGGCCCTTATCGGGTGAGGCAAGTCACAAGGCCCGGCGCTGTCCGCCTTGAGACCGAAGAAGGCTTACCGGTGAGCAACTCCTGGAACATAGAGCATCTTCGCAAGTTTCACCCATAAGGCGCGGTTGTCGTGATCCGCTCCGGCAACCACCTTTTGTACAAGCTTTGCCGCTGTTGCATGTAACCCTTTGTACAAAGCCGGGCGCAGACCCCGTGCATCAGTAAAGTTTTTGTGTTTTGCGCTATTTGCCTTTTACATGCTTTTCTTTGCTATTTGCATGAGTTATTTGGCATCTTGTGCAACACACACATCCGGTAAGCATTAGCACGCCGAAAGGCCATATACCTGTTTCCCTCTTCTTTTTCCTTGCCTCTTAAGCAGAAGAAATGTTCCTCGCGCACAAGTTTGCCGGGGGGAAGGAGATGGAAGAGGAACCAAGTGCTGTTCAAGAAAGAGAAGCCTTACCGAGAAGCAAGCAATATATGAAAGCTAAGTTATTAGAATTTGAGCAGTTCAAATTTTTAATTTTTAGTTGTCTTCCTTGAACAATCACACTTTGTATGGAAAACCTGTGCGCGGAGGAACCTACCCGTAGCTAGTCGCACCCTTATCTTGTTTTCGAGTACGCTCAACGGCCCAAGTGAGCTGCGACAAGTGTCGCGCCCTTGGTTCGTTTTCGAGTTCACTCAACAAGCCGAGTGCGTTGCGACTGGCCACGGCGAGGTTGCTTGCCGGTAAGACCTTGGCCAGCAGGCTGCTCAGAGTCCAGCACTCAGCGCTCGCGGCAAAGGACACTTGCCGGCAAGCTCCCTGGAAGCGTAGGGTGAAAAACGTACAAAGTAGATGACCAAGACAAGGAAGATAACATTGCACTGATTGATCAAAATAAGATAAATATCTTACAAAGGATAACTTGTCGCAATGATTAATAAGTTCATAACGCCCTATGCAGCAACAAAAGAGATAAAGAAAAAGGAGGCCTAATCTACGCGGTCGCCCTCAATCCTGGAGATCTTGTTCACTTTGGCGATGATGTGGGCGACCTGCGCCTTCAGCGCCTCCGTGTTCGCGTCGGCCGGCAAGCTACGGAGAACGTTGGTGAGGTTTATACCGGGATTGCGGTATACAATCTTCGTCAGGACGCGCTCCAAGGTCCCCGCGCAGAGCTGGCGCGACTCCTCGGCCAATTGCGCGGGGAGCTTCTTCCGAAGATCTGCAAGAGCCGGCGCGATCCCTCTGAAGAAGAGGCTGAGCTTGGCGCTGTGAGGGAGGTTTGGATCCGGAGAGTAGATGAGGTGCTCAACCTTCAGCGCCAGCAGCTCCTGGTCGATGTTGGACGCAGAAGACACCAAGTCGTCGGTCCACACCTCGACGGTCCGGCGGAAGTTCTCGGCCGCAGTGTTGGCGCTCTCCACCAAGCCTCGCTCCCTGCGGAGCTCTTCCTTCAGCTTGGTTTCCCGGTCCCTGACGGCGTCGAGCGAGTCCTTCAGCGTGGAAACCTTCAGCTCAAGATCCTCAATCGAGTCCTTGGCGGCCTTCAGCTCGTCGCCCTTCTTGGAAAGACGCACCTGGAGCTCGGAGTTGGTATGAGCGTCCTTCTCGCGCTCTGTGTTGAGCGCGGTGACCCTCTCCACGCTCGCCTTCAGTGACTCCTCCAGTTGCGCAACCTTGGCCGCGAGCTCCTCCTTGGCGGTTTCCGCGGCAGCCGCGGCGGCTTTCGCCTCCTTCAGCTCTCCGCCAAGGGCCTGCTCCCGAGCGGCAAGGTCTTCCTCGTGGGAGTCGAGGTTGACCTTCCGTTGGGTGAGCTCTCCTTCTCGCCGGGACAGCTCCTCCCCGGCGAGTCGCTGCTGCTCTTCGGCTTCGGCCTTCTCCAGGAGCCACGCCTGGTACTCCCCGGCGAGCCTCTCGCGCTCCTCCGCCACGTCGCGGAGGGCAGCCTGGTTGGCGGCGCGGAGCTCCGCCGCACGCTTCTCCATATCAGCGGCGGCCTTGGCGGCGAGGGCCTCCCGAGACGCAAGCTTCGCCTGCCTGGCCCGGTAAAGGGCCAGGAGCTGATGAAGCAGTTTCTCCTCCTCGGGCCCGTCGCTTCTGCCGGGCGCCTGGACGATCTTCAGACCCGCGGAGGCGAGGACCTCTCCATCAAAGGCCTCGCCCTCCGCGGGGGTTCGCGACGAAGAACCCCACGGCACCTGGATGAAGACGCCGTTGGGAGCTTCAAGATAGTAGCCCGACTGCTCCTTTTCGGTGGAGGGGTCGGCGGCCGGTGCAGCACTTGATGCTCCTGCCGCCTCCGGGCCGGCAGTGCGGTCGCCGTCCTCCTCCCCGGCCGCTGCGTCTGCAGTCGGGGCAGTCTCCTCCGCAGCTGGCTCAGCGGCTCCCGCCGCGTCCTCAGCGACAGGGACGTTGCCGCCGTCGCCCTGCGCGTCCTCCTCCACGACGATGGTTTCCATCTCCATTTGTTCTGGGGGAGGAGGATCTAGAAGAAGAAGAAAAAGTAAAAGAAGTTCAAGCAAATATCCAAAAAGAGACGAATCCACGAAGACAAAATTACAGAACTTACCTTGACGGACGTCGTCAGCGGCGGGCTCCCTCGCCGGGGAGCTCTGCCTTGGCGGAGTGGCCGCCCTCGCCGGGCTACTCGCCCTTGGCGGGGTACTCGCCCTTGGCGGAGTACCCGCCCTTGGCGGAGTGCTCTCCCTTGCCGGGGAGTTCGGCCTTGGCGGGGACGGCGGGGCCTGCGGCTCCTCGGGAGCGACCTCCGGATGCTCCTGTGGTTGTGGCTCCACCTCTGAACAAGACAATCAAGACAAGACGAAAACATCGAGATATCAGCACAAGACAAAATCCTCAAGCGCGCCCGACGAGCGGAAGTATGGAACCCAGACTTACGCTGGGGGCTGCGCTGGGGGCTGCTCCTCGGAGCAGCGCTCGGGCCCGGCAGGCTCGTCTCGGGCACGTCCCCAGTCGCCGCGACGGGCGAGTCGTCCGCGACCTCGACAACGGGAACCTTGGCCTTCTTCGCCACTCGCTGGGCCAAGGTCCTGAAATCAAAGCAAGAAGCAAGATCAGAATCAACCAAAAAGCAAGACAAAGTTAAAGAAGATGCGAAGCCTCAAGTTCTTACTCCTGTTCCTCGTCGTCGTCGTCGTTGCTCAAGGCGGAGAAGTCAAACGCCACCTGAGACGCGTCCGCCCGGGGAGCAGGAGGCGAAGACTCCCTCGGGCGCTTGGCGGTCCCCGGGGCTGGGGGCTGCGAAGACCCGGCCCCTGTAGTAGCCGAGGCCCAGGGAGCGGGCGGAGCTGCCGCTCCGCTCTGCGAGGACCCTCCTCCGCTTGGCACTGCCGTGCGGGGCGCCTCCGCCGTGGCCTGTGTGCGGGTCGCCCCCGCCGTGGCCTGTGTGCGGGTCGCCCCCGCCGTGGTTGGTGCGCCGGGCGCCCCCGTCGTAGCTTGGCTCCCCCGGGTAGCTCGCGCCGCCCGGCGAGCTGGTTGTTGCCGGGGCGCCTGCCCCCTCGTCCCTGTCGCCGTCTTGCGGAGACGCTTCAACGGAGAGCGCCTAGGGCTTGCCCGAGGCGGGGAGGTCTCCGATGACGAAGAGAGGTCGTCGGCGTAGAGCCCCAGGGATCCGTCGGAGTCTTCGTCGGCCCCGACGTCCTCCTCCTCCTCCTCCTCCTCGGCAGGCTTGCTGGGCCCAGCGCCCTGCACTGTGGCCGCTCTCCCTCCGGCGCCTCCGCTCCCTCCGGCGCCTCCGCTCCCTGCGGCGCCTCTGTTTCCTCCGGCTGCGCTGCCTCTCGCCGCGGCCTCGGTCAGGATTACGGGGATCCCGGAGTGCCTCAAGGAAGGGACCCCGGCGAGCTCGTCGGGCGGAAGCTTCAGCAGCCTGCGGATCTCCGCCTCCTCTGCTTGGCAGGACGCTTCCGCAGCCTCTGCCTCCTCGGGCGTAAAGCCAAATTCTCCTGCCGCTGCGGCTGCAGCGGCCTCTTCAACCCGAGAAGCTATATACGCTATCTCTTGGTCGGTGGTGTCCCGTGTGAGCTCCCTGATCTCGTCCTTGTTCTTCGCCACCTCCACCAGGTTGTCGAAGAAGCTCATGATGACGTCTGGCTTGGGCGGAATCCATGTGCGGTCGATGCCATGCGAGTCGCACGCGGGCATCATGGCGCGAAGGGAATCCCGGGCCGTGCTGTTGCAGAGGGGCACCACTCCCCGGGGAGCTCTGAACCACTCTGGGTGGGCCGGGTCATGCTTAAATAGTTCCCGGACCATCCCCTTCAGCTCCAGCGACGTGAAGTTGATGTTTAGCCCGGGGCGCAGCCTCATTATGTCCGCCGCGTTGCCGTACTCCCAGGCTGGCCTCTTCGTATCTTGAAGAGGGGCGATGCGGCGGCGGAGGAAATCTGTGCCTACTTCTCCGACAGACAACTTTGCTACCCGGAGACGAAGAATTCTGATGAGGGCGACGTTGAGCTTGCCGTCGTCCGAATCCAGCTCACTCCAGTCCCTGCCGCGCACGATGGCTGTTGTGCGCGGCGTGGTGAAAGGTTGCGGCTCGTCCTCGACTATCCAACACCAGTCTGCACGCCACTCCTCCCACTTGCCGCGGAGCTCCCCCGGCAAGTAGGACTCCTTCTTATTGAAGCGGAAGACCCAAGAAATCCCTCCGGAGAGGGGAGCGCCGGCTTCTACTCTAGGGGTGAAGAAGTGCCTAAACAGCGCTACATTTGGATATATCCCAATATAGTTTTCGCACAGATGTGCGAAAACCGCCATCGTGAGGATGGCGTTGGGGGTGAAGTCAAGAAGGTGGAGGCCGTAGGTGTGCATTATATCACAGAAAAAGTCGGAAAAAGGGGGACAGAGGCCGCAGTGGAAGAAAGCTGCGAAGAAGAAGTACCCGCCGGGGTAGTTGTCCTTGGCGGCGGCCGGATAGGCTCGGGTGCGGGGATGCGCCTTGGTCTTCTTGGCCCAGAACAAGTAGTACTTGTTCCAGAGCTCCCGCGCGCTGAGCCTCGGCGAGAAGACGACGTTCCGCTTCCGCAACAAGGTGAGCCTCGCCGCTTGCTCCGATTTCTCCTTCTTGGTCTTCTCCGCCTTCGCCTTCTCGGTCTTCGGGGCCATGGCGGAGGCGGCGAGGGAAGGGGGACGAAGAGTCCGGCGGCGCCGCAGATGCGGAAGGCGGCGGAGGAGGTGTGGAGGCGGAGCGCAAGAGGGGATCTCTGGAGATGGAAGAAGAAGCAATGAAGGCGTAGGAGGGGAACCGCTCCTGCTTCCTCTGCTTTTATGGGGAAGTGGGGGGCGTTTCGCTCTTTCCATTAAAAGAACGTGGCCACGTCCCATCCCACGACGCCGCAATCGACGCGTGCCGTTATGGAGGGACGCGGCGGATGCGGAAGTGGATTCGGCGTGCCGTGGGCCGCGTGTGCCCGTGCACTGTTTTGGGCCTGGCCCAACAGCGCTCGGCACCGTGCGTGGCCCAGGCCCGGGGGCTCCTGTCGGTGTACTAAGGTAGGGGTACCTCAGTACCCCAACTTGTGCACGGGCAGTAGCAGCTTCCCGCGGCAGGGCCTACCACGCGCTTGCCGGAGACCTTCCTGCTCCATATAAAACCATTCAAAAACAAAGTATACAAGACAGAAGATCAAGACCCCGGCAAGTGGAGCTTGCCGGGAAGGCCGTTCCAGGCTCAAGATTACCTCACCCACGCAAGGCCCTGGTAAGAGGAGCTTGCCAGGAAGACTAGAAGATTGCGTTACTGAAGACATGCCTCGGCGCAACATGCGCCCCGGCAGGGCCCGGGGAGCGACAAGCTTCAGAGCCCGACAAGCTCCCGGGCCCGGCAAGGTCAAGACCCCGGCAAGGAACTTGCCGGGGAGAGTTGTGCTGTGTGCCCGCGCTCCAGCTCATCGAACCACGCGTCGCACTGGGGCCATTCCAGGGACGCGTGGCGGATGGCTGTGCAGCCTGGGGGACACGGTGGCACTCCACGGTGGTAAAGCCATCGCCGTGGCAAACGGAGACGCAAGGGCGGGCGCTTTTGGGGTCGACGGCGACGGGCATTAAATGCTCTTGTCCCCCACTGTCAAAGTAGGTAGCGACCACTGTTCATACACTGTAGCTCAACTATTCCCGCACTGTTACAACTACCACCTCTTTTACATTTTTACCCTTTCTCCTACATTGACACCTGTCGGTGACCCCTTGCACTATAAAAGGAGGCCCATGCACAACGTAGAGGGGGTTCGGAACCTAGATCGCTCATACGCTCGGTGTAGCTAGTTCTTCAAGCTCCCGAGCTCTCCAACTCAATACAAACTAAGCAGGAGTAGGGTTTTACGCGTCCATCGCGGCCCGAACCTGGGTAAACTGCCTGCATGATCTCCACGATCTGCTCTTCGTGCTCCCTCCGCCCTCTTACCGCACAAGCAAGGGGCTCCGGTCCCATAGGTGTTCGTGGCGGACAGTTTCCCCCGACACTCTCCCACCTAAACCTTGAGCTGTCGGCATCTCCGGCTCCCAAAACAACCACTCCCCCCATTCGAAGGTTCTCGGGTCATGAACCCCGTCACCACATTCATCAGCTAAGTGTCCCATTCATCCACAAGTAAAACAGAAGTCTAGGAGCCCTCTATGGTTGATTCCCCCTTCGGCAGAGTACCGGAAAAGGCCTCCAGGCGGGATCTCATGAGAACAGAAGGTTACAGCGGCGGAAAAGTGGTTTTGATGGATGTTCTGATTTTTCTAGAATATATGGGTATATATAGGCTGAAGAATTAGGTCAGGAGACGCTTGAGGGTCCCACAAGGGTGGGGGCGCGCCCTACCCCCTAGGGAACACCCTCCGTCATTGTGGCCGCCTCGCAGCTCCCCTGACGTGCACTCCAAGTCCATCCGATGTCTTCAGGTCCATGAAAAATCTTCGTGAAGTTCCGTTCTGTTTGGACTCCGTTTGATATTCCTTTTCTGAGAAACTCAAAAACAAGGAAAAAACAAAAACTGGCACTAGGCTATGGGTTAATAGGTTAGTCCCAAAATTCATATAAAATAGCATATAAATGCATATAAAACATCCAAGATAGATAATACAATAGCATGGAACAATAAAAAATTATAGATACGTTGGAGACGTATCAAGCATCCCGAAGCTTAATTCCTACTCGTCCTCGAGTAGGTAAATGTTAAAAACAGAACTTTTGATGTGGAATGCCACCCAACATATTTATTAATGCAATATTCTTTATAGTGGCACGAGTGTTCAGATCCATAAGACTCAAAACAAAAGTTCATCAAAATCAAAATTATAATACTTTGAGCATACTAAAAAGTAATCTATAAAGCTTCATAAATAACATGGCTAAAGAAAGTTATCCCTACAAAATCATATAGTCATTTATGCTCCCTCTTCTTAACACAAAGTAAAAAAATCATACCTATCCCGGTGCCAACCAAGCAATTGTTTCCATACTGTAACATTCTTAAACTTTTTCAATTCTTCATGCAATACATGAGCATGAGCCATGGATATAGCACTATGAGTGGAATAGAAGGTGGTAATAGACAAAAGGAGGGAGAAAGTCTCACATTGATTAGGCAAATCAATGAACTATGGAGATGTCCATTAACCGATATCAATGTGAGTGAGTAGGATTGCCATGTAACAGATGCACTAGAGCTATAAGTGTATGGAAGCTCAAAAAGACAACTAGTGGGTGTGCATCAACTTTCTTGCTCATGAAGACCTAGGGCATTTGAGGAAGCCCATCGTTGGAATATACAAGCCAAGTTCTATAATGAAAAATTCCCACTAGTGATATATAAAAGTTACAGCATAGGAGACGCTCTATCATGAAGAACATGGTGCTACTTTGAAGTACAAGTGTGGGAAAAGGATAGTAACATTGTCCCTTCTCTCTTTTTCTCTTTTTTTTGGTAGTAAGTTATTTTTGGAGACCCTTATCTCTTTTTTTAATACTCATTTGGCCTCTTTATTGATAACCACATGGGACAATGTTCTAATAATGATGATCATCACACTTTTATTTACTTACAACTCGATACTAGAACAAAGATATGACTCTACATGAATGCCTCCAGTGGTGTACCGGGATGTGCAATGACCAAGAGTGACATGTATGAAAAATAAGAATGGTGGCTTTGCCACAAAGACCATGTCAACTAAATGATCATGCAAAGCAATATGACAATAATGATGTGTGTCATAATAAACGGAATGGTGAAGTTACATGGCAAGGAATGGCTATGGAAATGCCAAAATAGGTAGGTATGGTGGCTGTTTTGAGGAAGGTATAAGGAGGGTTTATGCACCGACGAAAGTTGCGTGGCACTAGAGTGGCTAGCAAGGTGGAAGGGTGAGAGTGCGTATAATCCATGGACTCAACATTAGTCATAAAGAACTCACATAGTTATTGCTAAAACATTTCTTAGCTCTCGAAGCAAAGTACTACGATGCATGCTCCTAGGGGGGAGGTTGGTAGGAGTTAACCATCACGCGCCCCGACCTTCACGTAAAGAAAAACACTCAAAATACAAAGTGCTCCAATTTGGTTACATAGTTAGGAGACCATACGTGCATGCTACGAGAATCACCAACTTTAACACAATTATTTCTTTAACCTAACTACCACTAGCATGACTCTAATATTACCATTTAACATCTCAAAACAATTGCAAGGAGTCAAACTTCACATGTATTCAATGCTCTATATATGAAAGTTTTTATTATATCTCCTTTGGATGTCTATCATATTAGGACTAATTTCATAAACCAAGAAAATTACCATGCTATTCTTAAGAACTCTCAAAATAATATAAGTGAAGCAAGAGAGTTCAACAATTTCCATAAAATAAAACCATCGCCGTGCTCTAAAAAGATATAAGTGAAGCTCTGGAGCGAAATTGCCTAGCTCAAAAGATATAAGTGAAGCACATAGAGTATTCTAATAAATCACGATTGAAGCGTGTCCCTCTCAAAAGGTGTGTACAACAAGGATGATTGTGACAAACTAAAAAGCAAAGACTCATATCATACAAGTAGCTCCAAGCAAAACACATATCTTATAGTGAATAAAAATATAGCCTCAAGTAAAGTAACTGATGGATGAAGACGAAAGAGGGGATGCCTTCCTGGGGCATCCCCAAGCTTAGGCTCTTAGCCGTCCTTGAAATTTACTCTGGGGTGCCTTGGGCATCCCCAAGCTTAGCCTCTTTCCACTCTTTATTCCATAGTCCATCAAATCCTTACCCAAAACTTGAAAACTTCACAACACAAAACTCAACAAAAAATCTCGTGAGCTCCGTTAGTACAACAAAGCAAATAACCACTCAACGTTTATGACAATTATGCTGACCAACTTGACATAGATGTCTTTATATAGGAGGTATGTGAACCTGAAATTCCAACCGACCCTCTTGTCGCGAGGTTAAATTTAGTTGGAAAAAAATATTTGAAAGAAAAATTGAAAAGAATTGAAGAAGAGAAGATAAAATTGGAGTTGTATGTCGTCGGTGTCATCGATCTACACAAGATCCAGATGGATGCAATGCGCTTGAAGGTTAGAAAGATTAGAAAATATGCCATTGATAATGAGGTTTGGTATCATTATGCTGTTGAATGAATTGTTAGCTTAGTTGCGATTTTGATAGCATTTGTTGTTGCATTTAAATGTTTTACATAGTTGTATGTTACTTTCAATGTATATTTTAATTAGATACTCTTGAGAGTTGTATGTTGTTCTATGAGAAGTATGTATGAACTTAATATATGTATTTATTTTTTCAAT
Source organism: Secale cereale (assembly GCA_902687465.1). Classification (NCBI taxonomy): domain Eukaryota; kingdom Viridiplantae; phylum Streptophyta; class Magnoliopsida; order Poales; family Poaceae; genus Secale; species Secale cereale. Next base: position 869,135,208 of record LR738715.1, on the reverse strand, counting down.
AACAACATTTGATCACTACTATACTTTGGTTTTAATGTGATGACGAACTTGAATTAATATGATCATTTCTCTATTCATAAAGTTCTATAATGGTTTTTGTTATACTTCATTATATAATGCATGCAGATGAACCGGCAATGGATGTACGGTGAACGACGCACCTTCGAGTACATTACGGGCCTGCGTAATTTTCTTGAGGTAGGTGAGGCAAACCGTCAGAATGGTTTGATGTATTATTCATGTATTATCTGTGGGAATACGAAGGATTACCGTTCCTTGAAAACTATTCAATTCCACTGATACGTCTCCAACGTATCTATAATTTTTGATTGTTCCATGCTATTATATTATCTATCCTGGATAATTTCTATGCATTTATATTCTATTTTATATGATTTTTGGGACTAACCTATTAACCCAGAGCCCAGTGCCAATTTCTGTTTTTCTCCTTGTTTTTGAGTTTCGCAGAAAAGGAATATCAAATAGAGTCCAAACGGAACGAAACTTCACGAGGATTTTTCTTGGACCAGAAGACATCAGATGAACTTGGAGTGCATGTCAGGGAGCTGCACGGCGGCCACAAGGACGGAGGGCGCGCCCCCACCCTTGTGGGCCCCTCGAGCATCTCCTGACCTAATTCTTTAGCCTATATATACCCATATATTCCAGAAACATTAGAGCATTCATCGAAACCACTTTTCCGTCGCCACAACCTTCTATTCTCGAAAGATCCCATCTAGAGGCCTTTTCTGGTACTCTCCCGGAGGCGGAATCGACCATGGAGGGCATCTACATCAGCCCTATTGCCCTTCCGATGAAGTGTGAGTAGTTTACCATAGACCTACGGGTCCATAGCTAGTAGCTAGATGGCTTCTTCTCTCTCTTTGATCTTGAATACCATGTTCTCCTCGTTGTTCTTGGAGATCTATCCGATGTAATCTTATGTTGCGGTGTGTTTGTCAAGATCCGATGAATTGTGGGTTTATGATCAGATTATCTATGAATATTATTTGAGTCTTTTCTAAATTTTTATATGAATGATGTAATATCTTAGTAATTCTCTTCGAACTATGGATTTTGTTTGGCCAAATAGATTGATATTTCTTGCAATGGGAGAAGTGCTTTGCTTTGGGTTCAATCTTGCGATGCTCAATCCAGTGACAGAAAGGGACATGACACATATTGTATTGTTGCCATCGAGGATAACAAGATTGGGTTTTCATCATATTGCATGAGTTAATTCCTCTACATCATGTCATCTTGCTTAAGGCGTTACTCTGTTCTTATGAACTTAATACTCTAGATGCATGCTGGATAGCAGTTGATGTGTGGAGTAATAGTAGTAGATGCAGGCAGGAGTCGGTCTACTTGTCTCGGACATGATGCCTATATTCATGATCATTGCCTTAAATGTCTTCATACTTATTCTCTTTTCTATCAATTGTTTGGCAATAATTTGTTCACCCACCGTAATATTTGCTATCATGAGAGAAGCCTCTAGTGAAACCCATGGCCCTCGGGTCTATTTTACATCTTATAAGTTTCAGATATACTATTTAACAATCTTTTACTTTTCAATCTATCAAAAACCCGAAAATATTTACTTTACTTGTTCATCTATCACTATAGGATCTCACTTTTGCAAATATCCTAGAAGGGATTGACAAACCCTTTATAGCGTTGGGCGCAAGTTGTTTGATTGTTTGTGTAGGTATGTGGCGACTTGTGTGTAATCTCCTACTCGATTGATACCTTGGTTCTCAAAACTGAGGGACATACTTACTTCACTTTGATGCATCTCCCTTTCCTCTTCAAGGGAAATCCCAACGCGAACTCGGGAAAGTAGCGAGGAAGCAAGATTTCTGGCACTGTTGCCGGGGAGATCTACGCCAAGTCAAGACCCACCAAGTACCCTTCATTAAACTCTCATCTCTTGCATTTACATTATTTGCCATTCGCCTCTCGTTTTCCTCTCCCCCACTTCTAAAATGATTTTTGAAAAGATTTGCCTTTTCTACGCCCTTCTTTTGTTCGCTTGCTTTTTTGTGTGCTTGTGTATTGGTTTGCTTGCTTTGTCACGACGGCTCAAGAAAATACCAAATTGTGTGACTTATCCAACACCAATAATAATGATTTCATTAGCACCCCGATTGCTACCACTACTAATGCGGAATCTTGTGAAATTAATGCTGCTTTATTGAATCTAGTGATGATATATCAATTTTCTGGCCTTCCTAGTGAAGAAGCCGCATCTCATCTGAATAATTTTGTTGATTTGTGTGATATGCAAAAGAAAAGAGATGTGGATAATGATCTTGTTAAATTAAATCTATTCCCATTATCACTACGAGATCGGGCTAAAACTTGGTATTCATATGTGCCTAAAAATAGCATTGATTCATGGAATAAGTGCAAATATTCTTTAATTTCCAAGTATTTTCCTCCCGCTAAGATCATCTCCCTTAGGAACGATATTATGAATTTTAAGCAACTTGATCATAAGCATGTTGCACAATCTTGGGAGAGGATGAAGCTTATGATAAGAAATTGTCCTACACATGCTTTGAATCTATGGATGATTATACAAATTTTTATGCCGGATTGAACTTTGCTTCTAGAAATCTTTTAGATTCGGCCGCGTGAGGTATTTTCTGTTTGGGAACCGCCTATGATATATCTAGCATGGAAAGTGTTGGGAACCTCAAGTCGTTCTCGTTGGTGGGAAAAGTATACATCCCAATTTTTTTATCTCTCAATTTAAGCTTTGAGCTCTGGCACCTCTACAAATCCCTACTTTCCTCTGCAAAGGGCCTTTCTTTTACTTATGCAATTTTTATTTTTATTTGAATTTGAGTCTCCATATTCTCTTACAAGCACCAACTAGGAAACACTATGATCGTACTTGAGCATTGGGTGTAACTAATATGCAAATGTGTTTCATGAATGGGTAAATGGTTGAGAATATTGGGCTAGGGATAATTTATTTTAGCATTGATATTTTGAAAGACATGGTTGCTTGTTGATATGCTTGAGTATCTAAATTATTATGTCAAAACTAGACTATTGCTTTGAACCATATAAAAGTCCAGATGTCCATGCTATAAAGAAAAGAATATGATATGACATGATAGGTAGCATTCCACATCAAAAATTCTGTTTTTATCACTTACCTACTCGAGGACGAGCAGGAGTTAAGCTTGGGGATGCTGATATGTCTCCAACGTATCTATAATTTTTGATTGTTTCATGTTGTTATATTATCATTCTTGGATGTTTTACAATCATTTTATAGTCATTTTATATCATTATTGGTACTAACCTATTGACATAGTGCCAAGTGCCAAGTGCTAGTTGCTTTTTTCAGCATGTTTTTTACATGGCAGGAAATCAATATCAAACGGAGCCCAAACACCGTGAAACTTTTTGGAGAATTTTTATGTGCCAAAAGACACCTGATGGGCCAAGGCAGCACCTGGGGTTTGCCCCGAGGGGGGCACAACCCATCAGGGTGCGCCAGGCCCCCCTGGCGCGCCCGGGTGGGTTGTGCCCACCTCGGTGGCCTCCCGCACCGCCTCTTTGCTCTATAAATACCACAATATTCCAGAAACCCTAGGGGAGTCGACGAAATATTCATCCACCAGCCGCAGAGGCCAGAAGCACCAGATCCAATCTAGACACCAACACGGAGGGGTTCACCACCTCCATTGGTGCCTCTCCTATGATGCGTGAGTAGTTCTTTGTAGACCTACGGGTCCGTAGTTAGTAGCTAGATGGCTTCCTCTCTCTCTCTTTTGATTATCAATACAGTGGTCTCTTGGAGATCCATATGATGTAACTCTTTTTGTGGTGTGGTTGTTGGGATCCGATGAACTTTGAGTTTATGATCAGATCTATCTTTTTATATCCATGAAAGTTATTTGAGTTTCTTTGATCTCTCATATGCATGATCTCTTATAGCCTCGTATTTCTTCTCCGATATTTGGGTTTTGTTTTGCCAACTTGATCTATTTATCTTGCAATGGGAAGAGGGGCCTGGTAGTGGGTTTGATCTTACGGTGCTTGATCCCAGTGACAGAAAGGGAACCGACACGTATGTATCATTGCTACTAAGAATAAAACGACGAGATCCATATCTAACGCCATAGATAAATGGATCTTTTCTACATCATGTCATCGTTCTTAATGCATTACTCCATTTTTCCATGAACTTAATACAGTAGATGCATGCTGGATAGCGGTCGATGTGTGGAGTAATAGTAGTAGATGCAGGCAGGAGTCGGTCTACTAATCTTGGATGTGATGCCTATGCAATTATCGTTGCCTGGATACCGTCATAATTATTTGAGTTTCTATCAATTGCCCAACAGTAATTTGTTTACCCACCGTTTCCTATTTTTCTCGAGAGAAACCACTAGTGAAACCTACGCCCCCGTGTCTTCTATCTCATATATTCGCCTTTGCGATCTACTTTTTCCTTACATTGATTTTCAGATCTATTAAACCAAAAATACAAAAATACCTTGCTGAAATTTATTATTATTTATTTTATTTGGCATTCGATCTATCAATCTACTACAAATTTCTCACGTCTGTTTTGCCTATCTTGAGGCGCTGTACCCCGAAAGGGATTGACAACCCCTTTAACACGTCGGGTTGCGAGAAGTTGTTATTTGTGTGCAGGTGTTGTTTACGTTGTGTTGCTTGGTTCTCCTACTGGTACGATAACCTTGGTTTCACATCTGAGGGAAATACCTAACGCTGCTGTGCTGCATCATCCCTTCCTCTTTGGGGAAAAACCGATGTAGCTTTAAGCGAAATCAAATACTATTGTCGAAGACTTTTGGAGGAAGAAGATAACCTATGAACTGGGATATATTATAAAGGGATTCTCCCACAATATTCCTTCCCGAGTGAACAAAATTGTGATATCTTACTCCTATAGTCAGCATATAGTGTGACATGTTGAAGATATGCTGCATTTACAGTTAAGTTTCTGCTGTTTTATTCTGTCAGGAACAGATGCTTCGTGATGCTACATGACATGTACTCTGTGGAATACTACCTCTGAATAACCAGAATATTCTAGATGGATGACATGGCAGTTCTAGTCTAGATATTTCAGAGTTTTGGTTTTCCCGGAACATATGGAAAAACATCCACATATTTTAGAACCTTTCAACTTTTTGAGAGCATGAATTTCAGAACATTAGTTCGTATTGGTAGTACAACGTCGATTATCCTTAATAAAACATGAATCTGAATGTTTAAAGCAAATGGCAAGATGCTAAACTTACTGTATTCAATTTGCTAATTTTACAAGCAATTTGAAGTGTTGAAGCATTATGTTTGTATATAGGATTACATAATATGATCATTCGGTTAAAATATATCTTACTGGTTTGTTGGGCCGTTGGGCACCTAAACTACAGGCTCAGTGTGCAGTTTTGATGGAAACCACGAAACGACACATCTGTTGTGATGATCTGCATTCAGTGAGCATTGGTTTTGAGCCAAGGTTAGAGAGTTGCTACTTTAGTGTTATGTTTATGTATCAAGCAGCATTCTTTTGGCACTATTGTATGCAGAGTACCCATTCTGATCAGTATTTTTTGCTCTTATGTATACTGTATCAAAACTACATAGAAGTGTCTTCTCTCATTCTCATTCTAGTCCTCACCCGCTTCATCTTCATGTCCTTTTCTCTCCAGCGATTTTCACACTTATCCTTGTAATTTTTTATCCTTAAAATTCTGCAGCAACGCGTGGGTCTTCATCTAGATAACCTAATGTCTGGTGCTAGTTTCTGTTTTTCCTTGTTTTTGCATTTTATAGGAAACGAATATCAAATGGAGTCCAAACGGAATAAAACATCACAATGCTTTTTCTTGGACTAGAAGACACCTACGAGACTTGGAAAGGGGGCCAGAAGACCCACAAGGAGACGACAAGCCATAGGGGCAGCGCCCTAGGGGGGCGTGCCCCCTGGGCTTGTGCCCCCCCGGGAGTCCCCTGCACCGCCTCTGAGTTCTATATATTCTCAAATATTCCAGAAACCCTAGAGGAGTCGCCAAAAATACTTTTCCACCACCACAAGTCTCTGTTCCAGTGAGATCCCATCTTGGGGCCTTTTCCGGTACTCCGCCGAAGGAGGATTCGATCACAGAGGGCCTCTACATCAACCTTGCTGCCCTTCCAATGATGCGTGAGTAGTTTACCACAGACCTATGTGTCGATAGCTAGTAGCTAGATGGCTTCTTCTCTCTCTTTGATCTACATTACAATGCTCTCCTTGATGTTCTTGGAGATCTATTCGATGTAATCTTATTTTGTGGTGTGTTTGTTGACATCCGATGAATTGCAGATTTATGATCAGATTATCTATGAATATTATTCAGTATTGTCTGAATTCTTATATGCATGATTTGATAGCTTAGTATTTCTCTTCGATCTATCGATTAGGTTTGACCAACTAGATTGGTTTTTCTTGCAATGTGAGAGGTGGTTTGTGATGGATGCAATCTTGCGATGTCCTCGCCCAGTGACAGAAGGGGTAGTGAGGCACATATTGTATTGTTGCCATTATGGATAAAAAGATGAGGTTTATATCATATTGCTTGAGTTTATCCCTCTACATCATGTCATCTTGCTTAAGGTCTTACTTAGTTCATATGAACTTAATACTCTAGATGCATGCTGGATAGCGGTCGATGTGTGGAGTAATAGTAGTAGATGCAAGCAGGAGTCGGTCTACTTTTCATGGACGTGATGCCTATATTCATGATCATTGCCTTAAATATTATCATAACTTTGCGCTTTTCTATCAATTCCTCAATAGTAATTTGTTTACCCATCATATGCTTTCTTTGATAGAGAAGCCTCTAATGAAACCTATGGCCCCTGGGTCTACTTTTATCCTATTATTTTCAGATCTATAAAATCAAAAACACAAAAATATATTGCTTCAATTTATTTACCTTTTATTTGTTTTACATCTCTCTATTAGATCTCACTTTTGCAAATAATCGCGAAGGGATTGACATCCCCTTTTTGCATTGTGTGCAAGTGTTGGTTAGTTTGCGCATGTGCATATATTGGGGACTTGCTTGTGCCTCCTACTCGATTGATACCTTGGTCCTCAACTGAGGGAAATACTTATCTCTACTTTGCCACATCACCATTTCCTCTTCAAGGGAAACATCAATGCAAGCTCAAGAAGTAGCACACATCAATGTCATTGCCGTGTTGCTTAGGGCCTTGGATGAGCACTGGCATCGTAATGAACTTCCGCTTCATGCACAACCAAGGAGGAAGGTTATAGATACATAGAGTCGAAGGCCAGGTGCTATGATCTGCTCTGCTCCCCAAAAGGATTAATGCCATCTGCACTTAAACCAAACCATACGCTCCTTGCGTCATCTGCAAACTCCCGCCACATTCTCTCGATCTTTCTCCGCCGCGACCCATCAGCGGGTACGCTCAACATAATGTCTTTATTATGGCCTTCTTTGTGCCATCGCAGCAACTTGGCATGCTCTTCATTTCTGAACAAACGTTTCAACTGTGGTATTATAGGAGCATACCACATCACCTTGGCGGGAACCCTCTTCCTGGGGCGCTCGCCCTCAACATCATGAGGGTCATCTCGTCTGATCTTATACCGCAATCCACCGCATTCTAAGCATGCATTCAAATTCTTGTACTCCTCATCGCGATAGAGGATGCAGTCATTAGGGCATTCATGTATCTTTTGCACCTCTAATCCTATAGGGCAGAGAACCTTCTTTGCTTCGTACGTAGTGTCAGGCAATTCGTTATCCTTTGGAAGCTTCTTCTTCGTTATTTTCAGTAGCTTCTCAAATCCCTTGTTAGATACACCATTCTCTGCCTTCCATTGCATCAATTCTAGTGTGGTACCGAGCTTTGTGTTGCCATCATCGTAATTTGGGTACAACCATTTTTTGTGATCCTCTAACATGCGATCGAACTTCAACTTCTCACTTTCACTTTTGCATCCTCTCTGTGCATCAACAATGACCCGACGAAGCTCATCATCGGGCACATCTGGTGCATCTTGATCTTCATCTTACCCCGTTGCAGTATCATCGTATTTAGGGAACATAGGATATTTGTCATCATCCTCTTCTTCTTCATTGTCTTCCATCATAACCCCTCTTTCTCCGTGCTTGGTCCAAACATTATAGTATGGCATGAAACCCTTCTCAAGCAGGTGGATGCTTCCTCGCTACTTTCCTGAGTATGCGTTGGGATTTCCCTTGAAGAGGAAAGAGAGATGCAACAAAGTGAAGTAAGTATTTCCCTCAGTTTTGAGAACCAAGGTATCAATCTAGTAGGAGATTACACACAAGTCGCCAAATACCTGCACAAACAATCAAACAACTAGCACCTAACGCTATAAAGGGGTTGTCAATCCCTTCTAGGTTATTTGCAAAAGTGAGAACCGATAGAGATAGATGAACAAATAAAGAAAATATTTTTGCGTTTTTGGTTTATAGATTGAAAAGTAAAAGATTGCAAAATAGAAGATCTGAAACTTATAAGATGTAAAATAGACCCGGGGGCCATAGGTTTCACTAGAGGCTTCTCTCATGATAGAAAATATTACGGTGGGTGAACAAATTACTGCCAAGAAATTCATTGAAAAGCGAATAATTATGACGACATCTAAGGCAATGATCATGAATATAGGCATCTCGTCCGAGACAAGTAGACCGACTCCATACATCGATCGCTCTCCAACATGCATCTAGAGTATTAAGTTCATAAGAACAGAGTAATGCCTTAAGCAAGATGACATGATGTAGAGGAATTAATGTGATGCCCGGGTAATCATGCTACAGTAAACACTACTAATGATGCCACGTCACCGAAGTCACTGTTGTAATCTCGCGTTATTCAACCCCGTTCGAATTCAAAATTCAAAGTAAAGTCAAACAATGAAAGATTTCAAATGTCAAAACTAAAATGTTCAAGTTGTGTCAAATAAATCATAAGTAAATATGGTGGAGAAACCACACCTTCATAAAATATTTGAATACTATTAGGTGAGTAAAGCAGTAGCGAAAACTATTATTTAAATGCTTTTCAAAATTACTTAATTAGGAAACTACTTTAGTTTGAGTACCAAGTTAATGTGGCAGTGACATATTTGGTAACATCAAATTAGGTGCCATTTTGGTATTTTACTAAAAAAAAATATAAGGTAACTAAAAGAAAACACTAAACAAAAAGTAAATAAAATAAGAAAACAAAACAGAAAAACAAAAGGGAAAAGAAACAAAAAGAAAAGGGGAGAACCCCCTGGCCCAACTGGGCCTCAACCCAACTGGGCCGGCCCACCTCCTCTCCTACCTAAACCCACTACCCCGTAACCCTAACTACCCACGCCCCCACTTCCCCTCACCCCGTCGCACTCCCTCCTATCCCCATCTAGATCGGGCAACTGCCCCGACCCCATCACCCCAGATCTGCAGCGCCTCGACCCCGTCGCCGGAGTCCCCAACCGCCGCGACGCTCCCTCGTCCTCCCACGCCGACGCCACCACACGTGCGCACACATAGGAGAGGAGCTCCTCGCCTCGATCCCCATGGCCGCCGGCGACCGCCTCAAGCCTCCTCACGCGCGCGCCTTCCACCGCCGGCGGTCCAAGATGACCTAGCAGCTCCTGTTGCCCCGTCCCTCCGTGCCGCGCCCGATGCCCGCGCCGGCAACCTCGACTCCTTGCCATGGCCGGCCTCGAGCGTTGTGCCTGCAACACCACTCCTCGTCGCTACCGAGTCGCCCTCGCTGCGGTTTGCTGGGTCGCCCACCTCCTTGTCGGACTGCTCCCCATCTCCGACGTCATCGTCCCCGTCGACCTCCTTGACCCCCGCTGCCACGGTCCCTACAGTCACCACCGTGAGCTCCTCGGCGTCAGCCTCGCTGCGCGAGAACGCGCTGCGCCCCGCCTCCGCTTTCGCTCGCTTTGTTGCACCGCTGCTTGCCATCGCCGCGCTCCGCCTTGCGTTGCCGTCCCCCACCGCCGAACCGCCCCTGGCTGCCTTCCTGGCACTGGTGCCCGTCGCTCCCTTTGGCCGTTGTCGCCGCGTTGGCCACGCCCGCTCACCTCCTGTGCTCGCCCGCTCCCCCTGCCGCGCGCATGGCGCGGCCGCGTCGGCATGCGCACACACCGCTCCTACCCCGTGGCGGCTCCACCATGCTGCGGTGGTCGTTGGGCCACGCCGCTACCCCGCATCGCCTGCTGTCGCGCGTCCGCACCCCCGTGGGCCAGCGCTTGTGCGGGCGGGTGCCCGACGCCCAGCACTCGCTCGGGTTCGCCCGCCCCGCTGCACGCCCGATCCGCTAGGGGCCCTGGCCCAATGACAGCCGGGGCCCACCCCCAGAAAGTTTTATGAAAAAATAATTTAAAAAGAATAAATAAAAAAATTAATTAACTTAATTAATTCTGTTAATTAACGTAATTAATTCTATTAATTAACTATTGAACCTAATTAACCTACTAAGTAGTCTAATTAAACAGTTTGTTAGTTTGTTAGACGATGACATGCGGGACCGACATGTCAGGTTGACCCAGTCAACAATTCTTTTGACTGTTGACATCATGCTGACGTTATGCTGATGCAGTATTAATAATTTCGAATTAATTTAATAACAATAACTTAGAAAATGATTTAAAACTGTAAACATTAATATAAAATAATCGGTAACTCGGATGAAAATACTTTGTACATGAAAGTTGCTCAGAATTTTGAGACGAATCCGAATATGAGGTCTGTTTGTCCGCCACATGCCTCTAACTATCTGAACGTGGAACATACCCCCTCTGGTCCTCTGTCTGACACAGGTCCGGAACCGGGATAACATTCCCGGTTGAATTCCCCCTTCACCTATATCGTGTAGACATACGTTAGACCACACGTAGCACCACATATTGCCATGTTGTGCTTTGTGATGCTTTGATTGCTCTGTTATTTATTGTGTCCCCCCTCCGTTACTTCTTTCTGGTAGACCCCGAGACTGCTGACGATACCCCCGTGATCGACTACATCGACGATGACCCGCCCTTCTTGCTAGAGCAACCAGGCAAGCTAACCCCCCTTGATCACCAGATATCACCCATTCTCTTCTCTCTTACTCTTGCATTAGAATTGCTACTGTTGATGATTCGATAGCTCCTATTCTGTTGCATAGCCTGTGATTGTTGCTACCACTGTTGATACCTTTACCTACTATCCTAATGCTTAGTATAGGATGCTAGTATTCCATTAGTGGCCCAACATCCTTGTTTGTCTGCCATGCTATACTATTGGGCCATGATCACTTCGGGAGGTGATCACTGGTATATACTATACTATTACATACTCATGTTGATGATTCAGAGATGGGGGCTGAAGGGGCAGGTGGTTCGACACAGGTAGTGGTGGGCCTGGGTTCCCGGCAGCCCCTTGATGGTTACTTTGTGGTGGAGCGACAGGGCAGGTCACGACCACCTAGGAGACCAGTGGGCCTGGCCCTGGTCGTTGTCCGCGGTTATTTCACAATAACACGCTTAACGAGATTATTTGATCTGAGTCTTGCCATTGGCCTTTACGCACTAACCATCTACGTGGGAATAGTTATGGGCACTCGATGTCGTGGTATCAGCCGAAGCCTTCTTGACGTCAGCAACTTAGCGGCGCGCGCCGGGTTGGACTGGAACGCTCGCACTTGTATAAGGGGGCTAGGTCTGCTCAGCGGCCGCGTTCGTAACGTGCAGGAGTGCAAAGGGCGATGGCCCATGACCCCTGCGCGCATAGGACTTAGACCGGCGTGTTGACCTCTCTGATGTGCTTAGGTAGGGCTGCGACGTGTTGATCTTCCGAGGCCGGGCATGACACACGAAAGTGTGTCCGGCCAAATGGGATCGAGTGTGTTGGGTTATTTAGTGCACCCCTACAGGGAAGTTAATCTATTCGAATAGCTGTGTCCCTTGGTAAAAGGATGACCCAGAGTTATACTCCGACCTCATGACAACTAGAACCGGATACTTAATAAAACACACCCTTTCAAGTGCCAGATACAACCCGGTGATCGCTTTCCCACAGGGTGACGAGGGGAGGATCGCCGGGTAGGATTATGCTATACGATGTTACTTGGTGAACTTACTATCTATTCTATTCTACTGCTGCAAGACGAAGGTTGCCAGAAGCATTGATACTTGTTACATTCCATCTACTCTCTTCTAATGTTGCAAGATGGAGGCTGCCAGAAGCGTAGTCCTCGATTGGACTATTTATCCCCCTCTTATTATGGCATTCTGCAGTTCAGTGCACATATATTACCCCTTTATACAGATACCATTGCATATGTAGTGTAGAACCTTGCTTGCGAGTACTTTGGATGAGTACTCACGGTTGCGTTGCTCCCCCTTTTCCCCTTTTGTCCCTTCTTCTTGGATGACGCTACCAGATGGTGGAGTCCAGGAGCCAGAGGATCTCGAGCATGTTTCTACGTGGAGTTCTGCTTCGAGGAGTAGTTAGGAGGTCCCTGGCAGGAGGCCTTGCTGATACGTCCAAAACGTATCTATAATTTCTGCTTGCTCCATGCCACTTTTGGGTGATATTGCTATGATATTTATACACTTCCATACACTTTTGATCATATTTGGACTAACCTACTAATCCAGTGCACCCCAGTGCCAGTTTCTGTTTTCGGCTGTTTTTGTATTTCAGGTTTTCACATTACGAGAACTGCCAGGAAAAATCCAGAAAAATTATATAAAAAATCAGCGTTCCAGAACCTACCTTGCGCCCGAAGGACAGCCGGGGGGGGGCACCAGGGCTCCAGGCGCCCTAGCGGCGCGCCCCCCTGGGCCGCGCCGGGGGGGCACCTGGGCCCCCCGAGCCCCGTCTGGTGCCCCCCTTTGGCATATATTTAGAGCGTCCATCGAAACCCTCGGGACGGGAACTCTTTTTCGCGATCTCATCTCTGTTCCGCCGCCGTCGCCGCTTCCAAGATCGGGAGCACCAGGAGAACTCTTCCCGGCACCCTGCCGGAGGGGAGGATCATCATCGGGAGCCTCTCCACCACCATGGACGCCTCCCGGATGAGTTGTGAGTAGTCTCCCTTGGACCATGAGTCCATGACCAGTAGCTATGTGATGTTCTCCTCCCGTTCTTGTGCTTCACTAATTAGTCCTCGTGAGCTGCCCTACATGATCGAGGCACATATGTAATCCTTATGCTGTTGCTATGATGAGTTTGCTGGGATCCGATGGATTATGAGATTATGTTCAGATTGTGATTGAGTAATATATTTGATCTACCTCTTTTATATTTATGTTCATAAGTAATTCTTGCATGTTCTCCGTTGTTATTTATTGCTTTGGCCAAGTAGTAGGTAGTGACTCCAAGAGGGAACGTTACGCTCGATTGTGGGTTCATGCCCCTCGATGACTAGTTTGAGTGACAGAAACATGAGTCTAGGGGATGTGCTGTTGCCACAAGGGGGAAAACAACGGTGCTTGTGCCCGCGGGTGCAAGGATTGTTTACGTTACGCAAAGTTCTTTTAATGCAGTTGTCTGTTGCTTTGAGTTTACACTATGGGTGGGGCTCGCAACTTAATACCAGCGAGATGTTCTGGATAGATATCTCAAGGTGGATGATTAGTAGTAGATATTGATGGATTTCGGTCTACCTTACTTTGGCGTACCGCCCATGCTTTGAACCTCAACCTTTCTTGCAATGTAGTCAGCATTGGTTTGCGTTCGTGGTCCTGTCAATTGCCCAGCTGTAATTCGTTTACCTCATATAGCTGTTTTATCGTCTTTTGGGAGAGAGACATCACTAGTGAACATCATGAGACTCCGGTCCATATTACCATCATTGATCACATCCGCTATTTACTTTTCGCTATTATTTACTATTGCAAACATTATCTATCACTACTATCATTTGCGTTTAATCCTTTGTGAACTACAAGGCCGGGGGGATTGACAACCTCTCTGTACTCGTTGGGAGCAAAGTTATTTGTATCTGTGTGTAGGTCCACGTTGATTGCTAATATCTGGCGCCGTTAGCAGTTGACACCTACTTGTTGAACCTAGGAGTCTCTGGGGATTCGATCCTTGGTATCTTGCCAAGGGAAAAACTTCCACAACACTGCATCTCACACCTTCCACTTGGGGTAACCAACGAGGGGTTAGAGGCCCATCACTTGCCTTTTCGATCGTTGCTACTTTTGTGCTAGCCATCTTATGGCACCTTGTTTAACTCATGTTTGTACTCAGATATTTTTTGCTTCCGCTGACTCTTGTATTGTTGAGCTTATGTATTCGAGCCCTCGAGGCCCCTGGCTTGTAATATAAAGCCTTTATTATTTTATTTGTGTCTAGAGTTGTGTTGTGATATCTTCCAGTGAGTCCCTGATCTTGGTCGTACACGTTTGCGTGCATGATTAGTGTACGGTCAAATCGGGGGCGTCACAAGTTGGTATCACAGCCGACTGCTTGTAGGATCCCCCTTTCAACTCCTTGGTCGAAGTTGAGTCTAGTCTTTGAAAAACTATTTTACTAACATGGCTGTGTGGCTTACGGACCCTTGTCGCCATTGGGTGGTATTAGGATCTTTTACTCCTCGTCTATACTCTGGGAATCTATTCTCTTTTTTATTCGGGTTAAATGAATTTACTAACTACATTAGGTTTTCGTAACGACTTTCCCCGGAGAGCCCCTTCATTGCGGATGGTTGCCTGCTTCACCAGAATATTTCGAAGAGATTCTCCGATGTTTCCCCGAGACCCTTGTACCCTTCGCCATTGGAATTCCATATCAGCGATAAATCTCTAAGGATAGTTGCATACACTTGTCGTCCATACCTTCATTTCAATTGTTCTTGTTATTACAAGATACCCTATAATACTTCGGATATTTCGAGAATCCTTTGTGCCTGTTGCATTGCAGCTCCTTTTCTGCATGCATACACGTATAAATAATTCCTCACACCTACCGAGGATTCATTCATCCCCAGTAGTTCATGTGTTTCACAAATGTCTTCGAAACGCTATTCAATCTTCCAAAATCCTCAGCAACCTATTGCCCTGGAATGTTTTACCCGCTTGCATTATGGTTAATTCCATATGTATACCAATATTCGTTCAAATCCTTTGAGATTGACTTTCTGATCTTATTGATTCAATAGATTGCAAATACTCACAATCATCAGTCAAACTAGAATTCGTTCTTCTAGCTCAGACGTCATTCCGAATATGAGTTGGTTCTCGACCAATCAAATTGCCGTCGACAGTACCACTAAGTCATTTCAACTTACCCATCCTTAATCAGAGAGGTTGCTTCTGATCCCTTGATTTGGAAATCATAATTCCTTTGCATTTGAGTTTTGAATTAGTCAGTTATTTCTATAATCTGATATCATTGCATTGTTTCTTCTTCTGGTTGAGTACCGATACTCACATAAGATCCCTTGTGAACCACCAGCTCCTTCATTGGATTTTATCCGACATCGTCCTTCATATTCAAACACCTTGTGAGTTCTGCCATGATTTATAATGCCTTGGGTAAATTATATCATCTGCTTTCTCAACCATGCTCTACTTTCGAGCTTGTATAATTTGCTCTTGAAGTTTGCGTAGTATGTGCCTAAAATGACTTGATGGGTTGAACCTATGCCTTCCCTAAATCTGTATGAACTCGAAAGTTATGCGGGTTATGCTCTACTGGCATTGCGTCAGATAAAATTTTCAACGCTACAACTTCTTCAAAAGCGGGAGGTGAATGAAAGGTCACACATGGAATAAGTGGGAGTCAACCTTGAACTTTCTGTCCAAGCCCATGGACACGGTGTAGATCTTATCATTAAGGCTTCTCCTACAATTAAATATCCCCTTGATATAAGTTCATCTTATATATGGGATATGGCCTTTTGCAATCATGGTTCCGAGCATGCTCTCCTTTAAATACCATTTCTTGGACAAGTTAAACCACTTGTCCTCTACAGGTCAATGCACTTGTACAACCTCTATTATGATCTACCTTCGAGTATTACCCCGTGGTATCTCGATAATGTCACAGAACCACATTACTTCTTATGAGTTCTTCTTCAAGTATTACTTCTCACCGATTCCAATTTCCCCGGGTTCTGAGTTGTTAGACACTCAAGGACACCGATAAGTGAATCAATTCCGCACTCCGATTCAATAACTCTAAGAAATCTCCTTTGCTTATGAGTTTATTAACTCTTCAAGTCATATCTAGCCTGATTGGCTATATCATTATCGTGCATCTTTTTAACTGTGCTACATGGTCCTTCTCCCTGGAGCACAATTTTCGATGATGAGCTAAGCCGGCGTTGATCTTCCTCCCCATATCATTCTCTTTGAACACCAAGCTTGTTTTGGAGTTTGTGCCATACCCATGGTTCCAATAACCTTTCGCTTCATCATACCTTTGACTTGATGTCATCGCCGATCGATTACATCTTCGTGGAATCTCTCGACAAATGTGTCGTGATTATCATCAACATTCTGAGATCTTCCAGGTTATGAATCGAATTCATGATGGGAAATACCATCCTTTCCCCTCGATGATTTGTATTACCATCAACAACATTCTTGCATTACCTCCAACACAAACTTGTTCTTGTTTTGGGTTGTACCTTGGGTTCCTTGCTATCCAACTCATGTTATGATTATACATTGGAGTATTACCATCTTTTATGTCAAGGGTGTCATGAGAATTTCTCCACTTGTTAAATATTGATATAGTAATACTTTTTGCCATCCCGTTCATATCTTGGTCCCCATGTCGTTCTAACCGGAATACCAACCATTGAATTGTGATGTGTGAATTCCAAATCTTTTAGCAACCCTATTGCTTTGAAGTGAATAGTCGATAGTTCATTCCAACCCTTCTTGTTATTGAATCGCCATTATAACATGGATCATGCTAATTAGTCCATTTTCCAGGTGCACGTTCCATTCAATCTTTACTTATGGATGGTCCCCTCTAACATGCTGCGGTATGACCGATGTTATCATCTTGTTCACTTGAGTGTGGATATCCATGCCTATGGAAATCTCGATGAATTGTTGTCGAGCCCGTCGGCCACATCCTCATATTTCCCTTGCTGAAAAGTAGTACTTATTCTATAAGTTGTTCCTGATGGATCCTTTATGTATTCAAAGTATGATATTTACCCAATGACCATGTCGGTGCTATCTCGAAGCATGTCCGTGCTACTCCAAAGATCCACAAGAACATTGTAAGCGCAATGCTAAATGTTTCTTGATCAAGTATCCAACATCCTTGTGTGGGTACATATCATAATTCTTCTTACCCCTTTTATCTATATGGTCATGACTTTGATCTCCTGACACGTATATCATGCCCTGCTTAATCTTGGAAATGATATACTCTTATTCATTGTGATTAAACACATTCTGAACACATTTTCCTTTCCATTTGTTGTTTAACCTTTCGCTAGGACTGCCGGGGGGTGTTGACAGAGTAGTACCACCTCCATGCATTGCATGCACGACGCCCACGTCCAACCACCTCCTCCCTGTACTCTAGCGTGCTTATAGTAGGACGATCAAATGTTGTCTGTCATTGAATCACCCACACATGGTACAACATATAGAGCGCTAGAGCAGTTACAGAAGCCCGAAGGATGTGGCACGCAGGCCAGGGCGTGATCTATGATCCTATATACTAGGAATATAGGTACATACATATACACAGGTACAATACATGTTAACACCCCCCTCAGCCGGAACTCCATGTGGAAGGATGTTGAGGCTGGTTCGGAACTCGTGGAAGACCTGTGAAGGAAGGCCCTTGGTGAAGAGATCTGCGAATTGCGAGCTGGAGGGTACGTGAAGAACACGAATGTCACCGAAAGCCACTCTGCCGCGCACAAAATGTAGATCAATCTCGATGTGCTTGGTCCTCTGGTGTTGGACAGGATTGGAGGTAATGTAGGAAGCCGAGATGTTGTCACAATAGACGATGGTGGCATGGGTTGGAGGGCGACGAAGCTCATGCAAGATTTGGCGCAACCAACACGCCTCAGCAACACAGTTGGCGACTCCACGATACTCGGCCTCAGCGCTAGAACGAGAGACAGTGGCTTGCCGTTTAGAGGACCAAGACAGCAGGTTGTGGCCAAGAAAAACACAGAAGCGGACGTGGACTTGCGCGTGTCCGGGCAACCAGCCCAATCGGCATCGGTGTAGGCCACAAGATCGAGGGGAGAGGACTTGTACAGCTGCAAGCCAAAGTGGGTAGTACCACGAAGATACCGTAGAATGCGTTTGACAAGTTGCATGTGAGAATCACGGGGTGCATGCATGAATAAACACACTTGTTGAACCGCATAGGAGAGGTCCGGGCGAGTAAGTGTGAGATATTGGCGTGCATCGGCGATACTACGGTAGAGAGTTGGGTTATCGAGGAGACGGCCTGTATGAGCAGAGAGTTTGGATTGTGTATCAATGGGAGTGGATACCGGCTTGCAATGTAACATCTTGGCACATTCGAGAACTTTAATGGCATATTGTTGTTGGCAGAGAAACAAGCCATGGGTGTTGGGGGTGACATTAATGCCAAGGAAGTGATGGAGCTCACCAAGGTCGGTCATGGAAAACTCACGTTTGAGGGAGGGAATGACGTGATGAAGAGCATGAGGTGTGCTTGCGGTGAGGATGATATCATCAACGTACACAAGAAGGTATGCGATGGAGTCATCACGTTGCAAGATAAAGAGGGATGGGTCGCTCTTGGATGCATGAAGACCAAGGGAAAGAAGGAAGGAGCGGAACCGATGGAACCAAGTGCGGGGTGCTTGCTTCAAGCCATAGAGTGACATACGAAGAAGGCACACGTGATCCGGCCGAGAGGAGTCCATGAACCCAGCTGGTTGAGCATAGTACACCGTCTCCTTGAGGTCACCGTGGAGGAAAGCATTCTTGACATCGAGCTGGTGGATGGGCCAAGAGCTGGAGGTGGCGATGCTGAGCACAACTCGAATTGTGGCCGGCTTGACGACCGGACTAAATGTCTCATCGTAGTCGACACCCTCCTTCTGAGTGAACCCACGGACCACCCATCGTGCCTTGTACCGGGCCAAAGTGCCATCGGTGTTGAACTTGTGGCGAAAAATCCACTTGCCAGTCACCACATTTACATCTGCAGGTTTGGGAACCAACGACCATGTAGAATTCTTGATTAAAGCATCATATTCATCTAGCATTGCACGTTGCCAATTTGCATCTTTGAGCGCGGAACGGTACGTGGGGGGTATGGGAGATATAGTGGTGGTGGGTGTATGGGTGAGAAAGAAACGTTTGGGTTGGCAGAAACCAGATTTGGACCGGGTTTGCATTTTATACGAGTTGTGTGTGGGTTTAACAGGTTGTGCGCGAGCTGGTAGACATGGCTGCACGGGAGTGGAGGGCGTGGAAGTGGAGGTGGATTGCGTGGGGTCAGGAGCAGGGCTGGCGGGCGAGGGATCCAAGGAGGATCCGAGCGCAGGGGAATCGGTCACGCGATCCGAGGCAGGTGGGGTGGGAGACCCGGTGGGTGCGAGGGTCGAGGACGCGCGTGGGGGCGTCGGTAGTGGGGAGTCAGGTGCGGGGGACCATTGGGTGGCAGGGGTGGGGTCGCACGTGGGCTGGGTGGTGGGGGTGGGGTTGAGCTGGCGCGACGGGAGTGGCGTGCATGGTGCTGTCCCATCTGGCGGATTGGGTGGGTCCCGGTACGAGGAATCAGGCGGGCAGGGAGGCGAATCTGGCAGGGATCACAGGGTGGGTTGCATGGGATTTTCTGTGGAGAGGGTGGATGTCGGTGATGGTGGGGAAGGTACGTATGGAAAAACTGTCTCGTCGAAAATAACATGACGGGAAACAATCACGCGGCGTTGGGTGAGATCATAACACCTATAGCCCTTATACTCGAGGGGATAACCAAAAAAAATGTAGCGAGTGGAGCGTGGGGAGAGCTTGTGGGGAGAGGTGGCGTAGAGATTTGGGTAGCATAGGCACCCAAAGACGCGCAAGTGGTCGTAGGTAGGATGAATGCCGTGGATCATGTAGTATGGGGTGTAGTCGTGGATGGCGTGGGAGGGACGTCGGTTTAGGAGATAAGTGGCCATGTGCAGTGCTTCAGCCGAAAGGTAGGTGAGATGGGGAGATGAGTACCATTGCCAACAACAATGCTAGTGAAACGAGACTTTAAAGAAGGATTCGAGAGGTCTAGGTTACAAGGGTTGCCGGTGACGAGGGAGGAAGCGCCGCTGTCGAGGTACCTCTCGTGTGGAGCGGAGGCACTGTTGGGGACGCCGTGGGCACTGTAGGTGGCCTGGAGCATGGCCAGGTGATCGCAGGAAGGTGGTTGGGGTGGCGCC
>LR738715.1:869095299-869114671 GCA_902687465.1 Secale cereale | reverse complement strand
CGGGGATCTGCATCGGGTATGCCTGCGCATGCGACCTGGGCCACGGGCTGAGCACGCCGGCGGCATTGGGAGGAACCCAGCCAGGGCGCGGGTTCGGGATGGCCATCCCGTAGGGCGCGAAGAACCCCATGTAGGGATTGTACGACATGGGTGGAGAAGCGCCACGACCACCCGGATCGCCGCGGCCACGACCGCGACCACGACCGCGACCACGGCCCCCGCGGTCACCACCATCGCGAGCGCTAGAGCCACGGCCAGCCGGAGAGCCAGGACCCCGATCAGTGGCGCGATCGGCGCGATCGCCAGAGCGAGGAGCCGGGCCGCCAGAGCTGGAGGAACCGCCGCCCCCGGTGACGGCGAGGATGGTGGCCGGCTCATCGGCCACGCGCTGGGCGAGGTTCTCCTCGGCGAGCTTCAGGCGAGAGAAGACCGTCTCGAACGTTGGCAGAGGAACCGTGTCCCCGAGCACGACGCGGATGGTGTCGAGGCGTTTGTCGATGCCGTGAAGAAACTGAGTGGTGAGATCCACTTCAGTGACGGCGTGCTCGATGTCGGCCTGCCCGGCGGTGAGGAGCTTCATGCGACGAGCGTACTTGGCGACGGAGAGATCTCCCTGTTTGAGATTGCGGTATTGGCGGTTCAGCATAATGTACCGCGCCGTGCAGTTCGCCAAGAAGTAGTCGCGTGTGCGATGCCAGAGATCATAGGTGGTGGTGGCCCCGACGACGTGGTCGACGAGGTTATCAGCGAGAGTGGAATAGATCCAGAGCACTAGATGGGCGTCGAGCTCGCGCTGAAAGGCGGTGGCGTTGGCCGGGAGGGGCTGCTCGATGATCTGGGCGACGCCATAGCGGATGAGAACAAGGAGGAAGAAGGACTTCCATTTGTGATAGTTGTGTTCATCGGGGTTAAGGAGGAATTTGATGTGGTTCTGAATGCTGTCGCGGAAGATGGGATGGGTGGACGAAGCGGCAGCGCCGGAGGAGGAGAAGAGAGGGGCGAACTGAGATCCGAGCGAAGGGGAAGAACTGCTGTGGGTGGAGGGGATGGTGCCGAAGATGAGAGGAGGAGATGAGCCGGCGGTGGTGCCGGTGCCGGAGGAAGGGCTGGAGAGAGCTCCCGGCGAGGTGGCTGAGCTGGTGGCCGGGGAGGTGGCGGAGGAGGTCGAGTTCTCAGCCATGGGAGAGGCACCTGGAAACTGATACCAAGTAGGACGATCAAATGTTGTCTGTCGTTGAATCACCCACACATGGTACAACATATAGAGTGCTAGAGCAGTTACAGAAGCCGGAAGGATGTGGCACGCAGGCCAGGGCGTGATCTATGATCCTATATACTAGGAATACAGGTACATACATATACACAGGTACAATACACGTTAACACTTATCCTCTCAGCTAGAATAGCTCCTGGTGGTTAGACTAGGCGATCGCACCCTCTGTATATAATGTAACAGCTGAATTACTAAGTGCGTTGCATTCTATTATTCACTCCCGTTTCTACAAGATCCTTACCACACATTCCGGTGAATGAAAACTAGGGTCTTAGACAAATACATCATAAGGCTGAAACATGTTTTAGCTTGTTTTCTTTCTTCCTTCATGTTTAGCACACAAGCCATGTAGCAGAGCCAGAGGAACATGATTGGTTTCATGACCTCCTGAGTCCTGAGTCCTGACCACCAAAACATTTTGGCTCTGCACTATTCTATTTTAACAATAGATGATAACTCAATCCAGAACTAAAGCTGAGGGGAAAGCGGTGTGGCAGCAAGCTGCTGGCCAATATGATGATTTCACGCTCCTGTGCCGAGGAAGTGGAAGAAAGGGTCAGGGAGGAGACCTCGCGAGCATCGACCAAGGCGGTGTGGGCGGAAGTCGGCAGTGGCACATATCCCGCTACGGCGTCTACACGCAAGGAGGCTTCCGAGCGCGGTGTGGCGGCGGCTTTGCGCTTCACTTCCCTGCTTCGGCGGCCGGGTGCGTCATGTGTCCAGCTGCGACAGTCAGGGAGGCGACCGGGCGCCGCAAGTCTCCCGCTTCGGCGGTGAGACATGGGAATTCGGCTGAGCGCAAGCGAGGGGCAGCGGCAGTGGGCACCCGTTGGGGAGGAGTCTTTTTATTTGAGGTTGGGCGAGGGAGGGGGTAGGGGCGTGCGAGACCATCTGGGAGACGTCCGTTCGGAGGCGTTACTTAGAGCATCTCCGGCCGCGCCCCCAACAGGCCTTCTCGAGACCGTTTTTTAGCACCGGTGCTGAAAAATCGGCTCCTTCGCGAGATGGAGGAGTACGACCGTCGGCACGGGCGGACGCCCTCCTCGGCCGCGGGCTCCTCCTCCGCTGCGAGATCTTCCCAAACCGCGAGATCTTCCTCTACCGGCGCGGGGCTTCTCCCCGTGAAGAGGGAGTGCTCGGAGGAGCCGGAGGAGATTGAGGTCGTGGCCGTCAAGCAGGAGCCGGAGGAGATCGAGCACCGCGGGGTCGTCGGGCCCAAAGATTTCTTGTCCGATGTTGACGCGGTCGCGGCGGCCATTGCCGAACAGAGCTTGCACGAGGAGGCAAAGTGGAGGCGCCAGACAAGGAGCTCAAAGCCCTCATCTTCAAGCAGGAGGTCGCGGCCAACCTTGCCACTAAGGACAAGGACGACGAGTGGCGGCGCATCCGCGAGGAGCAGGGGGAGAAGTGCATCGACCTCGTCAGCTCTGACGAGGACTAGAGCTACTCCGGCACGTCGTCCTCGGCCGTGAGCTCGTCCATTTTGGTATATCGGCCTCGGCCTCGCCGACGCGAGACCCCCCCCCCTCTAGTAGTAGTAGTAGTAGTAGAATGTAGTATGTGTGATAATGTAGTATGTGATGATGAACTATGAATGATCATGTAGTATGTAATGAACTAGTGTGATTGCAATTTCTACCGCGAAGCACTTTTTCAGATTATACAGTTTCATATACGGGTTCTATTTCGCCGCGCACGATTTTGACCCGCAAAACAGTTGTTCGTCGAACTGTAAACGCCTTATGTGGGTCGCGGTTTTAGGGGGTCTGCTAGAGTTGCTCTTAGTGGTCACCGCAAGAAAGAGATTCAGGCGTCGTCGAGGACGCTCCTCACCAAGTTTGAGGCCATGGAACTTGACAAGTCTGGTCAACTGGACACATAAGTATGCCAACGAAATCAACCAATTTAAGTGGAGCGAGCGTTTGTGTTGAGCGCCACCATGAGTAGACTAATTTTCTGCGGTTATGGCATTCAAGCGGTTATGGCCGCGGGATGAGACACTAGCACTCAAAACAGTGAGTGTAGTTTCTACATATGGAACCTCTTTCAAAGCGGCCAATCCAATAACATTGGATCGCAGTTACAAAACAAAATTCAGATGTAATCTTCTTGAAATCCCATTGTAAGGAGATAGAGGCAGCCTATAAATGGTTCATAATCATATATTTTCAAGAAATAAAAGCAGCCTCTCTGTAAATGGTTCGAGAAGTAAACGTTGATACAGTAATGGGAATTATTAAGACCACCAATACTCAACTGCATTTTCTGATAACACAAGTGCTTAGCATACATACGTCCGTCAAGATTTTACATAGTCAAACATAGGTAATAAAACTTAATAACTGGAATTTAATAACTGGATTCTGAATAACTTACAACCACCATCATAGCTAAAATCCTAGCATAAATAGACCCACTAAAATAAATTATATATCATTGCAATTGTTGCAGGCACGGTTATGAAAAGAATAGCATGACACGTCTTCTCAATTACACGAAGGTCCTTGCATAGTTTTTTGTAGTCTTCATCCTGACGCCAATCATGACTGCACATAAAAAAAAATACAATTATGTTACAGTAGAAGATAATAAATATTTATATTTCATTTTTAGATATTATTATGTTCTGCATTAACACATGGGATTATCTCAGATTCATGGACACAAAGCATACAACACACAAAGTTTATTATATGTTCTATAAGCATGGGTGAACAAATGTTGTGTAAAAATACAGAGTAGATCTGGTGGGAAACCAATAGAGTTTCAGAAACAGTACCGAGCACGATTTACCTATAGATTTCCTCCATAGTGCCCATACTTTCAATTAATTCCTTCATCTCCCGATCGAGCTTATCTTTCTTTAGTTTTGTCTGCTCCCGCAATCGAGCCACCGACTCCTCAGAATAGATCATATGTCCCTCCTACAATTTATGGGCATGCATATGCAAACATTAGATATGCCAGAACTTTACAAATAAGTTGCAGTGAAGTGAAAGAATCATGCCCGCTATGCTCAGATGATAAGATTTGGTCTATGTGAAATCTGAATAAGAAATCCCTATTGATATTTTTTTCACTAATGTAGTACCCAAAAATATCCCTGATTCCAATCATCCACCTAATAAAACATACAACCGTGATTGATTTTTAATTCAGATGAACAGGGAAACTAAATGATGTTGCTTTGTAACAAATAACACCAAAGCACGAGGTGCCCAAAAATAATCCCGCTATCCAAACGTCCCCTACGACGGTGATTGATTTCTCTAAAAAGTTCTTAATCAGATGAATGAGAAAACAAATAGTAAAACAGCACCGAAGGGCCAGATCTAACTTGGTTTGTAACAAAACCAACCACACTATCAAATCTAAAGAACACTAGTGATTTTTGCAATACTAGAATACCATTACGCAAAAATTATATAATTCCCACATCTAAACACATATCCTCTTCATATAGGGCGGTAGCTGAATCCTCTAGATTGGATGAACTAGAAAAGAAAATAGCAAAATCCATCGACCGTGGATAAGCACGAAATCGACAAAAGCTTCTTACCGTAGCACCATGGTGGAAGAGGCGAGAACCCACTGCCGGCGAGAGCGCGTGGACGGGCAGCTTAGCGGGGGCCATCGGCAGCGACATGCAACCAAGGGCCGGCATCTTTCTGACAAGAGAGCGCAGCGCCATCAGGTTGTACGGGATCACGAGAGCAGGCGTCGGCTGCGACGATCTAGGGTTTATTCGGCTTGATTGTTTTTTTTTTAAAACTGCTTGTTTGGTTTCCCTTACCGGGCAGAAGGGGGCTGGACCAGCCATGTATATAACACGAGTGGACGGGCCGGGCCGCTCTCAAACTCCCCTTCTCCCCGGACATCATCGACTAATTAAACTTGTATAGGAACGCTGTTTTCTTCCTTTTCTTTGGTTAGACGGAGTTGTAGAGGAACAGTATGACTTCATCCCCTAGGGTTTTCGCCTAGGGTTCCACCTATCCTCTGGCGATCCTGCCGGAGTCCACGTAAAATCTCCCCGGCTGCCAATCTTTCTTTGGCCGTCGGTGAGATCTATCACCTTCCGTCGTGTGTGCGCGAGTGCATGGCGGATCCAACGACTAAGGTGCAAGGGGGGAAGGGGGAGCGATGGCGGATGTAGTAGCGATGGTGGCGGCGGCTCGGCCAAGTGGATTAGGGCAGGCGAGAGGCGGGGCTGAGGAGGAGACTAGGGGGAAGGATAGGCAAGATCAGAATTCGCAGGACGTGCGGAACCAGTCAGAGGGGGTCAGGGAGGAGTTTGGCGATTACTATGGCCCCGATCCAGATTTGGAAGATCAATTCGCGGGGATGAAACTGCATGGCCGGGAAGAGGAAGAGCTTGATTTCTCGAAAGAAGTGGATGAACTCATCAAGGACGTGCGCTGGGCTGGCTCTATTTCGCGTTCACACCACAAAGCCTTTTGATGTAGGGTGGAACCCTAATCGGCAGATCTTTCACTAAAGGAGGTTATCCCACGATGAACACGGAGAAAACAAGGAAGATATGGAGGAAAACACGAGGGGAAACACTCAAATCAACACAAATACGGTCACACAGGTGCTAGATCCACGATACACATCAAGACACACGATCCATAGTCAACAACGGCGGTACAAAGATAGTCTTCTCCCGGAGGAGGTCTTGGGTATCCCTTGGGATCTTCTCCGGTGTGGAGGCCTTGAATCCGAGGTGGATCTTCTCCGAAGAGGCCGCGGTCTCGTAGGAGAGGAACCACAAAGGTCTATGATGAGCTATGCAAGAGCTAACCCTAAAAGATGTGGGGAAAGGAGTATATATAGAGTACGGAAAGAAGGGATACACGGGCCACGGCCCAAAAGGATGCGCGCAGGCATTTAGGGGCCGGACGTCCGGGCGACAGGCCGGATGTCTGGGGCTTCGCGGGTCGCCGGATGTCCGGGGCGAGGTGCCGGATGTCCGGGCTGGAGGGGTCGAGTCTCGGGTGGCTTCTATAGAGTGGCGCCGGATTTCCGGGCCCGAGGCCGGACGTCCAGGCCTTGCCTGGCCGGATGTCCGAGCCCTGTGGCTTCGGCCGCTGGTGCCCTTAGGGGCCGGATGTCTGGGCCAGGAGACCGGATGTCCAGGGCTTGGAGCCTTCTTCAGCCCTTCTCGATGCAAAGACTCGTCCGTGAGCTTGGGGACTTGTCCATCTTCACGCACATCTCCAATGTGATCTTCTTCACACCTGAGCACACAAAACACATCCGTCTGAGGTAGCAACCATGTCTCGCAAGATTCGTATGGAAATAGGGCTAGGAGTGACGTCACCTCGGTCTCGAGAGCTCTAGCACGAGCACGAGTCATTGGTCCTTGAGGCACTTGTTGAGGCGATGGAGGGTCCATGGGGATGACCTCAGGATGCTCCGCATCATCTCCCCTCCCTTGGGAAAGATCCGACCTCGGATCGAAATCTTCATCACCATGGAAAGGAGATAGGTCCTTGATGTTGAAAGTATCGCTCACGGAGTACTTGTCTCGTGGGATGTCGATCTTGTAGGCGTTGTTGTTGTAGCGTGCTAGCACCTTGAAGGGTCCGTCGGCGCGAGGTAGTAGTTTGGACTTGCGCTCGTGTGGGAAACGGTCCTTGCGAAGATGAAGCCAAACAAGATCTCCCGGTTGGAACACCATTGGTGCCTTTTTGACGTTGATCTTTGTGGTGAGACGATGTACTTGTCGCTCGATCGTTGCCCTTGTATCTTCGTGCACCTTCTTGAGATAGCTTGCTCGTGCACTTGCATCCATGTTCTTGCGCTCTTGGAGAGGTAGAGGTAGGATGTCCAATGGAGACAACGGGTTGAAGCCGTAGACGACCTCAAAGGGAGACTTGCCGGTAGTCGAATGTCTTGCGCGGTTGTAGGCATACTCGGCGATGGGCAAGGATTGTTCCCATTCCTTGATGTTCTTCTTGATCAACACTCGAAGAAGCGTCGAAAGCGTGCGGTTCGGCACCTCCGTTTGGCCGTTGGTTTGTGGATGGTATGCCGAAGAGAAGAGTAGCTTGATTCCGAGTTTGGCGCATAGCGTTTTCCAAAAGTAGCTCAAGAACTTGACGTCCCGGTCCGACACGATTGTTTTGGGCACTCCGTGTAGACGAATTACCTCCGTACAAAAGAGATTTGCAACATGTGAAGCATCGTCGATCTTGTTACAAGGAATGAAATGAGCCATTTTAGAGAATCTATCCACGACAACAAACACGGAATCTTTGCCATTTTGAGTCCTAGGCAATCCAAGTACAAAATCCATGCTTATGTCTTCCCATGGATGGTATGGAATAGGAAGTGGCATGTAAAGACCATGAGATTGAGCTTTGGACTTAGCTTTGCGGCATGTAGAACATCGGTTGGTGAGGCGTGAGACGTCACGAAGGATCTTGGGCCAAAAGTAGTTCTTAGAGATCGTAGCAAATGTCTTGTCGCGTCCAAAGTGTCCCATGAGTCCTCCTCCATGCGATTCCTGCAAAAGGAGCAAACGAAGCGAAGACTCGGGAATGCAAAGTTTGTTAGCTCTCATAAGATATCCATCCTTTATGTAGTAACGTTCCCAAGAAGTGTGAGTCAAACACTTAGCATAAGGATTTGCAAAGAAAGAATCATGCTCATATAAATCTTTTATGTGCTCAAAGCCAATAACATTCAACTCAAGTTGTGTAACAAGCATGCATTTGCGAGAAAGCGCGTCCGCCACAATATTTTCTTTGCCTTTGATGTACTTGATGACATAAGGAAACGACTCAATGAACTCACTCCACTTAGCATGACGCTTGTTCAACTTAGTTTGACCTTTGAGATACTTGAGAGTCTCATGGTCCGTATGAAGAATGAATTCATGAGGTCTAAGATAATGTTCCCAAACACGTAAAACTCTCACCAAGGCATAATGTTCTTTATCATAGATTGGATAGTTAAGTTGCGCTCCGGATAGCTTCTCGCTAAAATACGCAATTGGGTGCTTTTCTGAGCACGCCACCTACGCCGGTACCACTAGCGTCACAATGAATCTCAAACGGTTTATCAAAGTTTGGTAGGGCTAGAAGTGGTGCGTGTGTAAGCAAGCTTTTTAGCTCATTGAACGCGGTGTCTTGCGAAGGACCCCAAATGAAGGGTGCGTTCTTCTTGCTCAAGGCGTGTAGAGGCATAGCAATAGTGCTAAAGTCCTTCACAAAACGTCGGTAGAAACTGGCTAGACCAAGGAAACTACGCACTTGCATGAGATTCATTGGTTGAGGCCAAGTTTTAATTGCTTCAATTTTAGTTTCATCAACGTGAACACCTTGTGAAGAAACGACAAATCCTAGGAAGACGACCTTGTCAATGCCAAAAGTGCATTTCTCCATATTAGCATATAAGCGCTCTTTCCGAAGGGTTTGTAAAACCATACGGATGTGTGTCACATGGTCCTCTAGCGATTTGCTAAAAACGAGGATGTCGTCAAAGTAAACCACTACAAAGACGCCTATGTAGGGTCGTAGACAAAAATTCATAAGACGCATAAAAGAACCGGGTGCTTCCGAAAGACCCATTGGCATAACAAGCCACTCATATAACCCAAACTTGGTTTTGAAAGCCGTTTTCCACTCATCACCCTCTTGAATGCGAATTTGGTAGTAACCACTTTTAAGATCAATTTTCGAAAAGATGGTGGCACCACATAATTCATCAAGCATGTCGTCTAAACGTGGAATAGGATAACGGTATCTAACGGTGATAGCATTAATAGGACGGCAATTGGAGCACATGCGAAAACTTCCATCTTTCTTAGGCACGAGAATAACCGGAACGGCACAAGGGCTTAAGCTTTCACGTACATGACCTTTGTCGATGAGTTGTTGCACTTGCCGTTGTATCTCCTTGGTTTCCTCGGGGTTGACGCGGTAAGGAGCCTTGTTTGGAAGTGGTGCGCCGGGTATGGGGTCGATGCGGTGTTCGATTCCGCGAAGTGGAGGTAGACCCAGAGGTAGTTCATCGGGGAAGACGTCCGAGAATTCCTGCAATAATTGAGACAACACTAAAGGTAGAGGTGGTGAAGTGTTAGTAGGTTTGGCTTCTCCTTTGCATAAAAGCACAAGGTGAAAGACACTCGATGGTTCTCACACACTTCTCTCATCTCACTTTTGGTGGCAAATAGTACGAGGTTCTTCTTGTCGCTCATCGTGGAGTCGCTCATATGTGGCTTGTGGCTCTCACTCTCCTTTTGGTGGCTCGCTCTCTCACCATTCTATCTACGATGGTTGGTAGGTAAGTGTTTGTCGGCGGCTACTTGACTTGGAGACATTGGTCGGAGCACGAATTCCTTGCCCTTCATCTTGAAGCTATAGTGATTGATCCGTCCATTGTGTGTGACTCCACGATCATATTGCCATGGTCGTCCAAGAATAAGGTGGCACACGGACATGGGGATCACATCACATTCAAGAGTGTCCTTGTAGGCGCCTATCTTGAAGGAGACTTGCACGGTGTGCTCGACTCGAAGAATTCCGACGTCATTAAGCCATTGGACCTTGTAGGGGTGAGGATGCTTCGTCTTGACCAATTGAAGCTTGTCGCATAGCTCTTCGCTTGCCAAGTTGTGACAACTTCCTCCATCGATGACAACCTTGACGGAGCGTCCATTGATGCCGGCCTTGGTATGGAAGATATGACATCGTTGGTCGTCATCTTGTTGGTGTTGGAGTGTCAAGACCTTGGAGACAACAAGATTGGGACTTGAGTCATTGTCGCAAAACACTTGATGGTCTTCTTCTTCATTCACTTGGCGATGCATAGCTACATGCTCAAGGGCTTCCATCTCATCGTCGCTCATTGAGTCATAAGATCCGTCATCATTGATGATCATGGTACGAACGGTCTTGCACTCAAATGACTTGTGGCCTCATCCTTGGCACTTGAAGCATTTGATGGAACTCGTCTTGGAGTTGTCCTCGGTTGGAGTTGTAGATGATGAAGCTCTTGGCTTGAAGTTGTTGGTAGAAGGTGGACGACTCGATGTAGTCGCATTCTTGTAGCTTAACTTGTCACCGAAGTTTGTAGATGGCTTGGTAGAGGTAGGAGGAGTAGACGAAGTCGTTGAAGCTTGGTTGTAGGAGCCGAAGTTCTTGGAGTTGAACTTGGAGTACTTGTAGTCCTCTTGAACTTGTCGCTCCTCTTTGGTTGCTTGATGTACTAGCTCGAGGAGATTTTTGTATGGTTGGAAGTCCGCAATCTTCTTGATAGGATAGTTGAGTCCATTCAATAATCTCGCCATTGTTTGCTCTTCATCTTCCGTGATGTTTGCTCTTATCATGGCAATCTCCATCTCCTTGTAGTACTCTTCAACCGACTTGGTACCTTGCTTGAGGAGTTGTAGCTTCTTGAACAAGTCACGGTTGTAGTGTGTAGGCACAAAGAGTGCTCTCATGACTTCCTTCATTTGAGCCCAAGTGGTTATAGGAGGTTCGCCTTTTGCTTCTCTTCTCTCTATGATTTGCTCCCACCAAATGAGAACATAGTCTTGGAACTCAAGGGATGCCATTGCGATCTTCTTCTCTTCATCGAAGTTGTGAAGGCGAAAGATCTTGTCAACCTTCAATGCCCATGAGAGGTAGTCTTCGGGATCAATGCTTCCGGAAAACTTTGGCATGGTGAACTTTAGCTTGCCATAGCGATGCTCTTCATTGTTTCCTTGCCTATTGGGAGGGCGTTCTTGATTGGGTCGATTGACAATCTCATGTTTCTCTTGATGAAGTAGATGTCCATTATCGTGGTGTGCTTGTCGAGCTTGTGGTTCGTGTTGAGGTTGATGCTCTTGTCGCGCTTGAGGAGGGGCTTCTTCTTGCATTCTTGCTTGGTGGCGTCTCTCTTGCATCTCATCGCGAAGGAAATCCTCTTATTGACGAGTGTGTCGAGTGCGAGCTGCCACACTGTGATGTGCATCACGTAATGCTCGTTGCGCCTCAAGAGCTTGAGCTTCTTGACGTTGTTGTGCTTGGCGATTAGCCTCGGCATCTTGTTCTTCTTGGTATTGACGTGCTTGCTCTTGTTGTTGTTGGCGTAGTCGTTGCCGTTCTTGTGCTTGCTCAAGTGTAGCTTGGTTTTGGCGATGTCGACTTTCTTGCTCGTCAAATAGCTCTTGTGAACTCTTGTCATGAAGTGGATTCCGGTTGTCATGTCGAGCTTGACGTGCGGCTTGACGAAGAGTGTTTGATGTAGGGGTACTTGAGCCATCCGTGTAGTCGGTATGTCGACTTGACCGGCTTCGTCTCTGCGAAGATGTGGAAGAAGAACGTCGGTTGACTATCAAAGTCCGTAGCTCGTCGAATTGAGTAGACATGTTGGTGTTGATGATGTCGAATTGCTCTTTTGTTCTTGCTTCAAATTGGCGCGCGTCCTCGGCGACTTGCCCAATGTACTCGTGCATAGCTTCACTTTCTTGATGGAGAGCTCATTGGACACCGAAAAGATGTAGTTTGGTGACGTAGTTGTTCGCTTCATATGGATCGTCGAAAGGCAGGTTCGAAGATGTAATTGGCCTATCCATCATCACAAGCAAGTATGTGAGTGGGAGAAATGAGAAGACAATACCAAATGTGTTGGGGAACGTAGTATTTTCAAAATTTTCCTACGATCACGCAAGATCTATCTACTAGATGCATAGCAACGAGGGGGAGAGTGTGTCTACGTACCCTCGTAGACCGGGAGCGGAAGCGTCAAGTGACGTGGTTGATGTAGTCGAACTTCTTCGCGATCCAACCGATCAAGCACCGAATGTACGGCACCTCCGTGTTCAGCACACGTTCAGCTTGATGACGTCCCACGAGCTCTTGATCCAGTTGAGCTTCACGGGAGAGTTTTGCCAGCACGACGGCGTGGTGACAGATATGATGTATCTACCGGTGTAGGGCTTCGCCTAAGCATTGCAACGGTATGACCGAGGTGTGTTTCTGTGGAGAGGGGCACCGCACAAGGCTAACACAATTCAACTTGTGTGTCTTTGGGTGCCCCCCTGCCCCCGTATATAAAGGAGCAAGGGAGAGGCCGGCCCTAGACGGGGCGCGCCAAGTGTGGGGAGTCCTACTAGGACTCCCAAGTCCTAGTAGGATTCCCCTTTCCTTTCCGGAGTAGGAGAGAAGGAAAGAGGTGGAGAGGGAGAAGGAAAAGGGGGCTGCAGCCCTTGTCCAATTCGGACCAGAGGGGGGGGGGGGGCGCCTCCTTCCTTTTGGCCTTTCTCCTCTATTCCTGTATGGCCCAATAAGGCCCATATACTCCGAAAAATACCCGAATCACTCGAAACCTTTCCGATGTCCGAATACAGTCGTCCAATATATCGATCTTTACGTCTCGACCATTTCGAGACTCCTCGTCATGTCCCCGGTCTCATCCGGGACTCCGAACTCCTTCGGTACATCAAAACTCATAAACTCATAATACCGATCATCATCAAACATTAAGCGTGCGGACCCTACGGGTTCGAGAACTATGTAGACATGACCGAGACTCATCTCCGGTCGATAACCAATAGCGGAACCTGGATGCTCATATTGGCTCCTACATATTCTACGAAGATCTTTATCGGTCAAACCGCATAACAACATACGTTGTTCCTTTTGTCATTGGTATGTTACTTGCCCGAGATTCGATCGTGGGTATCTCTATACCTAGTTGAATCTCGTTACCGGCAAGTCTATTTACTCGTTTCGTAATACATCATCTCGTGACTAACTCATTAGTCTTTTGCTTGCAAGGCTTATTTTGATGTGCATTACCGAGAGGGCCCAGAGATACCTCTCCGACACTCGGAGTGACAAATCCTAGTCTTGATATATGCCAACACCACGAACACTTTCGGAGACACCTGTAGAGCATCTTTATGATCACCC
This sequence comes from Secale cereale, assembly GCA_902687465.1. Lineage (NCBI taxonomy): Eukaryota > Viridiplantae > Streptophyta > Magnoliopsida > Poales > Poaceae > Secale > Secale cereale. The sequence goes on along the minus strand of LR738715.1, from coordinate 869,101,489 downwards.
AGTTACGTTGTGACGTTTGATAGCACACAAGGTGTTCCTACGGTATTCGGGAGTTGCATAATCTCATAGTCATAGGAACATGTATAAGTCATGAAGAAAGCAATAGAAGTAAAACTAAACGATCATAGTGCTAAGCTAACGGATGGGTCTTGTCCATCACATCATTCTCCTGATGATGTGATCCCGTTGATCAAATGACAACTCATGTCTGTGGTTAGGAAACATAACCATCTTTGATCAATGAGCTAGTCTAGTAGAGGCATAGTAGGGACACTCTATTTTGTCTATGTATTCAGACATGTACTAAGTTTCCGGTTGATACAATTCTAGCATGAATAATAAACATTTATCATGATATAAGGAAATATAAATAACAACTTTATTATTGCCTCTAGGGCATATTTCCTTCAGTCTCCCACTTGCACTAGAGTCAATAATCTGGCTCACATCGCCATGTGATTTAATACCGATAGTTCACATCGTTATGTGAATAACACCCATAGTTCACATCGCCATGTGACCAACACCCAAAGGGTTTACTAGCGTCAATAATCTAGTTCACATCGCTATGTGATTAATACCCAAGAGTAATAAGGTGTGATCATGTTTTTCTTGTGAGAGAAGTTTATTCAACGGGTCTGTCACATTCAGATCCGTATGTATTTCGCAAATTTCTATGTCTACAATGCTCTGCATAGAGCTACTCTAGCTAATTGCTCCCACTTTCAATACGCATCCAGATTGATACTTAGAGTCATCTGGATTTAGTGTCAAAGCTTGCATCGGCGTAACCCTTTAGGACGAACTCTTTATCACCTCCATAATCGAGAAACATTTCCTTAGTCATCCAGTTACTAAGGATAATTTTGACCGCTGTAAAGTGATCTACTCCTGGATCACTATTGTACCCCCTTGACAAAATCATGGCAAGGTACACAACATGTTTGGTACACAGCATGGCATACTTTATAGAACCTATGGCTGAGGCATAGGGAATGACTTTCATTCTCTCTATATTTTTCTGCCGTGGTCTGGCTTTGAGTCTTACTCAACTTCACACCTTACAAGTCAGGCAAGAACTCCTTCTTTGACTGATCCATTTTGAACTACTTCAAAATCTTATCAAGGTATGTACTCATCGAAAGTCTTATCAAGCATCTCGATCTATCTCTATAGATCTTGATGCCCAATATGTAAGCAGCTTCACCAAGGTCTTTCTTTGAAAAACTCCTTTCAAACACTCCTTTATGCTTTCCAGAAAATTCTACATCATTTCCGATCGACAATATGTCATTCACATATACTTATCAGAAAGGTTGTAGTGCTCCCACTCACTTCTTGTAAATACAGGCTTCACCGCAAGTCTGTATAAATCTATATGCTTTGATCAACTTATCAAAGCGTATATTCCAACTCCGAGATGCTTGCACCAGTCCATAGATGGATCGCTGGAGCTCAAACATTTTGTTAGCACCTTTAGGATTGACAAAACCTTCTGGTTGCATCATATACAAGTCTTCTTTAATAAATCTATTAAAGAATGCAGTTTTGTTATCCATTTGCCAGATTTCATAAAATGCAGCAATTGCTAACATGATTCGGACAGACTTAAGCATCGCTACAGGTGAGAAAGTCTCAGCGTAGTCAACTCCTTGAACTTGTTGAAAAACTTTCGCAACAAGTCGAGCTTTGTAAACAGTAACATTACCGTCAGCGTCAGTCTTCCTCTTGAAGATCCATTTATTTTCGATGGCTTGCCGATCATCGGGCAAGTCAACCAAAGTCCACACTTTGTTCTCATACATGGACCCCATCTCAGATTTCATGGCCTCAAGCTATTTTGCGGAATCTGGGCTCATCATCGCTTCCTCATAGTTCGTAGGTTCATCATGGTCCAGTAACATGACTTCCAGAACCGGGTTGCCGTACCACTCTGATGCGGAACGAACTCTGGTTGACATCATCAATTTGCCACATTATTATTCAGTTTCTAAAATCACCCAGTCACTCTTATTCCCCTCTGGTCACGGCGGTGGAAAAAAGACCTGCTTTTTCCCTCACCCGCAGCCCGCACGATCGCCGGCACTCCCGGCTCCCGCCTCCAGCCTAGCGCCGGTGCCCACCGCGCCATGGCCGCCCCACGCCTCCACCACCTCCTCTTCCGCTGGACTGCCTCCACCACCAACTCCTCCGCCGCCGCATTCCGCACGGCCACCGGCCCTACCGCATGACAGGATCCCACCCAAATCTAGCCCAGTGCTGGTGCTCACCGCGCCATGGCCGCCCCGCGCCTCCTCCTCCGCTGGACCGAGTCCTGCCGCCGGCGCCGGCGCTCAACGCGTCATGGCTGCCCCCTCCCTTGCTCGTGCCGCCCGTCCACCACGGAAACACCGTGCGTTGCCTGCTGTCCGCCGTCTGTTTCGGCCGACCGGCGGCCGTCCGTACGAAGTCTCTTGGGCGCTGAGACGCGGACTGGGCGCGGTTTCGTTGCTGCTGCCCCAGGTTGTCGAGGAACAACACTATCGGGTTGGGCGCACCCCCTTCCTCTCCTCCAAGCCTCCATGTGCTGTTGGGACGCAGGCCATCCACCCTTTGGCAACTGGCGCCATTGCTCTGCTCTTCCCTTTGGCCACCGGCGCTGTTACTCTACTCCACTGCCTTCATGGCTTCATCGTTGGCCAGGAACCCGGTTTTATCCACGTCTTCCCTAGGTCAACAGAGCTGCATTTACTTCACTTCTTCTAACTAAGCGTCTTGATGTGGAGGTGATGTAGTCCCGTTGTTCTTCTGTAGTTTTTAGCTTGCTGACACTAACTAAATGGCCCACACTTTTATCTTAACAATTAGACTGTTCAACTAAAAAGCAAAGAAACCCTTCTGTTGCAGGTCATTGATAATTGACTCTTCACTTTGTCTCCCCACGATCTCCACAAGTAACTGATGTATTCCCATTTAAATTGGGTGCTCCACAACTAATTTCCTTCCCATCGTCCTCCATAGCAGTGATACAGCTATCCCTGGTGACCAAATCCCTCTCTCCTCTACATCCCATCGCAGGAGTAGCCATTGCAGCTGCTCACGATTCCATCCAGGTTGACTACAGTCCCCAGTTGGTCTCACCTCCCTGAGTTCAAGAAGGTGCATATGATGTGTAGGTTAGAAGGATTCTAGGTGAGAATTTGATCCTACTTATCGTTTCCAGTTCCGATATAGTGTTGCCTTACCACTCCGTATAGCACTGAGGGAGATTGATGGGTGGGTTTTTGCTTGCAACCCTAACAAAAAACATAACAAATTTGCAATTTGACAGCACATCCGCCCTGCCTGATTCTTGGGAAAAATCTTGGCTATGAATCTATGATAGAGACCAAGTGCAGACCAAGTGCCAGAACGCAAAGGGGCAAAGAAAGAGGCAGTGACGAGGCATCAATTGAACAGAGCTACCAGGAATTTACCATATACCATCTTAATTTGCTGCTTCTTTTGTCGGAGACGTCATTTCATTGCCTTGCTGGACCCTCCTCTTTATATGATTGGGATATCCTAGAAAGTACTTGGTTGGGTTTCGTTTTCCGACAAGGTCGTGGCATCCACACGGACGAAGCCACCGCAGGAATAATTTCTGGTTTCCCTTCTTGATTGCTAGGTACGATATATAGTATCTTCATAATCATTCTGTAGCATTATAAAGTCTTAAAATCTGACATACAACCAGGCTTGCTTCAATTGATTACGTTATTCATATTATTTGTATATATTTACAGTTAGCCAGAATTTTCACATGCCGTCCTTACATGGCCAAGCCGTGGTCCTCAAAGTTAATTATTGTGCATTAACATCTATTTATAATTGGAATGCATCAATGAGAATTTTGCAAAATGATTGCCTTCTATCCTTCGCAATGACTTATATGAAGAATCTTGGCTGGGGGCTGCACCACCATGGTTTTCTACGTTGCCAACAACAGGTAGATGCCATTATGTTCCTCTCAAGTTCCAGTTTCTTCACTCCGCCTTCAATTCATTGCACACTAAGTCAATAACCTGAACTCCTTCTGTACTTTTGGAACTATGTTGTCTGGATAGTTGAGTGCATTTCTGATTTGTTCGTGTTGTGACAGTGTTCAGCAATTTTTTGATTCAGTATTTTTTCCACAAGAGATGGATAGATAGGACGTTATATACTTTCATGCTGTTAAATTTGTTTCAAGGAAGGGAGTACTACAATTAATGATTGTTTATCTCATCTCTGCTGAAGTTGCTTCTAATTTTTTATGTCATATATACTTGCAGGTATATCCAGAGGAAAATGTTCTTTGATTATTATCCTGATGCTTCAACTAAGCATGTATGTATCTTTTGCACTCTGAGGGGATATCGTCTAATGCTCCCTGCGGCAACTGCTATCCAATGGGGATTTGCATATATGTATATCGGAATGAGTTAACTACTACATTTTGTTCAATTATGCAACTTTTAGTTACTTATTTTCATTTGATATATTGTGCTTTCAACTCCCAACCCCATCGTATGTTTGTACATTAAAATTTAGTGTCCACTTCCGGATTGATTTAACTTCTCTTTCTTTACATATTTTTGTAAGACAATATCAGAACCATACAGTCGTAACCATGTATTGTGAGTTCTCCATCTGTCTTTATCAAATTTGAGCTATGCTATTTAATTTCTCACAATTTAACTGTTTTTGAGCAATGCATTGCCTGGTATCATGCCACTTTCTCCAATCACTGCCTTTTTCTTTGTTATAAACATACACACTTAAAATATTTTTAAGCAAATATCCCGCCGCAACGCGCGGGGTATCAACTAGTTAAACTTGTATAGGAACGCTGTTTTCTTCCTTTTCTTTGGTTAGACGGAGTTGTAGAGGAACAGTATGACTTCATTCCCTAGGGTTTTCGCCTAGGGTTCCACCTATCCTTCGGCGATCCTGCCGGAGTCCACGTAAAATCTCCCCGGCTGCCAATCTTTCTTTGGCTGTCGGTGAGATCTATCACCTTCCGTCGTGTGTGCGCGAGTGCATGGCGGATCCAACGACTAAGGTGCAAGGGGGGGAAGGGGGAGCGATGGCGGATGTAGTAGCGATGGTGGCGGCGACTCGGCCAAGTGGATTAGGGCAGGCGAGAGGGGGGCTGAGGAGGAGACTAGGGGGAAGGATAGGCAAGATCAGAATTCGCAGGACATGCGGAACCAGTCAGAGGGGGTCAGGGAGGAGCTTGGCGATTACTATGGGCCCGATCCAGATCTGGAAGATCAATTCGCGGGGATGAAGCTGCATGGCCGGGAGGAGGAAGAGCTTGATTTCTTTGAAGAAGTGGATGAACTCATCAAGGACGTGTGCTGGCTGGCTCTATTTCGCGTTCAGACCACAAAGCCTTTCAGCCATGCCGCACTAATGTCACGAATGCGTAATGCGTGGGCGGTGGCACAAGGGGTTACCTTCAACGTCAAAGGCCTGAATTTATTCTTTGTTCAATGCCACTGCTTAGGCGATTGGAGGAAGATCATGGACGGGGGCCGTGTCTGTTTAGGAGGGCTCCGGTGGTGCTACAAGAATATGATGATTTTTCAGATGTCAAAAGTTACATACTAAACAAGATACCGGTCTGGGCGAGAGTGAAGGGGTTGCCAGGTGGCCTTACGAGGAGGAGAGAGTTGGCCGAGAAAGTTGCTGCAAAGGTGAGGGATCCACCATTCAACGTGATCATGAACGAGGGAAGAATAAACCCGGCTAGTACCCTACGAGTTAGGGTTTATGTGGATGTCAATATCCCACTGGTACGTTTTGTGCCAATTACTTTAAAGGTGTACAAGAGATATAGTGTCTACTATGAGAAGCTCACGGACTTCTATTTTGCTTGTGGAAGAATGGGACACTTAGCTGATGAATGTGGTGACAGGGTTCATGACCCGAGAACCTTCGAATGGGGGGAGTGGTTGTTTTGGGAGCCGGAGATGCCGACAGCTCAAGGTTTAGGTGGGAGAGGGAGAGGGGATGGTGGAGGAAGAGGTAGATGGAGAGATGCTGGTAGAGAAGAAAGGGGAGGCTGAGGAGGAAGGGGCTCGGGGGGTGGAAGAGGGAGAGGAGATTTTGGAGAGGAGGTGGTTGCTGCTGATACACAGCGGGCAGAGATGGTTGGAATTGAGTCTGATCTGGGGTACCAGCACGG
>LR738715.1:869077984-869095275 GCA_902687465.1 Secale cereale | reverse complement strand
GGTGAGAAAGGAGCCCGCAAGCGGCTGGTGGCAGCGGATGGTAGTGTTAATGTAAGGGGCCAACCGGTTCAGAATTTAGCTGGCAGAGTGGCAAGTTCGGTCCTCCGTATTGAGGGTGCAACCTCTTCGGGCGCCAATGAAACGACATCTACGCCAGAGAAAGTGCAGGTGGTGAAGCGGAGGAAGCAGAATGAGGGGATGGTTGTGGATGGAGCTGAGTACACAGCTAAGGCGGCCTCCGGAGAGGAGGACCGCCGAGCCCAATGAGGACTATGTGCTGGAACTGTCGAGGAATTGGTGACCCTGCGACAGTTCGTGAGCTCCGCGATCTTGAGGAGGCTAGTGCGCCGTTGGTGCTATGCATTGTTGAAACTCAACTGGAAAAATACCGAGTGGAAGGTTTGGCGAGTAGGTTAGGTTTTAGTAGTAGTTTTAGTGTAGGTAGAAGTGGAAGAAGTGGGGGTTTGTGCTTGTACTGGAAGAATAATATCAATCTAGAAATAAAAACCTTTCTCAGTATCATATTGACTTGGTGATTTCCCAACCTAGGGAGGAACCTTGACGTTTATCTTGCTTTTATGGAGCTGCAAACAGGAGCTTGAGGTACAAAACATGGGATACGATGAAGATCCTGAGAGGTGAAAGCATGCTGCCTTGGGTGTGCATGGGGGATTTCAATGAGATTCTTCGGCCAGAGGAACAAATGGGACCAAATGAATGGGAAAGTGCACAAATTGCAGGTTTTCGAGAAGCTGTTGATGTTTGCAACCTAGCTAATTTGGGGTATAAGGGATTGGATTGGACCTTTGAAAAGAGAGTGGTGGGGGAGAGTTCTGCCGCGTATGACTAGACAGAGCCCTAGCTACTCCCAGTTGGTCGGCTTTGTTTCCTTTTGCTTTAGTTGAACACCTCACCGCAGCAAAGCCTGACCACAGCCCGATCGTCTTGTCAAATGAGTTGGAAGACAGTAGCTTGAGACACTTACTGAAGAAACCTTTCCGCTATGGGTGCGCATGGGAAACTGACGGCAGGTTCGACGAGGCTCTGGGACAAGCGTGGGAGGCTGCAATCCTAGCAAACATAGTAGGCGAGCTTGCGCACAAGATGAACAACGTTGCAGCAAGCTTAAAGCGGTGGAGCAGACAAACGTCTGGCTCTGTCCGGCAGGAGCTGGGAGATCTGAGGCAGCAGCTGGCAGGATATCGAGCTGACCCGTTGAGGGTTGCTCCCGGCCCTGATGAGAAACGGGTGCAGGACCGGATCGTTGAGCTGTCCTTCCGAGAAGAGGTGATGATGAGGCAGCGTGCCTGAGTGCAATGGCTATCAGAAGGAGACGCAAATACAAAGTATTTCTAGAAGAAGGTGAGTGCACGGAAAGCAAAAAATAAAATCATCAGTTTGGAGTGCGGCGATGGAACTACCTGCTCTGATCCACGAGAATTGGCGGATATGACAAGTGCCTTTCACGAGAACTTGTATACCTCAGAGGAATCTATTGGGATCGAGGAGGTGTTATCCCATATACCGCAAAGAGTCGATGCAGCAATGAACGCCCATCTGAACGTGAGGTACAGTAGAGGCATTATTCCAGATGTTTCCCACAAAGGCTCCCGGCCCATATGGCTTTCCAGCACACTATTTTCAGCGGCATTGGGATCTTTGCGGCGAGGAGGTGACATGTATGGTAATAAGACTACTTGAAGGAGATGATTCATGAGAGGATATCAACAACACGTTCATCGTTTTGATTCCCAAGATTGCAAGTCCAAAAATATTAGGACAATTTCGGCTGATAAACCTTTGTAATGTGATCTACAAGATCACTTCCAAGGTTTTAGCTAACAAGCTGAAGATAATCCTTCCGGATGTGATCTCTGAAGAGCAGTCAGCTTTTGTCCCTGGACGTTTGATTACAAACAACTTTATTACAGCTTATGAATGCCTGCATTACATGAAAACGAGAAGGGTGAAGGGAAATCGCTTCTGTGCACTGAAGCTTGACATGATGAAGGCCTATGACAGGCTTGAGTGGCCGTATCTCAAAGCGGTGATGCTGAAGTTGGGTGTCAGCCCAAGGCTTACTGAAACCATCATGAGGTGTGTATCTTTGGTTTCTTTCTCAGTTCTTTTTAATGGTGAAATTCTGGATGCTTTCAGGCCATCACGGGGTTTGCAACAAGGGGACCCTATTTCCCCTTATTTATTTCTGCTAGCGGCTGAAGGCCTCTCTTGCTTACTGAAAGCTCAAGAAGAAGGGGTTAGAGGAGTTTCTATTGCGGCCACAGCGCCGACGGTAAATCACCTCCTCTTTGCGGATGACAGTTTGCTCTTCTTTGAGGCAACAATGGAGAGTGCAGCAAAAGTCCGAGAGTTGTTGAAGAAATATTATGATGCGTCAGGCCAACATATCAACACAGACAAATCGTCCATCTACTTCAGCAAAGGTGTGCCAGATACATTGAGGAATGAGGTAAAAGGTTTGCTTGATGTGCATAACGAATCACTATTGGAGAAATATCTTGGGCTACCAACTGATGTTGGTAGTTCAAAGGAGGGGTGCTTTCGGTACCTAAAAGACAGAATATGGAAGCAGGTTCAAGGATGGATGGAAAAGTGCTTATCAGCTGGAGGGAAGGAAGTTCTAATAAAATCGGTGGCACAATCCATACCAACATATTCTATGGCTTGTTTTAAATTGCCAAGAGGTTTGTGTGAGCATATTAATGGTCTACTCAGGAAATTTTGGTGGGGTAGCAAAAGAGGAGAAAGGAAAACGGCGTGGGTGTCTTGGAATACTGTGTGCAAGCCCAAATTCATGGGAGGAATGGGCTTCAGAGATATTGAACTCTTTAACCTAGCTTTGCTGGCCCGACAAGCTTGGCACCTTCTACAGGACCCCGATTCTCTAAGCACGAGGCTGCTCAAGGCACAGTACTACCCACAATGCAGCATCCTTGAGGCTTCATTAGGTAGTCATCCTTCTCAGGTTTGGCGCTCTATTATGGAGGGTAAGGAGATCCTAGCACTCGGAATTACCAAAAGAGTGGGGACAAGTGAGGATACTGACATTTGGAGCGATAACTGGATACCACGTGACTATAAGTTGTGGCATTTGTGTGCCTTGAGGGCTGATCCACCGCAACAGGTCTCGGAGTTGATCGACTCGGCCACGAGAACGTGGAACAAACAGATGCTCGTCGAACATTTTGTCGGCCCAAAGTGGATGCTATTCTGAATATCCCGTTGAGCTCGAGGCGGCAAGATGATTCTTATGCGTGGCACTATGACAAGCACATCCGACCAGGCCTCGACCAAGCGGGATTTGTCCCACTTCTGAAGGCAAGGGTGCCGTCGAAGGTCAGGGTGTTTGCCTGGCGCCACGCACATACCTCATTGCCAACTGGGGTAACTCAACACCACCGAAAGATGGCAGCCACAGCGGCCTGCCTGTTATGCAATGCACAGGAAGATACTTGGCGCCACTCTTTGTTTGACTGCCGCATGGCTCGCTGTGTGTGGGCACTTGGTGAAGAAGAGGTACTGGAACATGTCATTTCTAATAGATCACCGGATACCAGGTTGTGGTTATTCTGGTTGCTTGAAACATTAAATGAACAAGAGCTTGCAAAAGCCCTGATCACTATGTGGGCTATATGGTCGGCGCGAAGGAAAGCAATCCATGACAATGAATTTCAGAGCCCACTGTCTACTTCGTGTTTTATCACGAGGTATCTTCAGGACCTAGAGAATGCAGTGAAGTGGGAAAACCCGATCGCTATGGCGGCTATCGGTACCCGACCACGGGACAAAGCATGGCTTCCACCGGAGGAAGATGAAGCAAAATTCAATGTGGATGGGGGTATATCGAGGCAGGGCCATGTTGGGGTAGCAGCAGTGATATGCAGAGACAAGGAAAGTCTTTTCCTGGGGGCTTTGGCACTGGTCTTCGATGGTTTGAACGATGCAGCTGCTTTGGAGGCACATGCATGCAATGAAGCTCTAGCTTTGGCTATGGACCTAAATCTAACCCGCTTGCTGATTGCTTCCGATTGTCTGGAAGTGGTGAACAGGATAGGAACAGCATCGGCGACACACTATGCATCGGTGTTACATGAAATATCGGAGAGGAGAAGGGATTTCCACCATGTCAAGTTCAAGTTTGAACATAGAGAAAATCATTTTGAAGCCCATGCACTGGCGAAAGCGGCATCTTCTCTTGCTGTAGGTTGCCACATTTGGCTAGGGACAGTACCAGACATTATTTGTATTCCGATGTTGATTACTGCTTAATAAAGTCCCTAGTTACCCGTAAAAAAATTTAAACTTGTATAGTGGTGGCCCATACCCAGCCCAACTCGATGCGGATTACAACACACTAGGAAAAAATTGGACTAAAAAAAACAAGAGAAAATATTTGGAGCTTCTTTTTTTTGGCGGAAAAAAATTAAAAAACATTAGGAGCCTCTTTTTTAGCAAAGGTAGCTAGGCTTTTATTAATTCACTAGCAGAAAACAGGGCTATGTTTTTTTACTGGTTCGGAGCAACGGTCGCGATCGTGTTATGAACCGGGACTAATGGGGGCATCAGTCGTGTCCTGGTTCGAGCAGCCAGGACGCCTGTCGGGCCTCGACAGGCATAAGTCCTAGTTCGTCTGGGGCCTTTAGTCCCGGTTCCAGACACCAACCGGGACTAAAGAGCCTCGCTCATGGCGCAACCCTTTTAGTCCCGGTTGGTGTCTGTAACCGGGACTAAAGGTCTGTCTTCAGTCTCGGTTATAGACACGGACCGAGACTAAAAAATGCCTATATATACCCCACCCTGGCCCATTGTCTCCGCATGTGGGAGATGTGTGCTACTCTGTTCCCACCTCCTATGCATATGAGGTGTTCGTTGAAATATCCAAGCCGCACTTAAGCTTTCTCCTCTCCAAGCTCCATTTTCATCAAGATTTGTCTAGGTTTGGCGGTGCACCAACTATCCAAGTGTTATAAAAGGTTATCAAAACTTCATCCATTCATCTCTCACTTCTAGTTTAACTCATTTCAAATGCTCTAGAAGTACAGTGGTTTGTGGGTTTCGGTGGCGGAGTGTATGTGGGAGTTCTTTTGATTTAGATGCACAATTTGAGCTCAAATTAACTTCTTAGAGTTTGCACATGTGTAGGGTGTCATCCCAACCCCGTTCCCTGTCTGCACCGACGTCGATCGCCCGCGCCGATATCATCGCTGGTGCCACCGTGGTGAGCCTCTTGTTCTTACCTTCTTTTAAGAAAAAAATTCTTACTTGTATCATTTAGATAGCTACTTGTATAATTTTCTTACTTATATTGTTGTTTGTTATTATATAGTGCCATGGTTTTCATATCCGCCCCGTCGGCTCTAATCCGGTCAATGATTTAGATGTGGTATATTATCTTTTATAACAATTTGTTTTATTTAGTGTTTATGACAATTATGTTGACCAACTTGACATAGATGTCTTTATCTAGGAGGTATATGAACCTGAAATTCCAACCGACCCTCTTGTGGCGAGGTTAAATTTAGTTGAAAAAATTATTTGAAAGAAAAATTGAAAATAATTGAAGAAGAGAAGATAAAATTGGAGTTGTATGTCGTCGGTGTCATCGATCTACACAAGATCCAGATGGATGCAATGCGCTCGAAGATTAGAAAGATTAGAAAATATGCCATTGATAATGAGGTTTGGTATCATTATGCTGTTGGATCAATTGTTACCTTAGTTGCGATTTTGATAGCATTTGTTGTTGCATTTAAATGTTTTACATAGTTGTATGTTACTTTCAATGTATATTTTAATTAGATGCTCTAGGGAGTTGTATGTTGTTCTATGAGAAGTATGTATGAACTTTATATATGTATTTATTTTTTCAGTAACAACATTTGATCACTACTATACTTTGGTTTTAATGTGATGATGAACTTGTATTAATTTGGTTATTTTTCTATTCATAAAGTTCTATAATGGTTTTTTTTATACTTCATTATATAATGCATGCAGATGAACCGGTAATGGATGTACGGTGAACGACGCACCTCCGAGTACATTGCGGGCCTGCCTAAATTTCATGAGGTAGGTGAGGCAAACCGTCAAAATGGTTTTATGTATTATTGACATATTATCTGTGGGAATACGAAGGATTACTGTTCCTCGGAAACCCTTCAATTCCACTGATACGTCTCCAACGTATCTCTAATTTTTGATTGTTCCATGCTATTATATTATCTATCTTGGATATTCTTTATGCATTTATATGCTATTTTATATGATTTTTGGGACTAACCTATTAACCCAGAGCCCAGAGCCCAGTGCCAGTTTCTGTGTTTTTCCTTGTTTTTGAGTTTCACAGAAAAGGAATATCAAACGGAGTCCAAACGGAACGAAACTTCACGAGTTTTTTTCTTGGACCAGAAGACATCAGATGAACTTGGAGTGCATGTGAGGGGAGCTGCGAGGCGGTCACAAGGACGGAGGGCGCGCCCTGGGGGGTAGGCCGCGCCCCCCACCCTTGTGGGCCCCTCGAGCATCTCCTGACCTAATTCTTTAGCCTATATATACCCATATATTCCAGAAACACCAGAGCATTCATCGAAACCACTTTTCCGTCGCCGCAACCTTCCGTTCTCGCAAGATCCCATCTAGAGGCCTTTTCCGGTACTCTCCCAGAGGCGGAATTAACCACAGAGGGCATCTACATCAACCCTATTGTCTTTCGATGAAGTGTGAGTAGTTTACCACAGACCTACGGGTCCATAGCTAGTAGCTAGATGGCTTCTTCTCTCTCTTTGTTCTTCAATACCATGTTCTCCTCGTTGTTCTTGGAGATCTATCCGATGTAATCTTCTTTTGCGGTGTGTTTGTCAAGATCTGATGAATTGTGGGTTCATGATCAGATTATCGATGAATATTATTTGAGTCTTTTCTGAATTCTTATATGAATGATGTAATATCTTAGTAATTCTCTTCGAACTAATACTTTTTTGGCCAACTAGATTGTTATTTCTTGCAATGGGAGAAGTGCTTTGCTTTGGGTTCAATCTTGTGATGCTCAATCCCAGTGACAGAAAGGGACATGACACGTATTCTATTGTTGCCATCGAGGATAACAAGATTGGGTTTTCATCATATTGCATGAGTTAATTCCTCTACATCATGTCATCTTTCTTAAGACGTTACTCTGTTCTTATGAACTTAATACTCTAGATGCATGCTGGATAGCAGTCGATGTGTGGAATAATAGTAGTAGATGCAGGCAGGAGTCGGTCTACTTGTCTCGGACGTGATGCCTATTTTCATCATCATTGCCTTAAATGTCTTTATAATTATTCTCTTTTCTATCAATTATTTGGCAATAATTTGTTCACCCACCATAATATTTGCTATCATGAGAGAAGCCTCTAGTGAAACCCGTGGCCCTCGGGTCTATTTTACATCTTATAAGTTTCAAATCTACTATTTACAATCTTTTACTTTTCAATCTATCAAAAACCCGAAAATATTTACTTTACTTGTTCATCTATCACTCTCGGATCTCACTTTTGCAAATAACCTAGAAGGGATTGACAACCCCTTTATTGTGTTGGGTGCAAGTTGTTTGATTGTTTGTGCAGGTATTTGCGACTTGTGTGTAGTCTCCTACTAGATTGATACCTTGGTTCTCAAAACTGAGGGAAATACTTACGTCACTTTGATGCATCTCCCTTTCCTCTTCAAGGGAAATCCCAACGCAAACTCGGGAAAGTAGCGAGGAAGCAAGAATTCTGACGCCGTTGCCGGGGAAATCTATGCCAAGTCAAGACCCACCTAGTACCCTTCATTAAACGCTCATCTCTTGCATTTACATTATTTGCCATTCGCCTCTAATTTTCCTCTCCCCCACTTCTAAAACGATTTTTCGAAAAGATTTGCCTTTTCTTCGCCCTACTTTTGTTCGCTTGCTTTTTTGTGTGCTTGTGTATTGGATTGCTTGCTTAGTCTCGATGGCTCAAGAAAATACCTAATTGTGTGATTTATCCAACAACAATAATAATGACACTGGTGCAGAACCGGGCAATAGCACCGGTTCGCAAGGCCCTTTAGTGCTGGTTCCATAACCGGCACTAAAGTGTGGTCACTAAAGGCCCCCCCCTTTAGTACCGGTTCAACACGAACCGGTGCTAAAGGGCAACCACGTGGCACGAGCCAGCTCCGTGGGTCGGGAGACCAATCGGTACTACAAGGTTTGGGGGGTTTTTGGCTTTGTGATTTCTTTTTCATTTAATTTTGTGTTTTCCATTTAATTTTTTTCGTTTGCTGGGATTTTACGATACTACACATTGTACACGTTATATATATATATATACGGTCTATTCTCATAACATTATGAGAATAATATTCTCATAACACTTCCGAACTGCATTGCAAAATTGCATTGGAGAGCTAAACGCACCGCACCACAGAGACCAGCGAACTTCATGTTGAAAAAACTGTACGTGTTGTTTTTTGTTACCTTTTTTGCTATAGTTTTTTAACCGTTTATCGGAATTATGCGTGTAATATACCGTTGAAAAGCTATGGAGTAGACGCAACTTTGCCATGTTGAACACTTTTCAAAATTCATCATAGTTTAAGAGCAGTTTCGAAAATCGTGCGGCTCACAACGAATGGCAGCGAGCGTTTTTTGGCGTTTGTTTCTAAACCGCTCGTCGGAACGAAACATATGATACACCGTTGGAAAGGTATCGTCGGCGCACATCTTTTTCGTATCTATTATTTTTTCTAATTCGCTACGGTTTAAGAGCAGTTTTGAATTTACTAAATCGCGGAATTGTGTTTTTCGAATTTTTTCAAATTTTTCGGTACTGTTTTCACTCCAGTTTTTTAACCGTTTGTCGAAACAAGGCGTGTAATATACTGTTGGAAAGCTACGAACGAGGCGCAACTTTCATATGTTGAAATGTTTTTGAGATTCCTTACGGTTTTTAGTTAAATTTGAAAATCGTGC
Source organism: Secale cereale (assembly GCA_902687465.1). Lineage (NCBI taxonomy): Eukaryota > Viridiplantae > Streptophyta > Magnoliopsida > Poales > Poaceae > Secale > Secale cereale. Next base: position 869,086,274 of record LR738715.1, on the reverse strand, counting down.
GGCTGACTACGAACGGCAGCAGCCGTTTTTTCGTGAAATTTTTACAAAACGTTGGCCGAAATGATCCAAATGATACACCGTTGGAAAGATATCGTCGAGACGCTACTTTCTCATGTAGAACACGCCCTCTAATTCATTACGGTTTAAGAGCAGTTTTGAAATTACAAAAATGCGAAAAGTGCACTGCTTCAAACTGAAGAACGCACTGCATCAGACAGTCAAACGAACCTCATTATTTATTTTGTTGGACGTAGATTTTTCTCAGAGTAGTTTTGTTGTCTTTTTTCCAACTTTTTTTTTCGAAGGAAAATGGACCGCAACACTCCCGAAACTGAAGCGGAACACTACCAAAAGTGAACCTCATGATTTGTTGTTGTCTTTTTTCGTACTAATTAATTTTTTTACGCGTGTTTGAGAAGTGTTGAGAAGTGAGCTGCTTTTTCCGATGTGTTTTTGTTTTTGGATCACCAAGTGAACCGCAATGGTTTTTTTATGGCCAACTTCGTGGAGAGAAACAAAGTGAGCTTCAAAGAGTCATTTGCAATGGACTTTTTTTAGACGAAAGTGCACTGCATTTTTACTTGTTTTTAAATGTATTTTGTTCGAAATGAACTATACTGAGGAGTCCTTCGTAGCAGACTTCTTTTTTACCCAAGTGCACTTCACGTTCACTTACCTAACAAACCACCACAAAATCAACCAGACACCTTTCATAGACACCACAAAATTCGTTTTTACTTTGAGAAGTGTTTGAGAAGTGAGCTGCTTTTCCGATGTGTTTTTGTTTTTTGGATCACCAAGTGAACCGCAATGGTTTTTTTATGGCCAGCGGGCGCTTGATCTGGCGGATCTGGTCCGGGCTCTCGAGCTCCGGCGAGAGGCCGCCGTGCACGCACAGGATCTTCTTCTTGTTCTTGCCGTTCTTGCTCCTACCCTCGCGGCCAACGAGCGCCGCCAGCGGTAGGCAGGCGAAGACGGCGTTGACGTCCTTCCAGAGCCTGGCTACGCGGCGGGCGCGGGAGACGCACTCGGAGTAGAAGCCGTACTGCTTGTTAACGGCGTCGCTGTATGTACTGAATCTCGTCAAACACAAAACACATATGTACATATGTATATGTACATATACATATGTACGCTCTACATACATACATACACCAATGCTAATATATATACCACGAGCCATCATCACAAGTTGCTGAAGGCCTGCGTGCCCCGGTTGTACCCGTAGTAGGAGAGGTACCACCGGACGAACTTCTTGAACCCCATCTCGAGGCTGGTGGTGTGCTTGTACCCGAGCTGCTCCCGCGCCAGGCTGATGTTGGCGTGCGTGAAGGGCACGTCCCCGTTCCCGGGCATCTCCACCACGTTCCTCTTGGCCTTCACCCGCAGGTATCGCTCCAGGATCGACACCAGCGTCGGCACCGTCACCGGCGCCGTGTTCCCCAGGTTGAAGATCCTGTACGGCGCCGGCCCGCGCTTCCTCCCGCCGGTGCCCGTGCTCCGCCCCGCCGTGTCCAGCGAGGCCAGGCACCCCCGCACGATGTCGTCGATGTAGGTGAAGTCCCCGGCGAGGTCCACGTGGTCGCGGCCCCGGTAGACGGTGATCGGCTTCCCCTGGAGGATGTTCCGGGTGAAGGAGAAGTAGGCCATGTCCGGCCGCCCCCAGGGCCCGTACACGGTGAAGAAGCGGAGGCCGGTCACGGACAGGCCGTAGATGTGGTTGTATGTGTGGGTGATCTCCTCGCCGGCCTTCTTGGTGGCCGCTTAGAGCGACGCCGGCCGGTCCGCGCGGTGCGCCTTCGAGAAGGGCACCGCGTCGTTGAGCCCGTAGACCGAGGAGGAGGACGCCCACACCACCGCCGGCTGCGGGTCCGCCTCCTTGCACGCCTCCAGGAGGGACACTAGCCCCGCGATGTTGGAGTGCACGTACGACGCCGGGTTCTCCATGGCGTACCGCACCCCGGCTTGCGCCGCCAGGTGGAGGACGTGCGTGAAGGGCACCACGTCGAAGAGCTTGGTGAGCAGGTGGCCGTCGTTGATGTCGCCCTCCACCACGAACACGCCGTGCGACGCCAGCAGCGCGCGCCGGGCCTTCTTCAGCGACGGGTCGTAGTACTTGTTGAAGTTGTCGATGACGACCACGCCGTTGCCGCGCTTCCGGAGGGCCAGCGAGCAGTGCGTGCCCACGAACCCGGCGGCGCCGGTCACCAGCACGGACAGCCCGGCCCCCTCCGCCGACCCGGGCGGCCGGCGGGGCGACGCCGACGCGCGGATCTGGCGCTCCCAGTGCAGCCCGCCCCAGGACGCGGCGAAGTAGCGCGACGAGGTGTCGACGATCTGGCGCTCCCCAATCGGTGGTAGTCGGGTGGGATTTGTATGTGGCCGGTGGGGATGGGTGGGACGGCCTGCGGGGAAAGGTGGGGAGGCAGGTGGTGTGGGGAGGGGGCCGTCGTCTGCGGGCGCTGCAGCGCTAGAAGGCGGCGTGGGGAGCGGGTTGCTGTCCCGGGGCGCTGCCGCGCTAGAAACCTGGGTTAAGTGGGGGTGTTATGAGAATAAGGCTAGTGTTATGAGAATAAGGTCTTAAGGGGTGTTATGAGAATAGACCCACCCTATATATATATATATATATATATATATATATATATATATATATATATATATATATATATATATATATATATATATATATACAATTTCTCCTACATTTTGCCTCGGAGCCAGTGGCATTAGCCTAATTGGTGCCTTCGGAGCACGATGACAATTGGAAGTGGTTCATGGGGCGGTAGCGGGTAATGGTATTCTCTCTTCGGATCTATGACCTGATCGAGCAAAAATCCCGCTATTTCCTCTTGAAGTGCTTGTACGCGCTCCGTTTCTACGAGCTTGTCCCGCACCTCTTTGAACTGTTAAGAAGGAGATCAATATGCATGTTTATTAGTTGTATGACTAGATATCGATAATGGTGTAAAAATTGTGAATAGTGTTCTGACAAACGTACCCATTCCTGTCTTTGAGATCTGCTCCTTTCGGACGTCATCATGCGAATGTTCTCGCAAACGCAGTATGCACATAGATCAGTCCCCTGCGTCTGCTTCAGGGCCTTTCCGAGAATGGAATTTGATCAGATAATAATTAATCAAGCATGATAATTAAAGAGATAATGGCAGCTAGCTAGCTAGCTAGTACTACTTAATTACTTACCTTGGGTCGAAACCATTTCAGGCTTTGTTTCCATTCGCCTGGAGTGATGCTAATGAGCCTTGCCCAAGCCCTGCCCGCCGACAAAGAAAATGAATAAATGGGTTATTAAATAGTTCATATCAGGAAATGATGAACTAAATAAGCCGAGATATATAGTTAATAATGATTGAAATTACCTGTTGACTATCCCTTTCAAGATGGTGTAGTCACTTTGTTTTTTAAGTAGTGAGTCGAGTACTTCAACTATTCCGGCGTCAACTTTAATGATACACAAGATCCAGTGAAATCTGCATGCACACATGTTTGGATGTTTTAATTAAGCGGACATATGTAAGCAAAAACATGTAGCTAGCTAGTAGGCAAAAACAGAAAATTTGTAGTACAAGAGAGTGTGACTCACTCGAAGTTGTAAGGAAGTAGTATATCATCATTGTATTTGAGGCACTTCAAGAACTTTAGCATGCTGTCCTCTACATGCTTTTTATAATATTCACCTAGTTTCCATGTGTATTCATTAACGGTGTTTGGGTCAATGAACCCAATGCCATAGCGTCCAGCTTTTTTCATTTCATACATCTTCATCCTGCATAATACCACAGAAAAGAATATAGTGAGGATAATTACAGGTAATGATCGATCAAAATGATCACTACAGCTAGCTTGAGACTTAAATTACAGAAAGAAATCACTTACAGACAATAGCAACTGACGATAGATTTGTCGAGTGCGTCTTGATTGTATAACTGAAACAGTTCAATATACTCAACGGACACAGCGCTCTCATGGTAGTAATGATCCTTCTTGACTTCCACCATGAGGGACACTCGATTGGAACTCTTGGTAATGTCCATGTACCATTGATGCAATTCATACATTCTCGTTGGGAGCTTCTTGACCTCGTCTGGCTTGACCAAAGGTTCGCGCCGGACATATTTCCGTTTTATTTCCTCCTCTGTAAGCACATGCATGGGCTCGATCTCGAGGAGTTGTCCAACAGTGATGTTGAGAATTTCAGTCTGCTTTATATGCTCCTCGGTTATTACCACATCGCCGTCCCCGGGAACGTAAACTGTTTGCCCACAATAATATTGGGCGCGCGTACTCTCACGTGTTGTTGGCACAACAAGCGAGGGGATCGATTGCGTCGCCTGTTCTCCCAGCTTGGGAACAGTTTTCCCGCATTTTTTGACAGCTGCTTGTTGTTTGCTCGAGCTCGAGCTCGCCTCCTTCTGTAGACGTGCTCGATTTAACTTCCTAATCTGGCGCTCATAGTCTGTGTCAACAGGCTTGGGAGCTGGTGGTTGAGCCATACGAACGAAGTGGTCAATCTTTTCCACAGGCACTTTCTCCCTTGGCGGCGGTGGCGGTTTCGGTCCAAAATGGTCGTCCACTTCTGCCTGCACTATGGCATTGGTTTGCTCCTTGGTCCTGTTGTAAGCTCTCCGAGGAGGATCAGTGAGGCTTGGACCATATTTAGGTCACTTGCCTCCGCCTGTACTTCCTGTACTGCCTCGACTCGTACCGCTATGCACCATAGCTGCGGGGTGTCTCTTCTGCGATTGCTGAGGCGGCGGAGATGGCTGACGGGGCTGAGTTGGACGAGGATGAGTGGCCTGAAGCTGTGCCGGACTTGGAGGAGGAGTGGCCTGAAGTTGTGCCAGACTTGGAGGAGGAGTGGACGTCTGATGCTGTGTCGGACTTGGAGGAGTGGCCTGACGCTTTGTCGGACTTGGAGGAGGAGGAGTGGCCTGACGCGTTGGTGGACTTGCAGGAGCGGGAGTCTGCTGACTCGGTGGCGGACTTCGACGAGGAGTCGGCTGACGCGGTGTCGGTGGCCTTTGAAAGATGATGCAATCCTTTCTCCATAGGATGATACGATGTTTGGCCTCTCCGAGTGTGTGCTCGTCGTCACCTCCAGGAATGTCAAGCTCTAACCCCGAATATTGGTCCACCACCTCATCAACCAAGACACGAGCATAGCCTGCTGGAATCGGGTTGCAATGGAAGGTTGCCTCGGGGAGATTTGTAAAAGCAAGGGCGTCCGCCACCTTCATGGATATGTTCTTCATTTTGAAGTCTAGCTCGCTGTTAGTGTTATCAATGATGTCATCCATGGGGTATCTATCCAGCATTGCGTCGCCCGGGGCGGAACCCACGCTGCTTCTCGGCATGGATGGGGCGGTGGTATGCAATGCTGGATCATCCGCTAGCTGCTGCAGCTACTCAGACCCCCTTTGCTGGCTAAGTGAGTCGATCTGCTCCTGTTGCCGCTGGAATTTGTCTTCCAAGTCCACGTGCTTTGATTCTAGGCCTTGAAGGCGTTCATAGTCCAGCTTCCTCTGCTTCTCCTCCGCAATCTTCCTTCTCGCACGGGTTCTGTAGTCGGCGTTCCAGTCCGAAAACCCCTCATACCACGGCATAGCGCCCTTGCCTCGTGTTCTTCCCGGGTGTTCAGGATTTCCCAGGGCACGCGTAAGCTCGTCGTTCTCTCTGTTGGGCTGGAACACCCCCGTTCGAGCCTCTTCTATTGCAACAAGTAGCTTAACGTCGGCTCCTTTCAGACATGCCTTCCTCGAAACTTCGCCTGTCTTCGGGTCCAACTCCCCCCATGCGCGTAGAACCAAGTCCTGCACCTGGGGGGCCAGCTCCTAGTAATCGGAGTGACACCTGCATCCTCCACCCCTTTCTCAAACTTATCCCACTTAGGCATTGCCACCGCGTAGCCACCTGGCCCCAGCTTATGGAACTTATCCTTTTTTTTCGACATTCTTCTTGTTTATTCTCGACCGTTCCTTAGCTAATTCTGAATCCTTGAATTTCACGAAATCGTCCCAATGAGCACTTTGCATCTCTAGATTTCCCTCGAATACTGGAGTCTTCCTTCCTCCCTTGACGTACTTGTCCAATTCACGATTCTTGTGGTTCTTGAATGCAACCGCCATCTTCCTAAGAGCAGCGTCCTTGACTTTCTGCACATCTTCTTCTGTGAAATGATCTGGTAGGGTGAAATATTCCATGAGAGTATTCCAAAGCAGACTTTTTTGTCTGTCGTCGACAAAAGTAACATCTGCACGTGGCTTTGCTGGCTTTCTCCATTCTTGAAGGGAGATCGAGAGTTGGTCCTTCACAAGAACTCCGCACCGACGAACTAACTTGTCCGCAATCTTCTTAGGTGCTAATGGTTCGCCATTAGGTCTGATTGCCTCGATATTGTACTTTACGCCCTCCTTCAACAATTTGTTCGGGCCTCGTTTCGTCCTGTTGCCTGAAGATTTTCTCGATCCGGATGGCTGAAAGAAGAAAGATCGATTCATTAATATATCTTCAACTCATTTAAAACATGTGAGATCACCAGATATGCCTGCTTATATAAATATATATACCTCGCCGGTCTTTGTTGTTTCAAGATCAACATTTTCTTCGTCATCATCGTAGTTCATGACTTCATCAATTCGGTCGTCGCGATCGAATATCATATCACCCTCTCCGGTGTTGTTTAGAAATTCGGAGCCGTCATAATTTTTTCATTCTGATCATCATCTGGCCCGCGAGGATGGCGTATCATATCGAACAGGCTCTGTTCTCCCTCTCTGCCGGTATTGTCCGCCGTAGCTTTTATTTAACTAATCCAAAATAAATATAAAACAATTAAGTATTCAAATTACATCGTCTCAAATAATAGATATAATATCGAATACATCATCTCCAATAATATATAATCTCGAATACATCGTCTCGAATAATATATAATATCGAATACATCACTGGCTAGGTAGCTAATAAAGATCGAATACTACAGTAGAATCTAGGACACTCGCGGTTCCTGCGGCGTGGGCGGTCGACACCCAAAGAGAAGGAACCCTCACATGATCATAGCTGAAGTGAGATCCCTGAAGAAACTGCCAGGTATTGGAGAACCTGCCGCCCTCTAACGCAACCATGTAGCAATGGACGTGCTCGTCCTCCTCCCTGACACGGCGACGTACCACCTCCGGCGGGGCCGGCTCCCTCCGCATCGAAATTGGCCCACGTGAACGCCACCAAACGAGATCAAGGTCGACGACGGGACCCGGGGCCGGGTTCCTCATCAAGCGGCGCGCCCCTCCAGGCAGCACCTCCCAGTGCCAGCCCGGCGGAGCCGAGTCCCGGACATGGGTCAGCCGGACGTCGTCGCGGACGGGTCGACGGCGAGGATGCGGGCCGGGCATCGTCGAGAACAAATACTAGCTATATGCCCGCAAAAAGTAACATTTTTTTAATGATTGGATTTTGATAACTAAAATTTCTAACATTTATATATAACTAACATTTCTAACAATGCTATATAACTAACATTTCTAATATTTCTATAACTAAAAAACAGAAGAAAAAAATGATAACATTTCTATATATATAACTAACATTTGTATAACATTTCTAATATTTCTAGAACTAAAAAAAGAAAAATTTCTAACTTTTTTATAACTAATACTATATGCAAACATAACATTCTAAATTTCTATAACTAAAATTATAAGAAACTAAAAAAAAATTGATCATCGTCTAACAATTAGAAAGTTAATCTAATTCACCTAGCTAAAACTTACATTTCTAAAATTCCTAACATTTCTATATAACTAACATTTCTATATACTGTTTAAAATTAATCTAATTCATCTATCTAAAACTAAAATTTCTAAATGAATTGTATAAAAAACAGAAAAAGTGTGTGTGTGTGTGTGCGAGGGGCCAGGGGAGAGGGCCTCACCGCGCGGGTGATACGTCCAAAACGTATCTATAATTTCTGCTTGCTCCATGCCTCTTTTGTGTGATATTGCTATGATATTTATGCACTTCCATACACTTTTGATCATATTTGGACTAACCTGTTAACTCAGGGAACCCCAGTGCCAGTTTCTGTTTTCTGCTGTTTTTGCATTTCAGGTTTTCTCATTACTTAAATTGCCAGAAAAATTCCGGGAAAAATATATAAAAAATCAGCGCTCCAGAAGCTTCCGTGCGGCCAAAGTAGGGCCAGAGGGGGGCCACCAGGGCTCCAGGCGCCCTGGGGGCGCGGCCCCCCTCCTGGCCGCGCCGGGGGGGGGGGGGG
>LR738715.1:869058466-869077902 GCA_902687465.1 Secale cereale | reverse complement strand
GGGCCCCCCTGACCTCCGCTGACGCCCCCCTTTAGCATATTTTTTACACCGCGTCGCAGAAACCCTGATTCCGGACCCCTTTTCTCCAGAAGCTATTCCGATCTCCGCCGCCATCGCCACCAAGTTTCGGGGGACCAGAATTCCTGTGCCGGCACCCTGTCGGGACGGGGAAGTGCCCCCGGATTCATCTTCATCGACGTTGCTTCCTCCCTCCATGATGCGGGAGTAGTTCCTCCTCGGGGCTGAGGTTTCTACCAGTGGCTATGTGGTCAATTCTCTCTCCCATGATGTGATCTTCGTTGGGATCATAGGCTATGTTAATCTAGGGTGATCCCATGATATTTCCCCTTCCTCTATGTATTGGATTGATGTACTCACTTGTCTTTATTTAGTATAATGCCCGAGACCATGGTGACAGCGGTCTATTGGACATGGGTTAGAAGAATATTTTCATGAGTGATTTCCTCTTTTGTGTTTTGATTGAAGATTGAGAGTCTCTTGGTGCTTGTCTTTGACTATCCTTTAGATATGTTGTGGTGATTGTGGTACTCTCTTTGGATGGCCGCGGTGACATTGGGAAATCCATAGATTGAGAACTACGAACTTTGAGGTGTGCTTTTATAGCCCTACATAATTCTCGTCCTCTCTTGACCACGAAGGAATGACCTCCGGGTGCGTCTCCATTGCATGTTTTATGGGAAATATCACGTGACTCGATTATGTTAATGTTGTTGGGAGTTGCCACTAGTGAAAGTATGAAGCCTAGGTCTTGTTTCCACCATTGCAATACCATTTGTGCTCACGTTTACCACTTGTTTGCTTGCTGCACTTTTTATTACAGATTTATATTACTTTGTTTTGCCATCCATATCACTTGCCATTTAACATCTCTTCGCCGAACTAGTGCACCTATACATCTGACAAGTGTATTAGGTGTGTTGGGGACACAAGAGACTTCTTGCATCTTGATTGCAGGGTTGCTTGAAAGGGGTACGTTCAACCTCCACTTCCCTGAGTTCGATAAACCTTGGGTTACTCACTTAAGGGAAATTTGCTGCTGTCCTACAAACCTCTGCTCTTGGAGGCCCAACAATGTCTACAAGAATAGAAGCATGTGTAGACATCAAGCTATTTCTAGCGCCGTTGCCGGGGAAGTGAGGTAAGTGAAGGTACCTTCTCTAGATCTTGCAATTAAATCTTTTTGTTTCTTGTTTTTATTTTCACTAGTTATGTTTATGGAAAACCGCAATCTTAGTTCGCTGCTTGGGGAAGGCCGCTTTACCACACCCGTGGTAGAGAAGTCTCCTCCACCTACTGAATGTATCCCGTTCAAAATACCGCTTGGGATAATTGAAATAATTAGGAATGATTGTTATGATGGGACAGTCAATCCTTGTATTTATTTGTTGAAACTTACAGAACTTTGTGAGTTGTTTAAGATTTCAGGTTTGACAAGAGATGGAGTCATGAGGAAATTATTTGCCTTGTCACTAAAAGGAAAAGCATTGGAATGGTATAGGCTACTAGATGACTCTCACCTGCTGGATTGGGAAGAGATCCAGTCTCTCTTTTACTCCAAGTTTTATCCTCTTTGTCGGTGTACTAAGGTAGGGGTACCTCAGTACCCCAACTTGTGCACGGGCAGTTGCAGCTTCCCGCGGCAGGGTTTACCGCGTGCTCGCCGGAGACCTTCCTGCTCCATATTAAACCATTCAAAAACAAAGTATACAAGACAGAAGATCGAGACCCCGACAAGCGGAGCTTGCCGGGAAGGCCGTTCTAGGCTCGAGGTTACCTCACTCACGCGAGGCCCTGGCAAGAGGAGCTTGCCAGAAAGACTAGAAGATCACATCATAGAAGACCCGGCGAGGGCCCGGGAAGCGGCAAGCTTCAGAGCCCGGCAAGCTCCCGGGCCCGGCAAGGTCAAGACCCCGGCAAGGTGCTTGCCGGGAGAGCTGCGCTGTGTGCCCGCGCTCCAGCTCATCAGCTCACGCGTCGCCCTGGGGTCATTCCAGGGACGCGTGGCGGATGGCTGCGCAGCCTGGGGGACACGGTGGCACTTTGCGGTGGTGAAGCCATCGCCGTGGCAAACGGAGACGCAAGGGCGGGAGCTTTTGGGGTCGACGGCGACGGGCATTAAATGCCCTTGTCCCCCACTGTCAAAGTAGGTGGCGACCACTGTTCGCGCACTGTAGCTCCACTATTCCCGCACTGTTACAACTACCACCTCTTTTACATTTTTACCCCTTTCTCCTACGTTGACACCTGTCGGTGACCCCTTGCACTATAAAAGGAGGCCCATGCACAACGTGGAGGGGGTTCGGAACCTAGATCACTCATACGCTCGGTGTAGCTGCTTCTTCAAGCTCCCGAGCTCTCCAACTCAATACACAACTAAGCAGGAGTAGGGTTTTACGCGTCTACCGCGGCCCGAACCTGGGTAAAACTGCCCGCGTGCTCGCTACGATCTGCTCTTCGTGCTCCCTCCGCCCTCGTACCGCACAGACAAGGGGCTCCGGTCCCATAGGTGTTCGTGGCGGACAGTTTCCCCCGACATCTTTGGCGCGCCAGGTAGGGGGTGTCGAGGTTGTGCAAATCTGATCCGGCGTTCGCGCGGGCGCATTCTTCATCAACCTCTCCAGTTCATTCAGCAACTTCATCAGCAACAGCACCATGGCCCCGAAGAAGAAGGCTTCGGAGGTCGGAGGCCCGTCTGCGTCTCATCCGCCGCCACCAGAGCCAACGGTGGGCGGGGGAGACGCCGTCGGAAGGGTGGTCGCCGGCGAGGACACTCGCGGCGCCACCAAATCCAAGGACAAGACGGACGACCGAGCCTCGGTCTCCGTGGACGCGCCGCGTCCATCTCAGCATACGACAACCCAGCCGCGCCATACCACAGGAGGTGGTATCCGCTTGCTGGGACAAGGGCAAACCGGAGGCTCACGGGACGCCCCGGACCACCGTCCGGGCACAAGCAAAGCGAAGGCGCCGGAGCGGGACCCTGCTCCTTCTAACGTTGTTAGGAGTCCGAGCATATCCCGCTCCTCGCACCGCTCACCCCCGTTCCCCTCCACTCCAGCAGAAGCGCTCGCAAGGGCGCAACTGCTCCTCGACTTCCCTCCAGCGGCAGACAAGGCCGAAGACTGGAGGGCCACCATCCAGAGCCTGATAGCCTTCGCCAACAACGATTCTCCACAGCAGCCGGCGGCCTCGCGGCCGCGGCAAGCTGAGAAGACGAAGGCCGATGGCGACAAGACCGCCGGGGGTGCGACAAGCGCGCACTCCCCGCCGTGGAAGCAGAAGACGCCGCCCCACCGGAACAACGCCGACGACGGCTCCACGGCATCGTCGGATCCGCGGGCCCGTCGGGACCAGCGCCAGGTCCTCGACGACCGGCGACAAGAAGACGCTCGCACCACAATCGAGCGCCGCCGAGAAGCTCGGCGACAATCGGATCATAGGGCTGGGAACGCGGTCGACGCGCGCGCGCCCGGTGAACCAGGCGACTTGCCGTACGCGGCAGGCTGCCCTGCGTTCACTCGCGAGCTGCGGCGCGTCCAGTGGCCCAAAATGAAGAATTTCAAGCCCGACGTACCGGAGAAGTACGACGGCAAGACGCACCCCTCAGAATTCCTCAGCGTCTACACCATCGCGGTGCAGGCTGCTGGGGGGCGCGACGAGAAGATCTTGGCAAACTACTTCCCGCTCGTGCTTAAGCCGAACGTCCGTTCGTGGCTTATGCACTTGCCGGAAGGTTCCATCTCTTCTTGGGCCGACCTTTGCCACCAGCTTGTTGGTGCCTTCACCGGCGGCCACAAACCCCACGGCCAGGAGAGCGATCTCCACATTCTGGCCCAGAAGGAAGGAGAGTCCCTGCGCAAGTACATTCAACGCTTCAGCCGTGTGCAGCACAACATCCCTGATGTCCACCCTGCCGCGGTTATCAGCGCGTTCCATCAGAACGTGCGTAACCGCCGCATGCGTGAGGAAATGGCGATGACCAAGATTCGGGATGTCAGCGAGCTCTATGCTCTGGCTGACAAGTGCGCACGCGCAGAAGAGGGGAGGAGACTCCCCGGGGAGGATGCTGGCGCAGGAGGAAGCGACAGCGACGACGCCGCCCCGGCAAAGAAGAGCCGGCGGCGGAACAACAGAAGGAAGAATAAGAAGGAAGTGCTTGCCGTCGAGAAGTCCGGCAAGGAGGCTCCCGTCAAGCAAACACAGGCTGGCGGCTCCGGCAAGGAGCCTGCCCCTGTAGCGGCAGCCGACAAGCAGGACGACTCCGACAAGCAATACTGCAAGATCCACCGCACCAAGGGCCACGACCTCTCCAACTGCAAGCGCGTCGAGTATCTTGTCGAGCAGCAGAAGGCTGAGTACGAGAGGCGCGACAAGGAGAAGGCCCAAGGTGGCGGGGGAGAGCCAAGCAAGAAGCGGCCGTTCGCTGGCCGAGGAGGACGCCGCGGCAAGGCCAAGCAGCGGCAAGGTGATCGACCTCCCCGGGGCCGCGACAAGGACGAAGAGGACGACGATGAAGACATGGAGGATGAGGATAACAGCGAGCAGGAGTTCCAGAAGGCCACGGAAGTCCTGTGCGTCGACGGTGGCGCCTCTCTGCACACCTCCCACCGCCAACTAAAGCAGTGGGTGCGTGAGGTGAATGCAGCAGAGCCGCCCGTGGAGTCGCGCAGGCTCCTCAAATGGTCCAGCACGCCCATCATTTTTGATCTTGAGGATCACCCTGACTGCACCACTGCGGTCGGGTGCTTGCCGATGCTGGTTTCTCCCACCATCCGCAACCTCAAGGTCACCAAAATGTTGGTTGACGGCGGGGCCGGGCTGAACTTGATCTCCTCTGCTGTGATCAAGAAACTCCAAATTCCAGATGGCGAGCTCGAAGAAACCGGTTCTTTCCAAGGAATCAACCCGGGAAGGAGCAAGCCCAAGGGAAAGATCACTCTGCCGGTGACCTTTGGCGGGGAGCTCAACTTCAGGACTAAGCGCATCACTTTCGACGTGGCCGATATTCCATTGCCATACAATGGAATACTTGGCCGTCCTGCCCTCGCCAAGTTCATGGCAGCTTCCCATTATGCTTACAACGTACTCAAGATGCCGGGGCCGATAAGCGTCATCACTGTCCACGGCGACAAGAAGGATGCGCTTGTCTGCGCCGACAAGATCTACCGGGATGCAGCAGCTGCGGCAGAAAAGGACACAGTTGCCGCTGAAGCTCCCAGGGGGAAGAAGACGAAGACCAAGTCCGGCAAGTGCTCTGGGGCCCACTCCGGCAACCGCACCTCTTCGGAGTGCTGCGCTGCCGTCGAGGACGTTCCATCGAGCTCCACCGGCAAGTGTAAGAAAGGGATGGCCGCTCCTCCGGCAACCAAGAAGGTGTCCGCCAAGGAGGACGGCACTGGTGGTACCTTCACCATCAGTGCCACGCTTGACAGCAAATAGGAAAGCGCGCTCGTTGCCTTCCTGCGGGCGAATGTCGATGTGTTTGCCTGGCAACCATCTGACATCCCCGGTGTTCCCAGGAAGGTAATTGAGCACAAGCTTGCTGTTTGTCCTCATGCGCGGCCCATCAAGCAGAAAGTGAGAAAGCAAGCCGTGGAGCGCCAAGAATTTATCAATGAAGAGATCAAGAAGCTAGAGGCAGCAGGCCTAGTTAGAGGTGTGATCCATCCGACGTGGTTGGCAAATCCAGTCGTCGTGCGCAAGGCCAACGGGAAATGGAGACTGTGTATAGACTTCACCGATGTGAATAAAGCATGTCCCAAGGATCCATTCCCTTTGCCGCGCATTGACCAGATCGTTGACTCCACTGCCGGATGTGAGCTACTCTGTTTTCTTGATGCATATTCAGGCTACCATCAGATCTTTATGGCCAAAGAGGATGAAGAGAAGACTGCATTTATCACTCCATGTGGCACTTATTGCTTCATACGCATGCCATTTGGACTGAAGAATGCAGGATCAACGTTTGCAAGGGTAGTGTACACTGCTTTCGAGCCGCAGATCCACAGAAATGTAGAGGCTTACATGGATGACATCGTGGTGAAGAGTAAGAGCAAGGAAACGGCGGAAGTTCTCGGACGCCTTGTTGACGCTGTCCACCAAGGCTCGCTCCTTGCGGAGCTCCTCCTTCAACTTGGTCTCCCGATCCCGGGCGGCGTCAAGCGAATCCTTCAGTGTGAAGACCTTCAGCTCCAGGTCCTCGATGGAGTCCTTGGCGGCCTTCAACTCGTCGCCCGTCTCAGAAAGACGCACCTGGAGTTCTGAGTTAGTGTGGGCGTCCTTCTCGCGCTCTATATTGAGCGCGGCGACCTTCTCCACGCTCGCCTTCAGCGACTCCTCCAGCTGCGCGACCTTGGCGGCGAGCTCCTCCTTGGCGGTCTCCGCAGTAGCCGCGGCAGCTCTCGCCTCCTTCAGCTCCCCGCCAAGGGCCTGCTCCCGAGCGGAAAGTTCTTCCTCGTGGGCGTCGAGGTTGACCTTCCGCTGGGCGAGTTCTCCTTCTCGCCGGGACAGCTCCACCCCGGCGAGCCGCTGCTGCTCTTCGGCCTCGGCCTTCTCCAGCACCCACTCTTGGTACTCTCCGGCGAGTCGCTCGCGCTCCTCCGCCACCTCGCGGAGGGCCGCCTGGTTGGCGGCGCTGAGCTCCGCCGCACGCTTCTCCATCTCCGCGGCGGCCTTGGCGGCGAGGGCCTCCCGACAAGCAAGCTTCGCCTGCCTGGCCCGGTAAAGGGCCAGGAGCTGGTGAAGCAGCTTCTCCTCCTCGGGCCCTTCACTCCCGCCGGGCGCCTCGACAATCTTCAGGCCCGCGGAGGCAAGGACCTCCCCATCAAATGCCTCGCCCTCCGCGGGAGCTCGCGACGAAGAACCCCACGGCACTTGGATGAAGACGCCGTTGGGGGCTTCGAGATAATAGGCGGTCTGCTCCGTTCCGGCGGAGGGGTCGGCGGCCGGCGCAGCACTTGATGCTCCCGCCGCCTCCGGGCCGGCGGTGCGGTCGCCGTCCCCCTCCCCGGCCGCTACATCTGCAGCCGGAGAGGTCTCCTGCGCGGCCGGCTCGGCGGCTCCCGCCGTGTCCTCGGCGACAGGGGCGTCGCCGCCGCCGCCCTGCGCGCCCTCCTCCTCGAGGTTGATGACCTCCGTCTCCATCTGCTCGGGGGGAGGAGGATCTAGAAGAAGAAGAAGAAGCAAAAGAAGCTCAAGCAAATATCCAAAAAGAAACAGCGCCAAGAAGACGAAGTTGCAAGACCTACCTTGGCGGACGTCGTCAGCGGTGGGCTCCCTCGCCGGGGAGCTCTGCCTTGGCGGAGTGGCCGCCCTCGCCGGGCTGCTCGCCCTTGGCGTGGTACTCGCCCTTGGCGGAGTACCCGCCCTTGGCGGAGCACTCTCCCTTACCGGAGAATTCGGCCTTGGCGGGGACGGTGGGGCCTGCGGCTCCTCGGGGGCGGCCTCCGGACGCTCCTGCGGCTGTGGCTCCACCTCTGCACAAGTCAAGACGAAAATATCAAGATACTGAAACAAGACAAAATCTCCAAGCGCGCACTACAAATGGAAATACAGAACCCAGACTTACGCTGGGGGCTGCGCTGGGGGCTGCTCCTCGGAGCAGCGCTCGCGTCCGGCAAGCTTGGCTCCGGCACGTCCCCAGTTGCCGCGGTGGGCGAGTCATCCGCGACCTCGACCACGGGCACCTTGGCTTTCTTCGCCGCGCGCTGGGCCAAGGTCCTGAAATCAAAGCAAAGAAACAAGATCAGCATCAACAATAACCAGGACGAAATTTGAGAAGATGAAGGATATCGAGTTCTTACTCCTGCTCCTCCTCGTCGTCGTCGCTCAAGGCGGAGAAGTCGAACTCCACCTGGGGCGCGTCTGCGCGAGGAGCGGGAGGCGAAGACTCCCTCGGGCGCTTGGCGGTCCCCGGGGCTGGGGGCTGCGAAGGCCCAGCCCCCGTGGTAGCCGGGGCCCGAGGGGCGGGCGGAGCCGTCGCTCCGCTCTGCGAGGACTCCTATCTGCTCGGCGCCGGCCTGCGAGGCGCCTCTGCCATGGCCTGCGCGCGGGCCGTCTCCGCTGTGGCTGGTGCGCCGGTCGCCCCCGGCGCAGCTTGACCTCCCCGGGAAGCTCGCGCTGCCCGGCGAGCTGGTTGTTGCCGGGGGGCCTGCTCTCTCTCCCCCGTCGCCGTCTTGCGGATGCGCTTAAGTGGAGACCGCCTAGGGCTTGCCCGGGGCGGGGAGGTCTCCGACGAGGAGAGGTCGTCGGCGTAGAGCTCCGTGGACCCGCCGGAGTCCTCGGCGGCCTCGGCGTCCTCCTCCTCCTCCTCCTCCCCGGCTGGCTTGCTAGACCTAGCGCCCTGCGCCGCGGCCTCCTTCCCTCCGGCGCCTCCGCTCCCTGCGGCGCCCCTGTTCCCTCCGGCGGCGTGACTTCTCGCCGCGGCCTCCATCTGGATCCCGATGATCCCGGAGTGCCTCAAGGACGGGACTCCGGCGAGCGCGTCGGGGGGCAGCTGCAGCAGCCTGCGGATCTCCGCCTCTTCGGCTTGGCAGGACGCCTCCGCAGCGTATGCCTCGTCGGGCGTGTAGCCGAACTCCCCTGCCGCTGCGGCTACAGCGGCCTCTTCAACCCGAGAAGCGATATACGCAATCTCTTGGTCGGTGGTGTCCCGCGTCAGTTCCCGGGTCTCGTTCTTGTTCTTCGCCACCTCCACGAGGTTGTCGAAGAAGCTGAGGATGTCTATTGACTTGGGCGGAATCCACGTGCGGTCCACGCCGTGCGAATCACACGCGGGCATCATGGCGCGGAGAGGATCACAAGCTGTGCTGTTGCAAAGGGGCACCACTCCCCGGGGCCCCCTGAACCATTCCGGGTGGGCCGGGTCGTGCTTAAACAGCTCCCGGACCATCCCCTTCAGCTCCAGCGACGTGAAGTTGTAATTGAGCCCGGGCCGCAACCTCATGATATCCGCCGAGTTGCCGTACTCCCAGGCCGGTCTTTTCCTGTCTTGGAGAGGGGCGATGCGGCGGCGGAGGAAGTCTGTGCCTACTTCTGCGACAGATAGCCTGGCGGTCCGGAGGCGCAGAATCCTGATGAGGGCGACGTTGAGCTTGCCGTCGTCCGAATCCAGCTCGCTCCAGTCCCTGCCGCGCACGATGGGCGTTGTGCGCGGCGCGGTGAAGGATTGCGGCTGGTCCTCGACAATCCAGCACCATTCAGCACGCCACTCCTCCCACTTGCCGCGGAGCTCCCCCGGCAAGTAAGACTCCTTCTTGTTCAGACGGAAAACCCAAGAAATTCTTCCGGAGAGGGGGGCACCGGCCTCTACTCTAGCGGTGAAGAAGTGCCTGAACAGAGCTACGTTTGGGTGTATTCCTATATAGTTTTCGCACATATGTGCGAAAACCGCCATTGTGAGGATGGCGTTGGGGGTGAAGTCAAGAAGATGGAGGCCGTAGGTGTGCATTATGTCACAGAAGAAATTAGAAAAAGGAGGGCAAAGACCGCAGTGGAAGAAGGCTGCAAAGAAATAATACCCGCCGGGGTAGTTGTCCTTGGCGGCGGCCGGATAAGCTCGGGTGCGGGGGTGCGCCTTGGTTCCCTTGGACCAGAACAAGCAGTACTTGTTCCAGAGCTCCCGCGCGCCGAGCCTTGGCGGGAAGACGAGGTTCCGCTTCCGATACGCGGTAAGCTTCGCCGCTTGCTCCGACTTTTCCTTCTTGGCCTTCTCCGCCTTCGCCTTCTCGGTCTTCGGGGCCATGGCGGAGGCGGCGGAGGAAGGGGGACGAAGAGCCTGGCGGCGCCGGAGATGCAGACGGCGGCGGCGGAGGTGTGGAGGCGGAGCGCAAAGGGGATCTCTGGAGGAAGAAGAGGATGCAATGAAAGCGTAAGGAGGGGAACCGCTCCTGCTTCCTCTGCTTTTATGGGGAAGTGGGGGGCGTTTCGCTCTTTCCATTGAAAGAACGTGGGCACGTCCCATCCCACGACGCCGCAATCGACGCGTGCCGTTACAGGGGGATGCGGCGGATACGGAAGTGGATTCGGCGCGCCGTGGGGCGCGTGTGCCCGTGCACTGTTTTGGGCCTGGCCCAACAGCGCTCGGCACCGTGTGTGGCCCAGGCCCGGGGGCTCCTGTCGGTGTACTAAGGTAGGGGTACCTCAGTACCCCAACTTGTGCACGGGCAGTTGCAGCTTCCCGCGGCAGGGTTTACCGCGTGCTCGCCGGAGACCTTCCTGCTCCATATTAAACCATTCAAAAACAAAGTATACAAGACAGAAGATCGAGACCCCGACAAGCGGAGCTTGCCGGGAAGGCCGTTCTAGGCTCGAGGTTACCTCACTCACGCGAGGCCCTGGCAAGAGGAGCTTGCCAGGAAGACTAGAAGATCACATCATAGAAGACCCGGCGAGGGCCCGGGAAGCGGCAAGCTTCAGAGCCCGGCAAGCTCCCGGGCCCGGCAAGGTCAAGACCCCGGCAAGGTGCTTGCCGGGAGAGCTGCGCTGTGTGCCCGCGCTCCAGCTCATCAGCTCACGCGTCGCCCTGGGGTCATTCCAGGGACGTGTGGCGGATGGCTGCGCAGCCTGGGGGACACGGTGGCACTCCGCGGTGGTGAAGCCATCGCCGTGGCAAACGGAGACGCAAGGGCGGGAGCTTTTGGGGTCGACGGCGACAGGCATTAAATGCCCTTGTCCCCCACTGTCAAAGTAGGTGGCGACCACTGTTCGCGCACTGTAGCTCCACTATTCCCGCACTGTTACAACTACCACCTCTTTTACATTTTTACCCCTTTCTCCTACGTTGACACCTGTCGGTGACCCCTTGCACTATAAAAGGAGGCCCATGCACAACGTGGAGGGGGTTCGGAACCTAGATCACTCATACGCTCGGTGTAGCTGCTTCTTCAAGCTCCCGAGCTCTCCAACTCAATACACAACTAAGCAGGAGTAGGGTTTTACGCGTCTACCGCGGCCCGAACCTGGGTAAAACTGCCCGCGTGCTCGCTACGATCTGCTCTTCGTGCTCCCTCCGCCCTCGTACCGCACAGACAAGGGGCTCCGGTCCCATAGGTGTTCGTGGCGGACAGTTTCCCCCGACACTCTTCATGAAGTCCATGAGAATAGGAATTATGTTTATAATTTCTATCCTCATGACGGAGAGAGCATAGCTCAAGCTTGGGGGAGACTGAAAACGTTAATGCTAAAATGTCCTAACCATGGGCTCCCCAAAGATATGATTATTACTAATTTCTATGTGAGGCTCTCTCGACAGGATAAAGATTTGCTCGATGCTTCCTCTATGGGTTCTTTCACAAACGAAAAGATTGATGCTAAATGGGAACTCCTTGAAAGAATTCAACGCAACACTGAAGATTAGGAGATCGACAAAGGTAAAGAGTCAGGTATAATTTATGAGTATGATTGCATTAAGTCCTTTGTTGAAACTACAAGTTTTAATAAGTTTAGTGCTAAGTTTGGGCTTGATTCTCAACTCCTTGTTGATTTCCTCAAATATTTTGCTTCACATCTTAATATGCCTAGGGAGGATTGGATCAAGCATCATGAACCTTTTAAAGAGATTTGCAAAAAAAATGAAATTGTTCATGATGATTGCAACATGCATGATCCAATTCCTAAAAATGAAGTTTTATATAAGCATGTTAATTTTTGTGGTGTGGATAGACCTTGTGAAAGGCCTATGATTGAAGAAGAGAAGTATTGTAAGCAACATAAGCATGAAAGAACAATCACTTGGGTCAGAGATTTAAATAAAATTGCTAGAGAATTGTGTGACCTTTATCCTTTTACTTGTGAACTTTGCTTTATAGAGGGTCACTTTAATTTTCAATGCATGCACTTTCAAAATATAACTGTTAACCAGTTGTGTGATAACATGATCACCTCTGATCTTTATGATGAGCTTATGTTATTTTTGATGTGTGAGGAGTTATCAGAAAAGACTTCTTGGCTAGATGTTAATGCCATAGGAATAAAAAACACTTTGCAAAATTGCAATCTCTATTGTGTTGTTAATTGCCATGAAAATGATTACATAAGTAAGATTAGAAAGGAGGGAACTTTACCAAAGTATAAAAATGTCTCTTATATTTCTGCTAATAAAAAGGAGAGTTTCTCCCAAGTTTCCCCTCTTGTTTCTAATGATAAACCAGGATATGTGGAGAAGCTTCATCTCCAACACTCCCTCCTAAGGTAAAGAAGAAGAAAAAGAAGAGGAGGAGGAAGAGAAGCAAGAAGGAAGAAGAGTGGGTATCAACTTGGCCTGAGCATATTCCTCCCATCAACTTTTATCCTAACGGTTGTAAGTTTAAAGAAGAAGCTGAAGTTTATTGCCTTAATTATCATCTTGATGATACGTCCGTAGGTACTATTGAAGATGATTTTGATTATGATATGCATGTTACTTATTGTGATTGGGAAAATGATGATAATGCTACTTATGATCTTGAAAATCTTTTTGGTACCAACTCTGAAAGTGATGATATGGAAAGCTCTAAGCTTGGGGATGATAGGATTGCAAATCCTTTACCCACTAGTGATGTGACAATTGATAATTCTTTTGCTAGTAAGAATAAAGACAACATGTTTACAAATATAGTTGCTAGCAATGATAATGCTCTTCTCTACTATGATGATGTTGTAACTCCAATCTATAGTGATTATAAAGGTACCTATGACATAAGGAGAAATTATCCTTATGAAACTTGTCATAATCATGGAGGGAATTACTCCCTTGATGAACACCATCTTCCTAATACACAATTAATCTATAGTGTTCAAGTTGTTTATGATAGTCCTACTCCCACTATTACCAATGAGAAAGATTATGCTTATGTGGAGAGTAAGAGTACCTTTTTGCATGTGGATCATGGTAACAATGCTTTATGTGATGCTTATATTGTTGAGTTTATTCGTGATCCCACTGAAAATTGTTATGAGAAGGGAACATATGGTTATAGATATTTCAATAATATCAAGTTCCGTCTCTTTATGTTGAAGGTTTTGAAGCTGCACTTGTTTTGTCTTCCTATGCTTATTGCTTGTGCTTCAATGAACTATGCATAGGAAGCATGTTAGGCTTAAATGTGTTTGATATTTGCTTCTTGATGCTCTCTTTTGTTCTTCAACTCTTATTCCTACGAGAGCATCATTAAAGTCTTAAGCCTATCTTTATGGCTATAAAGAAAGAGCTCTAGGGAGACAACCCTTGTTATCTTTGCTTTCAGCTTGTTCTTTCATTTTTTAGTGGTCTTGATGTTTGTTACTTCTGTAGCAACATCATTGTATCTTTATTTTTCAGCTTTGTGCCAAGTTTAGCCTCTGATTGCAAGGAAGTTCAAAAGTTGTGACGTGCTGTCCAGGAAACAGATTCTGTCCTTGGACAGAAAAATTCGTATAAAATCACCAGATCATCTTTTTGGTCTGAATTTTTTCGACAGCGTGCTCTATACAATTGGCTTTCGGGCTTCTGTTCTGAGTTTTTTGATTTGAGTTGCAGAAGTGCCCCGAACAAATTATTTACTACCTGCTGGTCTGTTTTTCACAGATTCTGTCCTGTTTTGCCTTTTCTTCGTTTTGCAAACCTTGAGCTTGCTTTTTCTTTGCAAAAACCTTTTGGCAATCCTGAGAAACAGTAGACCTTCAAGATTATCTTTATTTCCAGAAAGGAAAAATTGTTTTATTATGGGTACTAACCTCGCTAATCAGATTATGATGAGTTATGTATGAAGGGAGTTTTAAAGTGTGCGAGGGAAGATGATAAAAAGATTCAGGAGGGTCAAACGCTCAAGCTTGGGGATGCCCCCGTGCACCCCCAAGAAATATTCAAGAAGACTCAAGCGTCTAAGCTTGGGGATGCCCCGGTGCATCCCCTTCTCCATCAACAATTATCAGTTCATCTTTCGTTCCACTATATTTTAATCACTTCATGTGTTATGTGCTATGCTTGGAGCGTCTTGCTTTTAGTTTCCTTTTTAGTTTCCTTTAGCTTTGCTTGCTTTTCATAACAAGTTGGAACCCATCTTTCTTTGTGTGGGAGAGAAACACGCTCCACTTCAACCTAGAACATAACATATGATTTTCATGTTTATCTTTGCTGTGTATGTTCTTTATCTTTCAATAGCTACTGTCATGTTCAGCTCTTAGTTTTCATGCTTTTCTTTTTAAAGAGCTTTTGTTTAGTTGGTTGCTGGAACTCTCTTGAGTTATCATGCTTATCTTGCTAAGAGAGTTGGCTTCTGTTGCACTGGTTGATACGTCTATGATAAAAATGCTATGTGCATAATGGTGCTTAGTAGTTCATGTTTTCTTATGGTTAGTCTCAAATAGCTGGGGGGTTCTTAATGTGTTGTTGAAGTACCAACATGATTTGTTTGCCTATGATGTGGTATGGTTTAGTGATATCTTCCTCCAAGAATTTATTTTGATTGACTTGGCATATGCTCACGCATATTTAAGACTGTAAAGAAAGTCTATCAAGCCTTGATGATCTTTAATTTCTGAGTAGCGATATAACTTCCATGCCCGATTCAATGTTGCTTTGTCGCTCTGCATGATTATGACCGTCATTGCTCTCTTAGTTGGTCGCTCCCAGTCTTTTGCTAACCTTCACCTGTACTAAGCGGACTGACTGCTTGTGCATCCAAAATCCTTTAAACCAGTTATGCCATATGAGTCCACCATACCTTCCTATACATGGTATTTACTTGCCATTCCTAACGAAGACTTTCGTGTACCATCTCGAAATTAATCAAAAAAGCATTTCTCTTTTGTGCCTCTGTTTTAGCTCATGAGGAAGTAGTAGTTAATTCATGATCTTTTTAGGTTGGACAAGCTTCACCCCGGGATTGCATGTCTAATGTGCAAACCCCTAATACGAGAAGGAACTAGCAAAGAGTGCACCTGGCTCATTAAAAAATAATACAACAAACAAACCCTCCTTCACGCTTTGTTCATGAGAAATCAGAAAACTTTGGCAGTGATAAACAAAGGAGATTAAGAGGATGTGATCGTCCTCATGCGGGAGCCGTTCCTCGAAACTTGTCCAGGTCGAGAAATAATTGAGTTATCTACTAGCATTCGTTGACGAAATAAACATATCCCAAAAATAATTTTACCTCTGTTTTTAAAAAACCAAGAGCTCTGGTACATGTTTAGTTTTTGTTTCCGACCACGGGTTTTCAACCTTGCCATCAAAAGCCACGGTTCGCAAGTCTCCACCTTCTTTAAAGCACCAACTATTGAGAGCATGATTGTCATTCTGAGTGTAATGTGCATTGTCCCAAAGTACCATTGTCTTTTGCATGATTATGATATCGTTTATTCTGAAATCATTGTATCTAGTCGTCACTTAAACCTTGGAGGTGCCCCTGCATTTATGTTTTGCTTCACTAAAGGGGGCAAGCGAGGTACCACTTTATCATATTTGCACACCATGCTCACTACAAATCTATTTGATGTTTCAGTATCATATTGTAAAACTTTCAGTTCTTTGTGATTTTCTCATGAGGCAACTTAATTACTACAGATTCATTGTCTCAGTAAGCTTTTGTCATGTGACTGTGAAAAGTCCTTATATGGTTAATAGCATGTCACCACAGAAATTATGCTTGTTATCATTTACCTACTCGAGGACGAGCAGGAATTAAGCTTGGGGATGTTGATACGTCCAAAACGTATCTGTAATTTCTGCTTGCTCCATGCCTCTTTTGTGTGATATTGCTATGATATTTATGCACTTCCATACACTTTTGATCATATTTGGACTAACCTATTAACTCAGTGCACCCCAGTGCCAGTTTCTGTTTTCTGCTTTTTTGTATTTCAGGTTTTCCCATTACTTAAATTGCCAGAAAAATTCCGGGAAAAATATATAAAAAATCAGCGCTCCAGAAGCTTCCGTGCGGCCAAAGTAGGGCCAGAGGGGGGCCACTAGGGCTCTAGGCGCCCTGGGGGCGCGGCCCCCCTCCTGGCCGCGCCGGGGGGGGGGGGGCGCCTGGGCCCCCTGACCTCCGCTGATGCCCCCCTTTGGCATATTTTTTACACCGCGTCGCGGAAACCCTGATTCCGGACCCCTTTTCTCCAGAAGATATTCCGATCTCCACCGCCATCGCCACCAAGTTTCGGGGGACCGGAATTCCTGTGCCGGCACCCTGCCGGGACGGGGAATTGCCCCCGGATTCATCTCCATCGACGTTGCTTCCTCCCTCCATGATGCGGGAGTAGTTCCTCCTCGGGGCTGAGGTTTCTACCAGTGGCTATGTGGTCAATTCTCTCTCCCATGATGTGATCTTCGTTGTGATCATAGGCTATGTTAATCTAGGGAGATCCCATGATATTTCCCCTTCCTCTATGTATTGGATTGATGTACTCACTTGTCTTTATCTAGTATAATCCCCGAGACCAAGGTGACAGCGGTCTATTGGACATGGGTTAGAAGAATATTTTCATGAGTGATTTCCTCTTTTGTGTGTTGATTGAAGATTGAGAGTCTCTTGGTGCTTGTCTTTGACTATCCTTTAGATATGTTGTGGTGATTGTGGTACTCTCTTTGGATGGCCGCGGTGACATTGGGAAATCCATAGATTGAGAACTACAAACTTTGAGGTGTGCTTTTGTAGCCCTACATAATTCTCGTCCTCTCTTGACCACAAAGGAATGACCTCCGGGTGCATCTCCATTGCATGTTTTATGGGAAATATCATGTGATTCGATTATGTTAATGTTGTTGGGAGTTGCCACTAGTGAAAGTATGAAGCCTAGGCCTTGTTTCCACCATTGCAATACCATTTGTGCTCACGTTTACCACTTGTTTGCTTGCTGCACTTTTTATTACAGATTTATATTACTTTGTTTTGCCATCCATATCACTTGCCATTTAACATCTCTTCGCCGAACTAGTGCACCTATACATCTGACAAGTGTATTAGGTGTGTTGGGGACACAAGAGACTTCTTGTATCTTGATTGCAGGGTTGCTTGAAAGGGGTACGTTCAACCTCCACTTCCCTGAGTTCGATAAACCTTGGGTTACTCACTTAAGGGAAATTTGCTGCTGTCCTACAAACCTCTGCTCTTGGAGGCCCAACACTGTCTACAAGAATAGAAGCGTGTGTAGACATCAGCGGGCGAGGTCGAGGCGACGGCGACGGCGAGGTCGAGGCGACGGCGATGGGGGCGGCGATGGCGACGGTGGCGTCGACGGGGGCGGCGACAGCGAACGGGGCGGCGACGGCGACGGTGGCGTCGACGGGGGCGGCGCGCGACGGCGACGGGGGCGGCGACGGCGACGGGGACGGGGGCAGTGCGCAATGGGGCGGCGACGGCGTCGACGGAGAGTAGAAACAGAACAAGAACAGAGGGAAAACTAAAAATTCGTAAGTGTTGTATATATAGGATGGACCTTTAGTACCGGTTGGAGCCACCAACCGGTACTAAAGGCCTGTTTTGTCCAGGCCAAGCGGCGGGAAGCGCACCCCCTTTAGTACCGGTTGGTGGCTCCAACCGGTAGTAAAGACACCCCTTTAGTACCGGTTGGTGCCACGACCCGGTACTAAAGGGGGTACGCTGGCGCAGGTGCGGTGCGGCAAGTTTAGTCCCACCTCACTAGCCGAGGGGCAGCCGCACTGGTCTATAAACCCAGCCGTGGCTGCTCCTTCGAGCTCCTCTCTACTGCAGGCTTGTGGGCCTAACTTTGCCGCGCTGCCCTGTGAGTCTGCTGGGCCTTTACGGGCCTGCAAATACAGGCCCAGGGCCTTGCAGGCCCATAGGGTAGTGCGCAACAATTTTTTTATATGGCATTTCATTTTATATCTAACTAAAATTTCTATATCTAAAATTTATCTAACAAACATTTTATCTATCTAACATTGCCACAAATATATCTAAAATTTCTATCTAACATTTCTATATCTAAAATTTTATATCTAACTAACATTTCTATATATAAAATTATCTAACAAACATTTTATATCTCATATAACTCTCTAAAAACAAATCAGTAAATGAATGAAAAATACCAAATGAATTCAGAAAGGGTTGATAATTGATTCTGTGGATTGGAATGGTGCATTTTGAACACACAACAAGTCTGGGGTTCAAAAAAGTTCAAAAAAATGCAATGCCTTTGTAACAAATGAGTTTTCGTCCTAAACCGTGATACCTCGAAAGAGATTGTCCATTTGTACACAAAGTGCATCCAGTTTTTGCCGTGACCCTCTCTACTTTTTTGCACATGCCATGTGGGTGAAATGATGATACCATGCCAAGTTTCAACCTTTTCAGAGTTCAATTTGTACTGCTTTTCAATTTCACGGTCATTTAGCTCTCTCAAAACAAATCAGTAAATGAATGAAAAATACCAAATGAATTCAGAAAGGGCTGATAATTGATGATGATGTGGATTTGAGTGGTGCATTTCGAACACACAAAAACTCTGGAGTTCAAAAAAATGCAATGCCTTTGTATCATATGAGTTTTCGTCCTAAACCCTGATACTTCAAAAGAGATTGTCCATTTTGTACACGAAGTGCATCCAGTTTTTGCCGTGACCCTCTCTACTTTTTTGCACATGCCATGTAGGTGAAATGATGATACCATTTTCAATTTCACGGTCATTTAGCTCTCTAAAAACAAATCATCAGTAAATGAATGGAAAATACCAAATGAATTCAGAAAGGGCTGATAATTGATGATGTGGATTTGAATGGTGCATTTCGAACACACAAAAGCTTTGGAGTTCAAAAAAATGCAATGCCTTTGTATCATATGATTTTTCGTTCTAAACCCTGATACTTCGAAAGAGATTGTCCATTTTGTACACGAAGTGCATCCAGTTTTTGCCGTGACCCTCTCTACTTTTTCGCACATTCCATGTGGGTGAAATGATGATACCATGCCAAGTTTCAACCTTTTCAGAGTTCAATTTGTACTGCTTTTCAATTTCACGGTCATTTAGCTCTCTCAAAACAAATCAGTAAATAAATGAAAAATACCAAATGAATTCAGAAAGGGCTGATAATTGATGATGATGTGGATTTGAATGGTGCATTTTGAACACACAAAAACTCTGGAGTTAAAACAATGCAATGCCTTTGTAACATATGAGTTTTCGTCCTAAACCCTCATACTTCGAAAGAGATTGTCCATTTTGTACACGAAGTGCATCCAGTTTTTGCCGTGACCCTCTCTACTTTTTTGCACATGCCATGTGGGTGAAATGATGATACCATGCCAAGTTTCAACCTTTTCAGAGTTCAATTTGTATTGCTTTTCCATTTCACGGTCATTTAGCTCTCTCAAAACAAATCATCAGTAAATGAATGAAAAATACCAAATTAATTCAGAAAGGGCTGATAATTGATGATGTGGATTTTAATGGTGCATTTTGAACACACGAAAACTCTGGAGTTCAAAAAAAAT
>LR738715.1:868986759-869058151 GCA_902687465.1 Secale cereale | reverse complement strand
TACCAAATGAACTCAGAAAGGGCTGATAATTGACGATGTGGATTTTAATGGTGCATTTTGAACACACAAAAACTCTGGAGTTCAAAAAAATGCAATGCCTTTGTATCATATGAGTTTTCATCCTAAACCCTGATACTTCGAAAGAGATTGTCCATTTTGTACACGAAGTGCATCCAGTTTTTGCCGTGATCCTCTCTACTTTTTTGCACATGCCATGCGGGTGAAATGATGATACCATGCCAAGTTTCAACCTTTTCAGAGTTCAATTTGTACTGCTTTTCAATTTCACGATCATTTTGCTCTCTCAAAACAAATCAGTAAATGAATGAAAAATACCAAATGAATGGAGAAAGGGCTGATAATTGATGATGTGGATTTGAATGGTGCATTTTGAACACACAAAAAGTCTGGAGTTCAAAAAAGGCGCAATGCTCGTTAATTAGCTTCAAGCCTTTCGGAAGAGTGTACAAAGCACTGCACATAGCTCCGTGCAGTCTACACTATTCCTCAAGGTTTGAAGCTAGGCAACGTGCAGGTGAACATTGCGCCTCTCCCACATTGTCTATGAACTCAAGGCTTATAAACCGCTCCTAGTGACTCTCTCTTGGGGAGGTGGGACTCAAAACCAGCTTACTAAGATACTCTAGTACCGGTTCATGCCATGAACCGGTACTAAAGGTGCCTAGCCTGACAACAGCCTGACACAACATCATTAGTACCGGTTCATGGCATGAACCGGTAATAGCGAGGTTGCCCACGAACCGGCACTAATGATCTCCGCCCGCCTAGCCGTTGGAACCGGTACGGTACTAATTAATTGTCCAGTTTGTACACGAAGTGCATCCAGTTCAAAAAAATGCAATGCCTTTGTACATGCTATGTGGGTGAAATGATGATACCATGCCAACTTTTAACATTTTCAGAGTTCATTTTGTAGTGCTTTTCAAATGATGTTAAAAAATGCATTGACCATCATTGATCTTTTTGTGTACAATTTAAATTGTCAATAGGAGTCCTCACCGGTTTAGGAACTGGTGACGACTCCTATTGCAGCCAGAAATCCTACACATAGAGTTCAATGAAGACCAAGTGGTTGTGATAGTTTGAGAAATAACATATTTAAGGTGGTAAAATCTCTGTTAGACGAGCGAGGTGGGACTAAAAAAGCGCTATAGAACGAAGTGAGTAGAACCCTTTTGTACCGGTTCCTGGCACGAACCGGTACTAAAGGTTCTGGTGGGCCCCCAACCTAACCACAACCTGCAACAACCTCTTTAGTACCGGTTCATGCCAAGAACCGGTACTAAATGTTCACCACGAACCGGTACTAATGATCGCCGCCGGCCTAGCCTCTGGTCCCATTAGTGCCGGTTCAGTTGCAAACCGGGACTAGTGAGCTCTACATTTGACCCTTTTTCTACTAGTGTGATTTCATTAGCACCCCGATTGCTCCCACTACTAATGCAGAATCTTGTGAAATCAATGCTGCTTTATTGAATCTAATGATGATAGATCAATTTTCTGGCCTTCCTAGTGAAGATGCCACATCTCATCTGAATAATTTTGTTGATTTGTGTGATATGCAAAAGAAAAGAGATGTGGATAATGATCTTGTTAAATTAAAGCTATTCCCGTTTTCACTACGAGATCGGGCTTAAGCTTGGTACTCATCTTTGCCTAAAAATAGCATTGATTCATGGAATAAGTGCAAATATTCTTTTATTTCCAAGTATTTTACTCCCGCTAAGATCATTTCCCTTAGGAACGATATTATGAATTTTAAACAACTTGATCATGAGCATGTTGCACAATCTTGGGAGAGGATGAAGCTTATGATAAGAAATTGTCCTACACATGCATGGTTTGAATCTATGGATGATTATACAAAATTTTTATGCCGGATTGAACTTCGCTTCTAGAAATCTTTTAGATTCGGCCATGGGAGGTACTTTTATGGAAATCGCCTTAGGAGAAGCTACTAAACTCCTAGATAATATAATGGTTAACTATTCTCAATGGCATACCGAAAGATCTTCCACTAGTAAAAAAGTGCATGCAATTGAAGAGATTAATGTTTTGAGTAGAAAGATGGATGAACTTATGAAATTATTTACTAGCAATGGTGCTAATATTGATCCTAATGATATTCCTTTGTCTACTTTGATTGAGAACAATAATGAATCTATGGATGTGAATTTTGTTGGTTGAAACAATTTTGGTAACATTGCTTATAGAGGAATTTTTAATCCTAGGCCTCTTTCTAGTAATTCCCCCAATAATTATGGTAATTCCTACAACAATTCTTATGGAAATTATAATAAGATGCCCTCTGATTTTGAGAATAATATTAAAGAACTTATGAGTTCTCAAAAGAATTTTAATGCTATGGTTGAAGAATAATTGTTGAAGATTGATGATTTGTCTAGAAGTGTGGATATAATTTCTCTTGATGTTGATTCTTTGAAGCTTATATATATTCCACCCAAGCATGACATCACTGAGTCTCAAAGCTATGAGAATTTTCATTGATGTGTGCAAAGAAAGAACCGTTAAGATGCGTACTAAAAAGGAATGGTTTGTAAAAATGTGTTCTTCTAGTTCCCGTGAAAATAATGATGAAGATCTTAAAGTGATTTATGTAACTCCTATTGAATCTTTGTTTTCCAAAATAAATCTTGATAAAGATGGGACTGGAGATGAGTCTACTTTAGTTAAGAGGCATCCCAATAATTTAGAGTTTTTAGATCTTGATGCAAAAATTGATAAAAGTGGGATTGATGAAGTCAAAACCCTAAGTAGCGATGAACCCACTAGATTGAATCTCAAGGAATTTAATTATGATAATTACTCTTTGATAGATTGTATTTCCTGGTTGCAATCGATGTTGAACTCTCCCCATGCTTATAATAGAAATAAAGCTTTTACTAAACATATCGTTGATGCTATGATGCAATCTTTTGAAGAAAAACTTGAATTAGAAGTTTCTATCCCTAGAAAACTTTAAGATGAGTGGGAACCAACTATTAAAATCAACATTAAGGTTTATGATTGCCATGCTTTGTGTGATTTGGGTGCTAGCATTTCTACGATTCCAAAAACTTTATGTGATGTGCTAGGGTTCTGTGAAATTGATGAGTGTTCTTTAAATTTGCATCTTACGGATTCCACTATTAAGAAACCTATGGGAAGGATTAATGATGTTCTTATTGTTGCAAATAGGAATTATGTGCCCGTAGATAACATTGTTCTTGATCTAGATTGCAAACCTACATGTCCTATTATTCTTGGTAGACCCTTCCTTAGAACAATTGGTGCAATTATTGATATGAAAGAAGGAAACATTAGATTTCAATTTCCATTAAGGAAGGGCATGGAACACTTTCCAAGAAAGAATATTAAATTGCCTTATGAATCTATTATGAGAGCTACCTATGGATTGCATACCAAAGATGATAATACTTAGATCTATTTGCGTTTTATGCCTAGCTAAGGGCGTTAAACAATAGCGCTTGTTAGGAGGCAACCCAATTTTATTTTTGCTTTTTACTTTTTGGTTCTATTTTCCAAGTTGTACACATTGTTACTTCTGTAGTAATTGTGTTTTGGTGTCTTAATTAGTGTTTGAGCCAAGTAAGACCTTTGTGATGGCTTACGGTGATCGTTGATTTGATTTTGTTGAAAAACAGAAATTTTTGCGTCCAGTGCAGAAAATTCAATAAATCACTAGAACGTCAAAACCTTCTAAATTTTTTACACAAAATTGATATAGAAATTCCCCACGACGTCCCATATTTTCAGAATTTTTAGAGTTACATAAGTATGCGAAGTTTACAGATTGCTACAGACTGTTCTGTTTTTGACAGATTCTGTTTTATGTGTTGTTTGCTTATTTTGATGCATCTATGGCTAGTATCGGGGTGTATGAACCATGGAGAAGTTGAAATACAATAGATATTACACCAATATGAAATTAGAATAAGATCACAATAGTATCTCGGAATGGCTATGGAAATGCCATAATAGGTAGGTATGGTGGCTGTTTTGAGGAAGGTATAAGGAGGGTTTATGCACTGGCGAAAGTTGCACGGCACTAGAGTGGCTACCAAGGTGGAAGGTTGAGAGTGCGTATAATCCATGGACTCAACATTAGACACAGAGAACTCACATAGTTATTGTGAAAACATTTATTAGCTCTCGAAGCAAACTACTACGATGCATGCTCCTAGGGGGGAGGTTGGTAGGAGTTAACCATCACGCGCCCCCGACCTTCACGTAAAGACAAACACTCAAAATACAAAGTGCTCCAATTCGGTTACATAGTTAGGATACCATTCGTGCATGCTATAAGAATCACAAACTCGAACACAATTATTTCTTTAACCTCACAAACTACCACTAGCATGACTCTAATATTACCATTTAACATCTCAAAACAATTGCAAAGAGTCAAACCTCACATAGTATTCAATGCTCTATATATGAAAGTTTTTATTATATCTCCTTTGGATGTCTATCATATTAGGACTAATTTCATAACCCAAGCAAATTACCATGCTGTTCTTAAGAACTCTCAAAATAATATAAGTGAAGCAAGAGAGTTTAACAATTTGAATAAAATAAAACCATCGTCGTGCTCTAAAAAGATATAAGTGAAGCTCTGGAGCGAAATTGCCTAGCTAAAAAAAATATAAGTGAAGCACATAGAGTATTCTAATAAATCACGATTGAAGCGTGTCCCTCTCAAAAGGTGTGTACAGCAAGGATGATTGTGATAAACTAAAAAGAAAAGACTCATATCATACAAGTAGTTCCAAGCAAAACACATATCTTATACTGAATAAAAATATAGCCTCAAGTAAAGTTACTGATGGATGAAGACGAAAGAGGGGATGCCTTCTCGGGGCATCCCCAAGCTTAGGCTCTTGGCCGTCCTTGAAATTTACTTTGGGGTGCCTTGGGAATCCCCACGCTTAGGCTTTTTTCACTCTTTATTCCATAGTCCATCAAAGCCTTACCCAATACTTGAAAACTTCACAACACAAAACTCAACAAAAAATATCGTGAGCTCCGTTAGTAAAACATAGCAAATAACCACTCACGGTACTGTTGTGATCTTATTCTAATTTCATATTGGTGTAATATCTATTGTATTTCAACTTCTCCATGGTTCATACCGCCCGATACTAGCCATAGATGCATCAAAATAAGCGAACAACACATAAAACAGAATTTGTCATAAACAGGACAATCTGTAGCAATCTGTAAACTCCCCATACTTCTGTAACTCTAAAAATTCTGAAAATATTGGACGTCATGGGGAATTTATACACCAATTTTGTGTAAAAATTTCAGAAGGTTTTGAAGTTCCAGTGATTTATTAAATTTTCTGCAGTAGATGCAAAATTTTCTGTTTTTCAACAAAATCAAATCAACGATCACCGTAAGGCATCACAAAGGTCTTGGCTCAAACACTAACTAAAACACCAAAACACAATTCCTACAGAATTAACAATGTGTAAAACTTGGAAAATAGAACCAAAAAGTAAAAAGCAAAAAATAAAATTGGGTTGCCTCCAAACAAGCGCTATTGTTTAACGCCCTTAGCTAGGCATAAAACGCAAATAGATCTAAGTATAATCATATTTGGTATGCAATCCATAGGTAGCTCTCATAATAGATTCATAAGGCAATTTAATTTTTTTCTTGGAAAGTGTTCCATGCCCTTCCTTAATGGAAATTGAAATCTAATGTTTCCTTCTTTCATATCAATAATTGCACCAATTGTTCTAAGGAAGGGTCTACCAAGAATAATAGGACATGTAGGATTGTAATATATATCAAGAACAATGAAATCTACGGGCACACAATTCCTATTTGCAACATCACTTTGATGCATCTCCCTTTCCTCTTCAAGGGAAATCCCAACGCAAACTCGGGAAAGTAGCGAGGAAGCAAGTTTTCTGGCGCCGTTGCCGGGGAGATCTACGCCAAGTCAAGACCCAACAA
Source organism: Secale cereale (assembly GCA_902687465.1). Taxonomy (NCBI): domain Eukaryota; kingdom Viridiplantae; phylum Streptophyta; class Magnoliopsida; order Poales; family Poaceae; genus Secale; species Secale cereale. The sequence continues at coordinate 869,052,145 of LR738715.1, read as the reverse complement.
GTACCCTTCATTAAACTCTCATCTCTTGCATTTACATTATTTGCCATTCGCCTCTCGTTTTTCTCTCCCCCACTTCTAAAACAATTTTTTGAAAAGATTTGCGTTTTCTTCGCCCTTCTTTTGTTCGCTTGCTTTTTTGTGTGCTTGTGTATTGGATTGCTTGCTTTGTCACGATGGCCCAAGAAAATACCAAATTGTGTGATTTATCCAACACCAATAATAATGATTTCATTAGCACCCCGATTGCTCCCGCTACTAATGCGGAATCTTATGAAAACAATGCTCCTTTATTGAATCTAGTCATGAAAGATTAATTTTCTGGTCTTCCTAGTAAAGATGCCACATCTCATCTGAATAATTTTGTTGATTTGCTGGTACATCTGCTCAATCCAAACTCCCAATCAGAATTTGCCAACTGGAGGTCGACGTGAAACTCAACGTAAGTCTACGTATGTGTAGCATTGCTCATAGTCCACTAAAAACACAGCCACACAGATCCCAATGCGCAGCTGTACGTATAGGATACATGGACCAATTGCACCCCAGAGCCAAAACTCCCCTCCCGTTATTCCCTTTATTCTGAGACAATACAACATTCCCCACGTTTTCAGCATTGACCAAACTGAACATTAAGGGTCTGTTTGGTCACGCTCCGGCAGCCAACTTCTCAAACTGCACGATTGGAGTTGAGTCGAATGCTCTGACTCACGGAGTTCGAAATTCAGAGGTCAGCTGCCCACATAGTGTAAAAGCGGAGGAGTTCAGAAGCTGGCCTTTTCCAGCTCCGAGAATTGAAGAAGCAGGAGTTGAGACATATTATAACCAGATGCCTCCGTTAAGTGAGTCTGTAGCGTACCGCTTCACTCATTCTCTTTCTCTCCCCCGATATTTTTCTCTCCTGCCCGACCAGATGCACGGGGAGATGCTGCTGGGAGTGAACATGCCGAACGATTTCCCAGTCAGACTAGGCCACATGCACTTAAATGGGCCGGAGACCTGGTACAACAACCAAATCGAGAAGCTCCCGGAGCCGAACGATTTCCTTGTCGCCACATGAAGTGAGAAGCCACACGAGAAACCAGATTTGAGAAGTTGGGAAGTTTCAGAACACACCCAAAATACTTAAGTTCTGTCCAACAAAGGTCAGACCACTTAGTGATTCCATTAGAATTAACATACCAAACGAAATCTAGCAAATATTATGTGTTTAAACATCTACAGGACATGTTCTGGACAACAAGCTTGAGGTTGCCACTTCTCTCAAACTGCCCAGCCAAAAAACACAAACAAATACTCTCTAGAAAGCTTGAGATATAGACTACAATCTATATTTGGAGACTATCTCGAAATTAAGAACAGATCAACTCAGAATAGCTCAATATTTCAGGACTGTAATTAAACCTAACACATCATCACCACGTTCCTTTCTTCTCCTGCTATGTGCACCCCTGTTTAGGCCGCCCACTGTTTATAGGTTTAGTTCTCGTGCCAGTATAAATATCCAATAAAATGTCTAGCCCTGCTACTAAGATCAAATCATTTTAGACTAGTTCAAATCATTCGGTCACATGTACAGCAAGCACAAAATATGTATCATTTTCTATCACCTCTATATCTTAGGGAACACAAACTTTGCTCTTCGTTGGAAGTCTACCTCAAGGGAGCTTTTCAGACCTCAAGGCATTTTCAAAGAAATAAAGTGCACATAACAGACTAGAGCTTTTCAGACCAAACTAACTGATACAACCAACTAGGCATATGAGAACGGCAGAATATATTTTTCCTAGGACACAATAGAGCATACATTATTCCTGAGACACAACATAAGAGCATCTCCAGCCATTGCGCCCCCAAGACGCGCCGAAAACCGCCGCCTGGGGGCCATCCGGCGCTAGTTTCGGCTTGGGTGCCAGTGCGTTCCCAGTTGCCGCCCCCCAGGTCGCCCCCAGGCGCCGATATCAGCCCAGTTTCGGCGCTTTCAGCCCATTTTCGGCCCATTTCCGGCGCAAAACGGCCCAGGCTCGACGTGTTTCGGCGGCTATTGAAATAGAATCACATAGTCGCAAATAAAATCACAGTTTCACATACGAAGATAGATAGATACTCCCTCCGTAAACTGATGTAAGAGCGTTTAGAATACTAAAATAGTGATCTAAACGCTCTTATATTAGTTTACAGAGGGAGTAGTTCACATAATCTTCTTCTACGAACTACTACTACTCGTCATTCTCCGACTCGGACTCTGCCTCGATGATGTCCTCCTCCGACATCTCAACGTAGGCATCAAGGAACCGCTCGTCGGTGGAGTCCCAGGAGGATGCATCTCCTAGATCGATGTTGAATTTAGCGACCGCCTTCCGCAATCGCTTGTCCTCGCGATAGGCCGCTCGCTCCTCCCTCCTCTTCTTCCTCTCCACCCTCTTCTCGGCCAAGAACTGGTGCTCGTTGATGCTGTCTTGCGGGAAGTTTTGGCGCCACGTCGCCATGGCTTCCTCGTCCATCTCGGCGAGGCTTAGACGGTGCGCCCGCCTACGGTTCTTCAGACGATCGTCGTCGGTGATAAGCCGCGGGGGAGGTGCCAACTCCTGTGCCCGCTCCCGCGTTGGCACGTCCATGAAGTTCATGTCCCAACAGGAACGCTGGAGGTGCCACGCCGCAACGTCGTACGTGCGGGCGCCCTCCTGAGTGGTGTTGAAGGTTCCGAGTCCGAGGCGCACGTCGCCCGACCAAATCTCGGCAGAGTAGGTGCTGGACGGACGAACGCGGACGCTGCGGTAGTCCGTAGCTCCCTGACGGCGAGGCGGCATGGGGGCACAGTGCGTGGCGGCGACGAAAGAGCGAGCGGCGGACGAAGCGGTCAATCGCGCGTGGCAGTGTGGGAGAGTGCGGGGGGAGGGGGGCGACGCGTGGCGGACGCCCGTGGCGCCGGGCGACGCGACGGTTCGCTGCGCGGCATCAATGGGCAGGCTGACCGGCGCTGCATCTCGGCAGCACAGGGCATCAATTGAGGTGATGGCGCAGCAGTGCGGCAGCTTTGGCATTGATTCCCGCGGGAACCGAAGCGATGCGGACGACGAAGCAGCGCGTCGCTGACATGACGGACCCATCGCAGTTCACGCCAAAAAAGACGCGTCCGGCGCCCCCAGGCAACCCCCAGCGCCCCAGGTTCGGGTTGGGTCCGCCGGCGCTAGTTTCGGCCCAATCCGGCGAAAAACGGGTTCCTGGGGGCGCGACTGGGCCATTTTTTTCGCGCCGGCGCCGAAAAAGTGGCCTAGGGGGGGCCTGTTGGGTGCGCGGTTGGAGATGCTCTAACACACATTTCCTGAGATGCAACCTAGCACATACAGCAGAAACGGAGGTACATGTCATAGTTGAGCTTGTTGGAGACGAGACGCTTTCATGAGAGGAGGAAGAAGAGGACGCTGAGTTGGTCCTTCCTAAGGGCTAGCGGTGGTCAGGGAAGGTCCCGGCGGACGAAGCTGTTGGCGATCGCGGCACCGAGGAAGGCATGCGGCGGATGGGGTCACGGGATATGGGATATGCTCATCGGCGATGCCAGAGACCCGGGCCGGCGAAGATACCCAGGTGGTGGCAGCGAAGAGGGCGGGGAAGCCAGGCGACGAAGGGGGCCGTGAGCTCGGATACCCCGAGGACGGCTACGGCGGACGCGAGTGGATACGAGCTCGTTTGGGGCCACTTAACCAGGGTAAGGTCAATCATTCTAGGCAAAGGCGGAGGGATATCATGATGTGGTGGTGGTTGCGTGGGCTTCTGTCCCTTCGACTGGGAATCCATTTGTGCTGCTGGATAATAAAATGCGGGCCACGGCTATACCTGGTCATCTGTCGGGCCGGGCCGGGTCTACAAAAGCCCGATGCAAAAAACCTAGGCCTGAGCCAGGCCCGGCCGTCGGGCTTAAAAATCGGGCCTGAGCCCAGCCCATCACACTAAAAGTCCACCGGGCCTCGTGTCGGGCCTCTTCGTTAACGCGCAAATATGACAGGCTCGGGCCCGGTACGGCCCGACTGTCGGGCTTGAAATCTAGGCCAGAGTGAGGGATTTTTGGATTGAGAAGTCCTCGGGTGGCCGGATTACTCGTTATGGGCCGGACTGACGGGCCATGAAGATCATCGCTGAAGATTATCCCATGTATCCGGATATGACTCCTATATGTGTAGAATGGCAAGTTTGAAGTTCGAGTGTAATGTTTCCTTCCTCTCCAAGATGATCATGTACAACCCTAGGTCCCTCCGGTGCATATATAAACCAGAGGGTTTAGTCCGCAAGGACAAAATCACAACATCATAGGCTAGGCTTGTAGGGTTTAGACATTACGATCTCGAGGTAGATCAACTCTTCTAACCTCATATTCATCAAGATCAATCAAGTAGGAAGTAGGGTATTACCTCGATAGAGAGGGACTGAACCTAGGTAAAACATTGTGTCCCCAGTCCCCTGTTACCCTCAATCCTCATGCACGCAGTTCGGGACCCCCTACCCGAGATCCGCTGGTTTTGACACCGACATTGGTGTTTTCATTGAGAGTTCCATTATGTCGTCGATAGAAGGATTGATGGCTCGCTTCGCCATCGGCGACGGCGCCACCCCCAGAGAGATTTTCCTCCCTGGGTAGCTTTTCGTGTTCGGCGGCTTCGTGCTATGCGCCAACTCGGATGGCCACCTTGAGCAGGTTGATAGCTACACCCCTGGTCATCAGATCAGGTTTGGAAGCTTGAATTATGTTGGTGATATCCAAGGAGACTCGATCTTCGAGGGATTCACACCCACGGTTGTTGCTCCCTGCCTACATGATGAAGACGTCTCGGATCTATCATCAGACCCCATCCAGGATTCAACACCCGCGACGACTCTGGCCCTAGATCTAGAGCAAACCGCTTTGCCCAAAGACGGGAGGGTAAACCCTACCATCGGACGTCTAACCACAGACTTAGCGGCGGTTGCGCCGCTCACAGACCCTGAATTGAGCACTCTCCGGGCTCAATCAAGCGGTCATCACCGAGCCTGGTCCCACAGACCCCCAAACTCCTATCCAGCTCTCGCTCTTAAACGAGGCACTGGACTTGCTGCAATCTCTCACCATAACGGAGGATTATCAGTCGAATTATACCCAGTCAAAACTGGGGGCTGAGATCAGGGAATTTTGCTTCCCACCCACAACCCACTTGGTAGCCACAGTTGAAGACTTAACTGACATACTAGACTATGCTTCCGAAGACTTCAATGGGATGGACCACGACGTCGAAGCTGATCTAGGTCAAAACCCGCCTGCGACCGGGCGATGGACGACCACTTCTACCTATGATGTGTACATGGTGGACACACCCAATGAGAAAGAAGACGACAGCGACAAAGATCCAGAGCAGGATAAGCCTGTCGATGAACCTCCTAAACGTCGGCGCCAGAAGCACCGCTCACGATCGCGTCGAGGAAAATAATGTAACACCGGCGCCAAAGACAATGAAGACCCGGAGGAAGCCGAAGACCCCGTAGAGCCAGCGGTGGAGTAGGACGAGCAGGAGGATGGACAATACAGTCCCGAGAAATTCACCGATCACAATGGTTTTGAAGATAGTAACTATCTACCTGTTTTCGAAGAGGATGTTAGCCTGGGATACGAGGAACTCATAGTCCCATAGGAACCCCTCTAACAAAAACGCTTTTAGCAACAACTTATTGCAACAACAAGGAGCTTGAAAAATAGCAGCAACGACTTAAGGCCGAGCAGGATACGCTCAATGATAGATGGAATAACATGCTAGACGCTGAAGAGAGATACAACCGTGAGCGCCCAAAAAGGGCTATCCCAAGCGCAAATTGCTGCCCCAATTCGACACGAGCCCCTTGCACCAATTCCGTCGAGGCACGACCAGGCCGATCAACCAAACCAACTACCCGGTGGACGGGACAAAGTGGCGAGCAATGCCGTACACCAGCCCGCACCTCCCCACCGTAAAGGAAAGGATACAACGGCTCAGGGCCATAAGTACGATTTACGTCAGGACCTACATAAAAAACGCAGTCAGGCCAGATCGATCTACGGATCAAGAGAGCGTGCTCCCACGCGGGATGGAGGCTATCAAACCAAGCACGCCGGATACAATCAAGTTCGGGGTCAACACCGAACATAGATGCCGTCCGAACTACATCACGACGTCGCACAATATAGGGCCACTGCACACCCTTTGTGCTTTACCGATGAGGTGATGGATCACCAATTTCTAGAAGGGTTTAAACCCGTAAACATCGAAGCATATGATGGAACGACAGATCCTGCAGTATGGATCGAAGACTTTATTCTTCATATCCACATGGCTCGTGGAGATGACCTCCATGCCTTTAAATACCTACCTCTAAAGTTGAAAGGTCCAGCTCGGCACTGGTTGAACAGCCTCCCAGAGAACTCCATTGGAAGCTGGGAAGATTTAGAGGATGCTTTCCGGGATAACTTCCAGGGGACTTATGTCCAGCCACCGGATGCTAATGACTTAAGTCACATAATCCAACAACCCGGGGAGTCAGCCCGCAAGCTTTGGAATCTGTTCTTAACTAAAAAGAACCAAATTGTCGACTGTCCGGACGCCGAAGCCTTAGCGGCATTCAAACACAATGTCTGAGACGAATGGCTTGCAAGACACCTCGGCCAAGAGAAGCCAAAGACAATGGCAGCCCTTACTACACTCATGACCCACTTTTTCGCAGGTGAAGACAGCCGGCTAGCTCCTAGAAGCAACAGTACGAGCGACCCCAACACTTATAAGTCTCCAATGTATCTATAATTTTTTATTGTTCCATGATGTCATATTATCATTCTTGGATGTTTTACAATCAGTTTATAGTCATTTTATATCATTTTTTGGTACGAACCTATTGACATAGTGCCAAGTGCCAGTTGCTATTTTCTGCATGTTTTTTTGACCAGATCCAATCCAGACACCATCACACAGGGGTTCACCACCCATTGGTGCCTCTCCGATGATGCGTGAGTAGTTCTTTGTAGACCTACGGATTCGTAGTTAGTAGCTAGATGGCTTCCTCTCTCTCTCTCTCTCTCTTGATTATCAATACAATGGTCTCTTGGAGATCCATATGATGTAACTCTTTTTGCGGTGTGTTTGCTGGGACCCGATGAACTTTGAGTTTATGATCAGATCTATCTTTTTATATCCATGAAAATTATTTGAGTTTCTTTTATCTCTTATATGCATGATTGCTTATAGCCTCATATTTCTTCTCCGATACTGGGTTTTGTTTGGCCAACTTGATCTATTTATCTTGCAATGGGAAGAGGTGCCCGGTAGTGGGTTCGATCTTACGGTGCTTGATCCCAGTGACAGAAGGGGAACCGACATGTATGTATTGTTGCCACTAACGATAAAATGATAAGATCCATATCTAATGCCATAGATAAACTGATCTTGTCTACAGAATGTCATCGTTCTTAATGCATTACTCTGTTTTTCCATGAACTTAATACACTAGATGCATGCTGGATATCGGTTGATGTGTGGAGTAATAGTAATAGATGCAGGCAGGAGTCGGTCTATTAATCTTGGACGTGATGCCTATGTAATGATCATTGCCTTATCGTCATAATTATTTGAGGTTCTATTAATTTCCCAACAGTATTTTGTTTACCCACCGTTTGCTATTTTTCTCGAGAGAAGCCACTAGTGAAACCTACAGTCGCCGGGTCTTCTTTCTCATATATTTGCCTTTGCGATCTATTTGCCTTTGCTTTTATTTTCAGATCCACTAAACCAAAAACCCAAAAATACCTTGCTGCAATTTATCTTATTTATCAACCAATCTACCAATATTTATATCTCTCTCACGTTCGTTACCCTAAAGGGATTGACAACCCCTTTAACACCTCGGGTTGTGATAACCAACAAGTGTAGGGGATCTATCGTAGTCCTTTCGATAAGTAAGAGTGTCGAACCCAACGAGGAGCAGAAGGAAATGATAGGCAGTTTTCAGTAAGGTATTCTCTGCAAGCACCGAAATTATCGGTAACAGATAGTTTTGTGATAAGGTAATTTGTAACAAGTAACAAGTGGTAAAAGTAAATAAGGTGCAACAAGGTGGCCCAATCCTTTTTGTAGCAAAGCACAAGCCTGGACAAACTCTTATATAAAGGAAAGCGCTCCCGAGGACACATGGGAATTATCGTCAAGCTAGTTTTCATCATGTTCATATGATTCGCGTTCGTTACTTTGATAATTTGGTATGTGGGTGGACCGGTGCTTGGGTGTTGCCCTTACTTGGACAAGCATCCCACTTATGATTAACCTCTATTGCAAGCATCCGCAACTACAAAAGAAGTATTGAGGTAAACCAAACCATAGTGTCGGGGATATACCCTGCGGTGTAACCCAGCTGGAAGTATAACCCCACCAGACTTGGCAACTCACTAATGACCTGCCCTGACAAGACGACTCACTAGGTGACCTGCCCGAGCCTGGCGACTCATGGGTGACCCGGCGAGCGGGTCAGAGGAAAGACAAGACCCGGTGGCCCAAAAGGCGTTTATGGAAGGCCGGTTCATGTTATGGTGGGCCGGTTTATGAGGAAAGCACAAGGAATATTCTCATACAAAGGAAGCAAGACTAGGACTCCACTTGTAATAGAGTAATCCTAATCCTACTAGGAGTAGTCATGTAAGCCGCCCTTCAACATATATAAGGAGGGGCAGGGCTCCCCAAAGAGGGACAGGCAAGAAGAAACAATCTCTAGGGCTAGACACAGAGAGCTGGTTTACCGGCGACTCTCTCGTGGTGATAATAAGACCTAGCCACAAACAGCATGTAGGGTTGTTACCGGATGCTGTTTCCCGGGGCCCGAAGCTGTCTAAATCCTTGTCTTGCATTGCGTCTCTCGATTCCGATCAACCCCTCTCAAGCTACCACATAGATGCATTGGCCTCACGACTAAGTCCTCACACTAGGACATCTGCCGTGACAATTCCACGACATATAGCATGAAACATATGAATCCAAATCAGCCCTTTACGAAGCAACACAAAAACTAGGGTTTAAGCTTCTGTCACTCTAGCAGCCCATCATCTACTTATTACATCCCAATGCCTTCCTCTAGGCCCAAACAATGGTGAAGTTTCATGTAGTCGACGTTCACATAACACCACTAGAGGAAAGACAACATACATCTCATCAAAATATCGAACGAATACCAAATTCACATGACTACTTATAGCAAGACTTCTCCCATGTCCTCAGGAACAAACGTAACTACTCACAAATCATATTCATGTTCATAATTAGAGGGATATTAATATGCATAATGGATCTGAACATATGATCTTCCACCAGATAAACCAACTAGCATCAACTACAAGGAGTAATCAATACTACTAGCAAGCCACAGGTACCAATCTGAGGTTTTGATACAAAAATTGGATACAAGAGATGAAGTAGGGTTTGAGAGGAGATGGTGCTGGTGAAGATGTTGATGGAGATGGACCCTCTCCAGATGAGAGGATCGATGGTGATGACGGCGGTGATGGTTTTCCCCTCCCGGAGGGAAGTTTCCTCGGCAGAACAGCTCCGCCGGAGCCCTAGATTGGTTCCGCCAAGGTTTTGCCTCGAGACGGCGGCGTTTCATCCCGAAAGCTTCCTTATAATATTTTCCAGGGCAGAAGACACCTTATACCAGAAGATGGGCATCAGGGGGCCGCGCCTAGGGAGGTAGGGCGCGCCCCCACCCTCGTGAACGGTGGGTGCCCCCCCTCTGGTGCTTTCTTCGCCCGATATTTTTTATATATTCCCAAACTGACTTTCATGGAATTGTAGGGCTTTTTAAGTTTTGCAGTATAGGTCTCCAATATTTGCTCCTTTTCCAGCCAAAAATTCCAGCTGCCGGCATCTTCCCTCTTCATGTAAACCTTGTAAAATAAGAGAGAAAAGGCATAAGTATTGTGACATAATGTGTAATAACAGCCCAAAATGCAATAAACATCAACTCCCCCAAGCTTAGATCTCGCTTGTCCTCAAGCGGAAGCCGATATCGAAAAATATGTCCACATGTTTAGAGATAGAGGTGTCGATAAAATAAAATACGGGCATGAGGGCATCATGATCATTCTTATATATATATATATATATATATATATATATATATATATATATATATATTGTCATATGATTTCTTATGCTAAAGTAGCAATCCATTCAGAATGTCAAGTATGAATCAGAAACTTCATTGACAACTAACAAACTATGATCTCAGTCAATGAAGCAATTGCCATTTATCATAATATCAGAAAAAGTCAATATAAGAGCTTTTCAACAAGTCCACATACTCAACTATTATTTAGTCTTTCACAATTGCTAACACTCACGCAATACTTATGGATATGGAGTTTTAAATCAGACATAGAGAAAGATAGGGGCTTATAGTGTTGCCTCCCAACCTTTTACCTCAAGGGTAATGTCAACAATAATAGTTCATGATAGCTTACATCCAATTGGGTATATATGTCAGTATCTTTCCAACACAATGTGCTTTCCAATGGATAAAATGTAAAAGGGAAAGGTGAAGATCACCATGACTCTTGTATAAGGTACAAGGCAAGAACAATAGATAGGCCCTTCGCAGAGGGAAGCAGAGGTTGTCATGTGCTTTTATGGTTGGAGGTACAAAATCTTAGCGCAAAAGAACGTCACTTCATATTGCCACTTGTGATATGGACCTTTATTATGCAGTCCATCGCTTTTATTGCTTCCGTATCACAAGATCGTATAATGTTTATTTTCTCCACACTAATAGAGCATACATATTTAGAGAGTTGCAACAATGATAACTTACTTGAAGGATCTTACTCAATCCATAGGTAGATATGGTGGACTCTCATGGCAAAACTGGGTTTAAGGATGTTTGGAATCACAAGTAGTATCTCTACTTGGTGCAAGGAGTTTGGCTAGCATGACGGGGAAAGGCAAGCTCAACATGTTGGATGATCCATGACAATATACTTTATTTCAGATATAAGAAAACATAACCCATTACGTTGTCTTCCTTGTCCAACATCAACTATTTAGCATGTCATATTTTAATGAGTGCTCACAATCATAAAAGATGTCCAAGATAGTATATTTATATGTGAAAACCTCTCTTTCTTTATTACTTCCTATTAATTGCAATGATGACCAAAACTATGTTTGTCAACTTTAACAATTTTTATTCATCATACTCTTTATATGTGAAGTCATTACTTTCCATAAGAGCAATATGATCTCTTTATTTCTTTTTATATTTTCTTTTATACTCTCATGATCATAGTGAGATAATCAAACCGTTGACTCAAAACTAATCTTTATTATATATAGATCACGGACTCGATTACATAGATAAGGATCATAAAGCAAATCTCACAACTAGATCATACTAAACTTTATTCCACTAGATCAAGATATTACCACAAAGGGTTGAACCAAGAAAAAGGTACAGATAGAGGTGTGATGGTGATACGATACCGGGGCACCTCCCCCAAGCTTGTCAGTTGCCAAGGGTAGTGCCCATACCCATGTGTTTATGCCTCTCTCTTCGGAGGTGGTAATGATGGAGTGTCGTACATCGAGCATAAGAGATCCTCCAACTTGCGGATAATGCCCTTTAGTGCGGTGATATGCCCCTTCAACAAAATATTTTCACGTGTGAGATACTTGTTTTGTATGTGCGATAATTCAATCGTCTTGAAAGCTTCAATCTCAGTTGGGGTAAAATGATTTTGCTGAGGTTGAAAGATGTCTTCTTCTTCTGCTGCCAGAGCTTGATCGTTCATGGCCTTCTTGATCCTATCATCCTTGTTGATCTCCCCAGGTTCTTCTCTCTCCGGCTCCATCTTCATTAGCCAAGCATCGCTGCCCTCATTGTTGGAGGAGGGGGATGACATGATGCCTGGCCTTGTCAACTCTGGCAGAAAAATAGCTCGAAACAAAAACAGAGGATTTTCGCATGGTGTGGTGGTCAAAACCTTCGGGAGATTATATAATGAATTTTTACCGACCAAAAGAAGTAACGTGCAAGAAAATGGAGTCCTAAGGGCACACGAGGTGCCCACGAGTCTGGGGGCGCGCCCAAGGGGGTAGGGCACGGCCTCCACCCTCGTGGACGCCTCGTGTCCCGTTCGGACTAGTTCTTAATTATTTTCCTATTTTCTTAAATATTCCAAAATGGAGAAATATTGCCATTAGAACTGTTTTGGAGTCGGTTTATTTATCGTACACATACCTCTTCCTTTTCGGAGTCCGAATCGTTCTGGAAAGTGTCCCTTATGTATTTCTCCAGGGTTACGGTTTCAATAACATTGGTTTCAACATTTATGGGATTACCTGAGATATAATATTTGATTCTTTGACCGTTCTCCACCTTCGGATTTTTGCCTTTGAAGTTATTAATTTTTATGGCACCACAACGATAGACCTCCTCGATAACGCAAGGAACTTCCCATTTGGAGAGAAGTTTTCCTGCAAAAAACCATAAACGAGAGTTGTATAGCAAAACATAATCACCTACATTAAACTCACGCTTTTGTATCCTTTTGTCGTACCATCTTTTAACTTTTTCTTTAAACAGTTTGGCATTTTCATAGGCCTGGGTTCTCCATTCATCAAGCGAGCTAATGTCAAACAACCTCTTCTCACCGGCAAGTTTGAAATCATAATTGTGCTCTTTAATGGCCCAATATGCCTTATGTTCTAGTTCGAGAGGTAAGTGACATGCTTTTCCATAAACCATTTTATATGGAGATAAGCCCATAGGATTTTTATATGCAGTTCTATAAGCCCATAATGCATCAAAAAGTTTCTTGGACCAGTTCTTTCTAGATCTATTAACAGTCTTTTGCGAAATTAGTTTCAGCTCTCTGTTACTCAGTTCTACTTGACCACTCGACTGTGGGTGGTAAGAGGATGCAATTCTATGATTAACATGATACTTAGCAAGCATTTTGCGGAAAGCACCATGAATAAAATGTGAACCACCCTAAGTCATTAAGTATCTAGGGACTCCAAACCTCGGAAAAATAACTTCTCTAAGCATCTTAATAGAGGTGTTGTGATCAGCACTACTAGTTGGAATAGCTTCTACCCACTTAGTAACGTAATCAACAGCAACTAAAATATGTGTACACCCATTAGAGGAAGGAAACAGTCCCATATAATCAAAGCCCCATACATCAAATGGTTGAATAACAAGTGAATAGTTCATAGGCATTTCTTGACGGCTACTAATATTACCAATTCTTTGACATTCATCACAAGACAGGACAAACTTACGGGCATCCTTGAAGAGAGTAGGCCAATAAAAACCAGATTGGAATACCTTATGTGCAATTCTATCTCCAGCATGGTGTCCTTGTCGGTGTCAAAACCGGCATATCTCAGGTAGGGGGTCCCGAACTGTGCGTCTAAGGTTGATGGTTACAGGAGACTGGGGACACGATGTTTACCCAGGTTCGGGCCCTCTCTATGGAGGTAATACCCTACTTCCAGCTTGATTGATCTTGATGAATATGAATATTACAAGAGTTGATCTACCACGAGATCGTAATGGCTAAACCCTAGAAGCCTAGCCTGTATGACTATGGTAATGTGTATATCCCATCCGGACTACACCCTTCGGTTTATATAGACACCGGGGGGATCTAGGGTTACATAGAGTCGGTTACATAAGAAGGAATCTTCATAATTGGTCGCCAAGCTTGCCTTCCACACCAAGGAGACTCTAATCCGGACACGGGTGCAGTCTTCGGCCTTCATGTCTTCATAGCCCACTAGTCCGGCCCATTTATAATAGGCCGGATGCTTGAGGACCCCTTAGTCCAGGACTCCCTCAGTAGCCCCCGAACCAGTCTTCAATAACGAGGTGTTCGGCATACGAAAGGTCTTCGGCATTGCAAGGCGGGTTCCTCCTCTGGTGACCTCCAATTAATGTATTCGGCCGTCGATCCAATGTCGCCCCCCTCGGCTTCTGTGCATAAATAACTTCATCTTCCACGTGTTGAGCGAATGCAGAAGGTCGTGGTATTTTTGCAAATAGCACCCCGTCTACGCAAGGAAGATCGCCTATTTAAAGAGATTGGATCTCAGACCCGTTTGGCACTATGCAGAGAAAATCCCCTGAGACCGCTAGGAGAAACCATTCCAACATGGCTAGCGTTCCCAGCTCCTCCTCCTGTTCTGGCCCAGAAAAAGGCGAGTGGGAGAGGTGATCTGTTTCCCACAGTCACTTAGCGAAGCTACACACGCAGGGATTTCTTCCTCCTGCGGATCTGGTCCCTGTTCGAGCGGGACTAGCCTCTTTATATGATGATACTCAGGCAGAGGACTTCCCCAATCCTTCCGCGGGAGCGAGTGTGCTTCGTCCCTTATATGTTGAGGGGCGGCGGATTTCCAATTCAGCCATTCCTCCGAGGGCTTCTGGAATACTATGGCCTTCATCTGCACAACTTCACCCCTGCCTCGATTCTGCATATTGCGGGTTACGTTGCTTTGTGCGAATTATTTCTGGGCGTTGAGGCCCATTTTGAGCTGTGGAGAAAACTGTTCTGTCTTGTCCCGCGCAACCATGAGGGGTCAATATTTGAAGTGTGCGGAGCCGAGGTATGGCGCATTGCCGGCACCGGATACCTGTCCGGCACACCAAGGAAGGCATCTGGAGAATGGCCTTCCGAATGGTTCTATATTGAAGACGTCGCGCTTCCCGACCCAGTTCGAGATGGTCCTCCTGCATTTGCGAGCATTCCGCTGAAGAAGCGCCTCAGTTGGCGTCCCCGGAGTCCTGAAGAGGATGACAATGCGAAAGTTTGTCAGCTTATGAGCAAGATAAAGATACTCGCTCAGTCCGGAGTCACAATAGTTGAGGTTATGGCAACTTCCATAGCGTGAGGGGTTCAGCCGCTTCAATACAGAAGGCTCCCAATGTGGCACTATAATGGAGAGGATGACGCCTCCCGCTGTGGCCGACAAGGTCCGGATACCCCCGCTGCTCTGGCCAAGATATTGGCCGAGCTGTTCAAAGGGGAGGAAGAGGAATTTCTTCACATTAAGCGTAGGGATGGGTATTCTATGTACAACCCTCCCAGCTGGGTAAGCCCCAACCTCTCTGTTTTACTCCTTCCAATTCCGGACCACCTTCGATAAATTTCTGATCCGTCTGTTATGACAGCACTGGCGAAAGGTCACTGAATGGCTTCATAGTCCCGCCCCACAGCCGAAGAACCACAACCGGGAGCTTGATCCCAGGTTTGAAGAGGATACAGATATATTCGTGGCGCTCGTGGAGGGGGTGTTTTGCCAGAGAAGCTATGATGGCACAGAAGTGGCCATTACCGCCGACTATCCTGGCCTTCTTCCCGCTTCACATGTAAGTAATCAAGAAACACCTCCTTTCAAAAGAGTGCTCCTATTCTGCCGCACCCACTGCACTGTCGTGCTCCACAGGGGAGGCGTTCGGTGATTCCGAAGAGATCGATTCCCACGCCGGGAAAGTCTTCGAAAAGGAAAGCCGATGAAGACACAACCAGGCCTTCCTCGGACAGGTATGGAATTATAAATATGTTTTTCGGTGGCCACATCTAACTGTGACTTGTGCATTAGTCTTGTTACAGGAAAAAGATTCGCCAAACTGTGCTCAGGGACCCGACCGGTCATGCTCCCGACAACAGGTATTTAGATCCAGCCGGAGAGATGAGGGTCGGTGTGGGAACAACGCCGGTGTCCTTCGGCCGAGGGTTCAGAAGATATATCCGTCACCAACTCGGAAGTAGAGAGCAACATGAATCATCGACGCTACAGGGCTATCTTGCGGGACCCCAAGTTCTCGGAAGAGGCATTCAATGCCTTCAGCTCGGGTGACGCATACACCCGAGCTGCTCAAGATGGGCTTAGGAAAGCCACGAAACTATATTTGACGGATGTGTAGGTAAGATTTCTTTGTCCAAAAAAGGATAAACATATACCCGTAGCCCCCGAGACTGAAAGCAGTTGGTATAACTGATTTAAGGATCGTTGTATAACTAGGTCCTTTCAGGGAAGAACGACCTGCTAGCCCGAGAGCTGGAGCGGTGTCGGGCGCAGCTAAATGCTGCAACTGCCGAACTGATAAACTCCAAGAAGGCGTCTACCGGTAATATTCCCCTCCATCGAGGAACAATAATTGTATATCGATTGTACTAATACTGTTGCTGATCGCATAATAGGATCGCCCGGTCAACTTATCGAGAAGTTGAAGATCGCCCAAGAGAAAGAAAGAAGGGCGAGAAGGCTACACACCGCGGGAAAGCGTGTTCTGACCCGAGTCAGAGGGGAGAAAAACAAGCTACATGATTCCAACATTAAATTGGGTGAAGAATTTAAAGATGTGCGAGCTCAGCTAGCCGATTCCGTGAAGGAGAACAAGAAGCTGCGGGGCGGCATATTTAGTATGTGTCTGAACTATTTTAAAGTAGTTCGGAGATAAATGGAATTGAGATAGTTACAATTGCAGGTGTATTGACGGGCCGTACTAAAGAGGAGGTGTCCGGATCATTAAGTGATCTGCTGCAAAGGCTGTCGCAAATGCACGAGCAAGCTCGGCTGGCGATGCAGAGTGTTGCCAAGGCCGTATGGCCATCCGCCTCCCCTCCAGGAAGTATGGCGGAGCTTGTAGAGATGTTTAAAGGAGCGCGGAGGCGTATCCGACTGTGGAAGATATCAGCCTGCCGAGAGGGTGCGCGAGAGGGCTGGGCCATGGTGAAGACGTGGTATACCAAGCTGGATCCTAATCACATGGCTCGTGTCGTACCGCTAGGGTCGAATGGGGAAGAAATTCCCGTTAGTTTAGTATATGACCAAGTAGAGGTGGATGCCAAATATTCCCAACATGATTGTAAGTTAGACCGTCTGTTGGACGGTATAGAGGAGGAAGTGTTTGAGTCCAAGTGACTATGTACTTTCCTTGACCTATGGAACTCTAGCTGAATTGTATAGCATTTCTCATGGTGGACCTTTTCACTTCAGCCTCCAGACCCGAGGGTGCGAATTGTTTCCGAATACAATCCCGGCCAAATAGACCGGGGTATGCATGGAAAACTAGGCGTAGGGGTCATAGTTGCTTGAACAGACAAGTTGTATCCGGCTAGTTATGTTATATTACCTTGAGATTGTAAGAAATATCTTCCGGAGAGATCAGTTCCGTTAAGTGTTCCTTTCCCTGGGTGTGCATGCATTAGCATACATGTTCGAATTGCGATGTGAAAAATCACAGTGTATATAGCTTCCGGGGGTTCACAATAGAGTGAGTGCAAAAGACATCTTTAATTCACTGACCGAATATTCCCTTAAGAACGCTAGCTTTCGGCTTCACCTAGTCTGAGGTACACATCTGGATGACCCGGCAGTAACAATCACAGAGGTGCTCCCTTTATGCCCGAGCCGAACTAACGGGAACCTAGGGCATAAGCACAGGAGCCAGGCAACCCAGCTTGGCCAAAACTTAAGTCATATCGATGCATATAGTGGTGAAGAAACGGTACATATGGAAAAATTCATATGTGAAGAGCTTGATGCTCAGGGAACAATAATAAAAAGCTTCTATCCAAGAAGCCCCCAGGTATAGTCGACGTACATATTTAAAGATGTATACGTCAGGGGTGTGCGGTCGAGCCGTATGAAAGCTTTAAAGAGAAAAAGAAAAAAGTAATCAAAAAAGAGAGAACAAATAATGGAAATTACAAAGGAGAAAGAGACGAACAAGGAGTTCGGCGCTAGGCATAGAATCTTCAGAGTCTGGCCGCGTTCCAGGGGTTTGGCTCGAGGCGATTGTCTGATGCATCGCGAAGACGGTACGCCCCACCGGTGAGAACTTCGTCGATTATGAAGGGACCCTCCCATTTGGGCTTTGAGTTTGTCCTTTTTCTTCTCCGGGAGGCGTAGAACGAGTTCGCCAATGTTGTAGGTCTTGACCCGTACTTCTCTACTTTGATATCTGTGAGCCTGCTGTTGGTAGAATGCTGAACGGGCTTTTGCGACATCGCGCTCCTCTTCCAGGGCATCAAGGTTGTCATACCAATCCATATCGACTTCTCTCTCTTCGTACATACGAACTCGAGGTGAGTCGTGGATAATATCGCAGGGCAATACAGCCTCCGCGCCATACACCATGAAGAAAGGTGTGTATCCGGTAGTACGGTTGGGCGTGGTCCGCAGCCCCCATAGTACAGAGTCGAGCTCCTCGACCCAGTGCTTGTCAGATTCTTTCAAAGACCGCACTAGTCTGGATTTGATGCCGCTCATTAGAAGACCATTGGCTCATTCGACTTGACCGTTTGTTTGTTGGTGGTAGACAAAGGCGTAATCGAGCTTAATGCCCAGATTAGCACACCAGGATTTTACCTTGTCGGCTGTAAAATTGGAGCCGTTATCAGTGAGGATGCTGTGTGGGACACCGTAATGATGCACATCGTCAGATATGAATGTTATCACCGGCCCGGACTCGGCCGTTTTGACTGGTTTAACCTCTATCCACTTGGTGAATTTGTCCACCATGACCAGCAGATATTATTTCTTATGGCTTCCACCTTTAAGGGGTCCAACCATGTCCAGTCCCCAGACCGCGAAAGGCCAATTAATGGGGATTGTTTGTAAGGCGGTTGGGGGCATATGGCTCTGGTTGGCGAAGAGTTGGCATCCGACGCAGCGTTGGATAAGGTCCCGCGCGTCTCCTTAGTCCGTTGGCCAATAAAACCCTGTACGGAAGGCCTTGCTAACAAGGGCCCGATCTGCGGCGTGGTGTCCGCCTAGTCCAGCATGAATTTCTGCCAAAAGCTGCCTCCCCTCTTCCTCGGACGTACATCTTTGAAGTACTCCGGTAGTACTTTTCTTTTAGAGCTCTCCGTCGAGAACCTTGTAGGCCTTCAAACGGCGGACAATGCAGCGGGCCTCATTATGTTCTTCAGGGAGTTCCTTCCTATTAATGTAGGCCAAGAAAGGTTTGGTCCATGGGGCAATGACTGCATAATGAGATGAGCCAACGGTGTAATTTCAGTGGCTGAGCCCCCGGTGATATCGATGTGTTCGGAATCTGGGGTTGTGTTCGGATCTAGAGTATTGTTGCCGCCCTCCCCTTGCCACACCACAGATGACTTAAAAATCCTTTCCAGGAAGATGTTAGGTGGGACGGGGTCGCGCTTAGCGCCAATGCGAGGAAGGACGCTCGCCGCCTGGTTACTTTCTCGGGCAACGTGATGAAATTCAAGCCCCTCGAACCGAACTGACATTTTTAAGACAACATTACGATAAGCTTCCATCTTTGGATCTTTTGCATCAAAGTTGCCATTTATTTGAGATATTGCTAGGTTTGAGTCCCCGCGCACCTCCAGGCGTTGTATGCCCATGGAGACTGCCATCCGGAGACCATGCAATTAGGCCTTGTATTCGGTTGCGTTGTTGGAGTCGGTGTATAGTATTTGGAGCACATACTGGACGATATCTCCCATGGGGGCCGTTAACACGACGCCCGCTCCTAGCCCAATCAACATTTTGGAGCTGTCAAAGTACATTACCCAATTGGAATATGCGCCGTACTCTTTAGGGAGTTCGTCCTCTGTCCATTCGGCGACGAAGTCAGCCAGTACTTGGGATTTGATGGCTCGAGGTTGCTTGTATGTTATGTCAAATGGAAGTAGCTCGATGGCCCATTTGGAGATCCGGCCCGTGGCATCGCGGTTGTTTATTATGTCATTCAGTGGTACTTCAGAGGAAACTGTGATTGAACACTCCTGGAAGTAGTGCCGTAGCTTTCGGGATGCCATGAAGACCGCGTATGCTCTCTTTTTGTAAAGGGGGTACCGGGATTTGCATGGTGTGAGGACAGTAGATACGTAGTATACTGGTTTTTGAAGTGGGAACTTGTCAGGCCCAAGATGCGATTCTATCCCGATCACGTGACACTTACGTGATTGGGGCACAACCGCATTTCAGGCGCTTAGCAAGATGGATATCATTACGTCGTACCATTACATACATACATGGGAGATACAACAACACATGCAAGTCACATGAATACAACAACATCAATACAAGACATCCGACTACGGATGCAAACATGAAAAGCTCAACGACATCCATCTGCTATCCGAGGCTGCCGACCAGGAACCTAGCCCAAGACTGAAGAAGAAGAAGAAGAAGAAGAAAGAACTCCAACAAAAGAACATCGCTCTCACGTCATGACATCGGAAACCTGCACCAGCAACTGTTGTTGTAGTATCTGTGAGCCACGAGGACTCAGCAATCCCATAACCATGGGTATCAAGACTAGCAAAGCTTAAAGGGGTAGGAAGAGGTAAAGTGGTTAGGTTGCAGTAGCTGCTAAGCAGTATATGGTGGCTAACTTACGAGTACAAGAATAAGATGAGCACCTACGCAAACGGTCGCAAACTAGTAGTGATCGCTCAAGATCCTGAACTACCTATGAGTCAAACTTAAGCCCACCGTGTTCTCTTCTCAAAGTGAAAAGAGACAGTCACGGTTACTCACACGGTTGTGTGTTTTATCTCGGATCCTCTGTCAAGTTTTCTACAACCAGACATTAACAAATTCCAATCTGCCACATAACCGCGGGCACGGCTTTTGAAAGATCATAACCCTGCAGGGGTGTCCCAACTTAGCGCATTACAAGCTCTCACGATCAGCTGAGATAATAATAATATTACCCCTTATCTGAGGGACAATCCAATCAGGCTCGGAATCCCGGTGCACAAGACATTTCGACAATGGTAAAACAAGTCCAGCAAGACCTCTCGGCGTGCCGACACCCTGATAGTAGCTGCACGTATCTCGTCTCAGGCCATGTCCAGATAGGTGAGCCTACGGGAGCCAGATACCTCGATTTTCCCCGTGGCGGCCCCGCAGTCTCCCCGTTTGGGACCAACACCATCAGCACTGCCCCCCTGCTATGTAGAAAGAATCCTCGAGTAGCGCTAACTCCATATGCATAATTAATTAATTAAGTTTTTATTATGAGCAAATTAAAACTAATGTTGGGCCTTGCTGGAGAAGTTTTATTCAAAGACGAACTGTCAAGGGGTCCCCTTATACCCAACCATGTAAGGAACGCAAAATCAAGGAACATAATGCCGGCTTATCGGCTCCTAAGGTGGCATGAGTGGAACAAAACACCGAGCAAAAGGCCAAGCCTTCCACCCATTGCCAAGTATATATGTGTGTTAATAATAATGAAAGATATTGTGATATTCCAACTACGAGTTCCAACATGGAACGATCTTCATCTTCACCTGCAACTAACAACGCTATAAGAGGGGCTGAGCAAGCGGGTAACATAGCCAAACAATGGTTTTGCTGGGAAGGTGTCAAAGGTTAGAGGTTTCATGGCAACAAGGAGAGGGGCTGACAGGAAATAATGGGTAGCGCGACATATAACGATAGCATCGAGACAACTAGCAATGGCGATGATAGTAAAGGTATCCAAAGTGATGGTCATCTTGCCTGAGATCCCGCAAGGAAGAAGAAATGAGCCCATGAAGAAGACGAAGAAGAAGCCTTGAAGACGAACGACGTGTAGCCGAACGAATCCCCACGATCGCAATCGGAAAAGAACTAGCGAGAAGAAAGCACACAACAAGGTAAACATGTCACTCAAGAACAAGACAAGGAGCTCAATCAAGTATGATGCAAGACAAGTCTATATGATGCAATTCATGGCAAGGGATGAAGCACACAAGAACAACACAAACCAACAAGTTTAAATGAGGTCGGAATCAACATATAACTATTCCGATAAGTCCTCATATGCATATTTGGAAATTGGTCCAGATCTGAACAAACCTTAAGTTCAAGTTGTTAAACAGCAAGTTAACATGCACCATGATGATCTACTCGAAATTCTAGTCAAGTGTCATATAAAGTTTTTTACTTCGGAGCTACAGCCTAGAAGATATGAGCAAAACAAGACAAGCATGGCAATTATGCAAAATGCATCCAAACATCAAGCAAACACACTCCAAGCATGTAAACAACATGATATTATGCTTCTACATGCAAAATCACACAAGTTTCATATAGGACACACTCAAAACGGAGCAACGGTTCAACACATACACATGAAACAAGATATAACAACAAGCTATACAAAATCAGCAACATAGCAACTTTGGAGCAAGGTATATATTTTCTACAGCACCCAAGCATGATAACAAGAGGCATTGATGTGAAATAGACATGATACTTAACAAGCATGAACTTAGAACACACCCGAAAACTTGCTCGAACATAATTAACCAAGCATGGCAAGTTGCAATAAATTTATCCAGACTTAGCCAAAATCTGGGAAGGCAAAAACATCATCACGATGCTGCCTTCAGAGGCACAAAACAACAAGCCTATCAACTCTACTAAGTATATAAAGATCATGGACATGTAATAGACATAGCATACATCAAACAACTCCATTGGAGCAACTCCATAGGAGGCATGGATCAATAACAACAAGCTTCAGCAAATTGATCATGCTGATAAAAAACTGAGAGCTAAATTTATAGCAACTTGAGAGCAAGAAATAAATAAGCTACAACAGTACATATAGGCAAACTATGGCATGGATGGATAGACAATAACATGGACAACAAGACATGATCATTTGACATACTAAAACAAGCATGGATTTGACTAGGGAATCAAGCAAACATGGCATCAAGTGTAACAGATTCCAGACTTGGCATGGCATGTTTTTTCACTAAGTATAAAACAACAACATTGGCATGGCATGTTTACAAGCTTGTTTAAGTCACCTCAAGGCATGTCATAGAAAGTGGATTGCACCACAGCAAAGACCATATGATTGTGCTTCTAAAACATCTAGACATGTGGCATGAAGACAAACACACCAATAGCAATGAACAAGTGAAAACAACATCTCATAACAAGTTTAAGCACTTAACAACCACATGCACTTTTGCAACAGAGATTAACATGGCAATATGGCACCTAACATGAATGCTACAGCAACCATCATGTAGAGCACTTCACAATGAACATTTTGACATATCATATGCTCCATTTGGATCAACATGCACAAAGTTATCACCTCTCAAACATGCTAACAAAAATTACAGTTCACAGCAGTTTTAAACATATAACACTCTTGCAAGGATGATTAGGGCATCAAGATGAAGTCAAACAAGCATTCCACAATGGAACAATATGAAGAGCATATCACAACGATCATTTTGACATATTATTCACTCACTTTGGACATACACACAAAAAGTTACAACATCACAAAGTATGCATCCGAATATGAAGTTTTTGGGGACTGAGAAGAAAATAGACCTTCGGAGGGGCGGACGTGTCCGGGAGCAAACGGACGTGTCCGCTGGCTGGGGCCCACATGGCAGTGGCACAGAGAGGAGAGGCCTGGACATGTCCGTATCGGATGGACATGTCCGTCGGTGAGGGCGGCGGACCCACCGGTCAGTGACACGGCGAGGCAGGAGGTTGGACACGTCTGTGTCCCGGCGGATACGTCCGGCGGCCCTGGCCGGAGCTGCACGGCGGCGAGCTCGGCCAGGCGCTGGGGCGGCGGGGACAAGTGCCGGAGGACGGAGGAGGATGGATCCGGTGAGGGGAGACCGTCCCCGGCCAGATCCGGCGACGGTGGGGGCCGGACGGGCGGCCGGCGGCGAGCCAAGGCGCGATGGCGCCATGAATGCGGATCCGGCGGGGCTCGATCTCCCGCAGCTCGAGCTGGCGGCGGCAGGGCATGGCGAGGGTTGGGCGGTGGGGATGCAAGGCGGCGACGGGGAGCGTTGGGGCCGGCGGCAGAGGTTGGTGGCGAGGCAGTTGCTGGCGGTGGCCGTAGCTCAGCGAGAACGGCGACGCGGGGTCGAGCGGGAGATCGAGCGATGGGAGCGGGGCAGCGGCTCGGGCGCCTGCAGTCATGGGCCTACGGCGGCGGCTCGGGTCCGCTCTGGCCTGGGGGCGGGCCGCGGATGGGCCTAGCGCGGGCCTGCGGGAGGTGGAGGCGCGGTGGAGACGTGGCGAGGCCACATGGTACTGCAGGAGTGGCTGCGGGTGGTGGCAGGTGGCGACGCGGCCAATGGGGAGGCGCCTAATGGCGGCGGTGGGCTGGCCAGGCGCGGATTTGGAGGAGGAGGAGGGGTTGGTTGCGCGGATCTGACGAGGAGGGAGCTAGGAGGTTAGGGGAGAGGCTAGGGTAGGTTAGGGATGCCCAAAATGGCATGTGGGGGGTGTTTTTATAGGGAAAGGGCTAGTGTTTGAGGGTTTTGGGGGTAAAACGGAGCCCTCCAATCTCGATCGGACGGCACCGGTCGAGAGGGGGGTAGGATGGGCCTAGGTGGAGTTGGTGGGCTATGTATGGGAGGCCTAGTGGGGAGAGAAGAGAAGAGAAAGAGAGGCCCGCGGGGTTTTCGGAGACCGAAAACGTCCGACCTTTAACCGGCGACTAGTGTCGCTATATTTAACGGTTGGGCTATCAAACGAGCTCCGAACGTGCCGCGGGCCCGTGCAAGTGTGTCTGGGCTCAGAACGGACAACGGAAAGGTCGAGGGGGCTCGGACGGATGGAAGTTTTGAAAACATGATGATGCAACACACATGATGACAAGGCAAAGATGCGAAACGCAAGCAGATGTCATGGCAACGACGACGAATAACTGGCTGACACCTGGCGCATCGGTCTCGGGGTGTCACAGAACTTGTGTCCGTCCTGTTCTCATTCGACGACGAGCACGGTGCTCCCCACCTGATGTGTTGCCGATATGTATAGCAACAAGGGTTCGCCGGCGTTTGGTGCGGGTAGGATTGGGTTGCCTGCTAGGAGGGCCTTTATTTCCACCAGTCCAGTCGTCGCCGTGTCTGTCCATTCAAAGTTATCGGTGCGTCGTAAGAGGCGATAGAGTGGTAGTGCCTTTTCTCCCAATCTGGAGATAAAGCGACTTAACGCTGCCACGCAACCGGCTAGTTTTTGGACTTGTTTGAGGTCTGTTGGCGTAGCCAACTGTGACAGAGCTCGGATTTTAGCTGGATTTGCTTCTATTCCTCTTGTGGAAACAATGAAGCCCAACAGCTATCCAGCGGGGATGCCGAAGACACATTTTTCCGGGTTGAGCTTAATGTCATACACACGGAGGTTGTCGAATGTAAGACATAAGTCGTCTATTAGTGTTTCGACGTGGCTGGTTTTGATGAGGACGTCGTCAACGTAGGCTTCTACTGTCTTGCCGATCTGCTTCTCTAGGCATGTTTGAATCATGCGTTGGTATGTGGCGCTGGTGTTCTTGATCCCGAAGGGTATGGTGTCGAAGCAGAATGGCCAGTATGGGGTAATAAACGCTATTGCAGCT
Organism: Secale cereale; assembly: GCA_902687465.1. NCBI lineage: Eukaryota > Viridiplantae > Streptophyta > Magnoliopsida > Poales > Poaceae > Secale > Secale cereale. The sequence goes on along the minus strand of LR738715.1, from coordinate 869,026,750 downwards.
TGATCGAACTCCTTCATTTTCATTTGGTGGTATCCGGAATATGTGTTGAGGAAGCACAGTGAGTCATGTCCTGCGGGGGCGTCAATGATTTGATCAATGTGGGGGAGGGGGAAGGGATCCTTAGGGCAAGCTCCTCTCCCTAGGCTCCTCTCTCTAGGTTGAGGTCTTTGAAATTGACACACAGGCGCCATGATTTGTCCTTCTTTGGTACCATCACTAGGTTTGCCAGCCAGTCCGGATGCTTCATTTCTCTAATGAATCCGGCCTCGATAAGCTTGGCCAGCTCCTCTCCCATGGTTTGTCGCTTGGGTTCGGAAAAGCGTCGTAGTGTTTGTTTGACCGGTTTAAATCCCTTTAATATATTAAGGCTATGTTCGGCCAGCTTGCATGGGATCCCTAGCATATCTGAAGGGTGCCATGAAAATATGTCCCAGTTTTCGCGCAGGAATTCTCGTAGTGCGGCGTCAACTGTTGGGTTTAGTTGCTCTCCGATAGATGCCGTCTTCTTGTGGCCCGTTGGGTGGACCTGAAATTTGACCGTTTCTTCTGCTGGTTTGAAGGAGGTGGATTTGAGGTGTTTGTCGAGGATCACATCGTCCATGTCCACCGTGGAGCGTAGTGCGGTTAACTCTTCGGCCGTGAGGGCTTCGGATAGCGCCTCAAGGGCCAGGGATGCGGTTTTGTTTTTAGCATGGAGTGCTATGTCCGGATCACTGGCGAGAGTGATTATGCCGTTTGGACCGGGCATTTTGAGCTTCATATACCCGTAATGAGGTATAGCTTGGAAGCATGTCAAAGCATCCCGCCCCAACAGGGCGTGGTATCCGCTGCTGAAAGGGGCCACTTGGAAAGTAATTTCTTTGGACCGATAATTCTCCGGCGTGCAGAATACCACGTCAAGTGTGATTTTGCCCGTGCACCGCGCCTCCCGACTAGGAATGATTCCTCGGCAGGTTGTGCTACTTTGCTTGATGCGGCTCCTGTCTATTTCCATTTTGTGAAGTGTGTCCTCATAAATGAGGTTTAGTCCACTACCGCCGTCCATGAGGACCTTAGTAAGTCGAAATCCATCACCAATGGGACGGAGGACTAATGCGGCTGGCGCCCGGACTATCCTATACCTTAGTTCATCACCGGCATTAAATGTTATGGCCGTGTCGTTCCAAGGGTTTATTGCGGCTATTTGGCAGACTTCGGCAAGGTCATGAAGTGCCCTTTTGCGCTTGTTGTTTGAAGCGAATGTCTTGAAGACCTTCAATACTCTTGTGTCGTCGTTTTCTGGAGGGTTCTGCTCTGGGGTGTCCTTGATAAGGATCTCCTCGCCGCTCTTGGTTACCTGCCGGAGTATCCAACATGCTCTAAGGCTGTGGGTTGCCACGATATCAATTGACGTGTGTATTTTGCATGGGCGGTCGAGCCATCCCTCCAGAATTTTGCCGTGTCGCGTAATGGGTTAATGCTTTTTGACTATTGGACTTGACGTGCCATGGGGGTGCATCCTCTTCGCCTGTAGGACCAGTCGGGTTGGGACCGACGGTTTCTAGTTAGCTGCCCAATATATGAGCGTGAGCCATGGATATAGCACTATGGGTGGAATAGAGTGGTGGTTGTGGAGAAGACAAAAAGGAGGAAGATAGTCTCACATCGACTAGGCGTATCAACGTGCTATGGAGATGCTCATCAATAGATATCAATGTGAGTGAGTAGGGATTGCCATGCAACAGATGCACTAGAGCTAAAAATGTATGAAAGCTCAACAAAATAAACTAAGTGGGTGTGCATCCAACTTGCTTGCTCATGAAGACCTAGGGCATTTGAGGAAGCCCATCGTTGGAATATACAAGCCAAGTTCTATAATGAAAATTCCCACTAGTATATGAAAGTGACTAAACATGAGACTCTCTATCATGAAGAGCATGGTGCTACTTTGAAACACAAGCGTGGAAAAAGATAGTAGCAATTGTCCCTTTTTCTTTCTTTTTGTTTTCTTTTTTTGGACCTTTCTTTTTCTTGGCCTTTCCTTTTTTTTTCTTTTTCTTCTTTTTTCTTTTTCTTTTTTTTTCTTTGGGACAATGCTCTAATAATGATGATCATCACACTTATATTGATTTACAACTCGATATTACAACTCCATACTAGAACAAAGTATGACTCTATATGAATGCCTTTGGCGGTGTACCGGGATGTGCAATGAATCAAGAGTGACATGTATGAAAAATTATGCATGGTGGCTTTACAACAAATACGATGTCAACTACATGATCATGCATGGCAATATGAAAATATGAAGCGTGTCATATGAACGGAATTGTGGAAAGTTGCATGGAAATATATCTCGGAATGGCTATGGAAATGCCATGATAGGTAGGTATGGTGGCTGTTTTGAGGAAGGTATATGGTGGGTGTATGAGGAATTTATATAGTGGGTGTATGGTACCGGCGATAGTTGCGCGGTACTAGAGAGGCTAGCAATGGTGGAAGGGTGAGAGTGTGTATAATCCTTGGACTAAACATTAGTCATAAAGAACTCATATACTTATTGCAAAAAATTACGAGTCATCAAAAGAAAGCAATCAACGCATGCTCCTAGGGGGGAGGTTGGTAGGAGTTAACCATCGCCCGCCCCCGGCCTCCACACAAAGGATGACTCTCTACAAATACCTCATGCTCTAACTTCGTCACATAGCGGTTCACCATACATGCATGCTACGGGAATCACAAACTTTAACACAAGTATTTCTCAATTTCATAATAACTCCACTAGCATGACTCTAATATCACTATCCTCATATCTCAAAACAATTATCAAGCATCCAACTTCTCTTCATATTCAATGCACTCAGTATGAAAGTTTTTACTACATTGATCTTGAATGTCTATCATATGAAGGCAAGTTTATAGCCAAAGCACATTACCATGCTGTTCTAATGGACTCTCAAAAGGATATGAGTGAAGCATGAGAGATCAACAATTTCTACAAAATAAAATCACGACCGTTCTCTAAAAGATATAAGTGAAGCACTAGAGCAAACTATTTAGCTCAAAAAAATGTGTGTCCAGCAAGGATAATTGTAGAAAACTAACAAGCAAAGACTCAAATAATACATGACGCTCGAAGTAAAACACATATCATGTGGTGAATAAAAATATAGTCCCAAGTATAGTTACCGATGGATAAAGACGAAAGAGGGGATGCCTTCCCGGGGCATCCCCAAGCTTAGGCTTTTGGTTGTCCCTGAATTTTACCTTGGGGTGCCTCAAGCATCCCCAAGCTTAGGCTCTTGCCACTCTTTGTTCCATAGTCCATCAAAGCCATACTCAAAACTTGAAAACTTCACAACACAAAAGTTAGCCAAAAATCTCGTGAGCACCGTTAGTATAAGAAAACAAACCACCACTCAAAGGTACTGTAATGAACTCATCCTTTGTTTATATTGGTGTTAAACCTACTGTATTCCAACTTCCCTATGATTCACACTCCCCAGTACTACTCATAGATTCATCAAAATAAGCAAACAACACACGAAAAATAGAATCTGTCAAAAACAGAACAGTCTGTATTAATCTGTAACTTTCGCATACTTCTGTAACTCCAAAAAAATTGAAATAAATTGGTAACATGAGGAATTTGTCTATTAATCATCTGCAAAAAGAATCAACTAAATATCACACTCCAGTAAAATCTGGTGATTATTCTGGTGAGCGCTAACGATTCTGTTTTTCACAACAAGATCATATAAACTTCACACAAGTCTTCACAAATGTTTTAGTTGGCACAAACACTAATTAAAACACAAAACCACATGTAAACAGAAGCTAGATGCAATATTTATTCCTAAACGGAAGCAAAATAAAAATTGGGTTGCCTCCCAACAAGTGCTATCGTTTAACGCCCCTAGCTAGGCATGATACAAGAGGATATATCTAGATATTGCCATAATGATGAGATATATCACGAAAACTCATCTCATATTCCCTACGTTCAGCAGCAAGTTTTCTTTGTGGCAACCAAAAGTAATGAAAGGGCTAAATTTAATGGGACAAAAGTCCCCCATATCAAGCTCAGGAGGTATAGGTTCCTCCTTTGGCCCTTATAATGCACAACCAATTCATCATTATAAGCGTTCTTTTGGCAAAAGGTCACGAGCCTTCGTTCAAGGGATAAAACCTAGCCCATTATTTTGGATAGCAAAATCATCATTCAATTCAGAAATTCTATCAACCAAGACATCGGTAGGAACCTTTTTTCTACGGTTTTCATTAAAAGCAACGTGATCAGGAGATCGCAACCGCATTATGTCTTCTTGATTAAACAAGATAGCCTCTATGGGAGGTCGACCAACATCTACCCCGTACTGATAAAATATTTCTTTGGCCTCTTTAATTATAAATCTAAATTCATGAGCCAAAAAGATAGTAGCTGCACTCTTAACAAAAGAATGCTCAATATTGGAAAATTCCAGAAAGATTCTCTGAATACAGGGATGCATATGGATAAATTGCCTTTCGATTTCAACTATAAGCATAGATATGGCATCCGCAAGGCTACTAGTTCTATGAAGAATAGAACCACCCATAGTAGGCAAAGCACCGGCACAAGTAAACAAGTCTTGAAGAACTCCTTTCCAATGATATTACCACTAGCAACCCGGAAATTCTTAATATGTAAAGTGGTTTTTTCATCCAGAGGGTCAACATAGACATTGCCCTCAACGTTACTACCCTTCTCGATAAAATCTTCCCCCATCTCAAACATGAGGGCAAGCGAACGATAAACACATGGAAAAAAGAAGGGCAAATAAAACGGCAAGGGTGAAGTGGGGGAGAGGAAAACGAGAGATAAAAATGTAATGCGAAGGATAAGGGTTTGTGATAGGTACTTGGTATATGACTTTTGCGTAAGCCTCCCCGGCAACGGCACCAGAAATTCTTCTTGCTACTTATCGAGCTTGCGTTGTATTCCCTCGAAGAGGAAAGGGTGATGCAGCAAAGTAGCGTAAGTATTTCCCTCAGTTTTTGAGAACCAAGGTATCAATACAGTATGAAACCACGTGCGAGTCCCTCGCACCTGCACAAACAAATAAGAACTTCGCAGCTAACGGGATAAGGGGTTGTCAATCCCTTTACGATCACTTACGAAAGTGAGATCTGATAGATATGATAGTTTGATATTTTTGGTATTTTTGGATATAAGAACAGAAAGTAAAAGCGGAAAAGTAAATTAGATTGTAGATTGATATGTTGAGAATAAACCCGGGGGCCATAGGTTTCTCTAGTGGCTTCTCTCATGATAGCAGAATTCTACGGTGGGTAAACAAATTACTGTCGAGCAATTGATAGAAAAGTGAATACTTATGAGAATATCTTGGAATGATCATTATATATAGGCATCACGTCCGAAACAAGTAGACCGAAACGATTCTGCATCTACTACTATTACTCCACACATCGACCGCTATCCAGCATGCATCTAGTGTATTGAGTTCATATAAGAACAGAGTAACGCCTTAAGCAAGATGACTGATGTAGAGGGATAAACTCAAGCAATATGAGATAAACCCCATCTTTTTATCCTCGATGGCAACAATACAATACGTGCCTTGCTGCCCCTACTGTCACTGGGAAAGGACACCGCAAGATTGAACCCAAAGCCAAGCACTTCTCCCATTGCAGGAACTATAGATCTAGTAGGCCAAACCAAACCAATAATTCGAAGAGACTTGCAAGGATATTATAAGCACACATAAAAAGTTCAGAGAAGAACCAAATATCTTTCATAGATAACCTTGATCATAAACTCACAATTCATTGGATCTCGACAAACACACCGCAAAAAGAGATTACATCGAATAGATCTCCTCGAAGACCGAGGAGAACTTGGTATTGACATCCAAAGAGAGAGAAAAAGCCATCTAGATACCAAATATGGACCCGAAGGTCTGTGGTAAACTACTCACAACTCATGGTCAGGCGATGATGATGATGTAGAAGCACTCCATGGTAGATCCCCCCTCTGAAGGAGCTCCGGAACAGGCCCCAAGATGGGATCTCACGGGAACAGAAGGTTGCGGCGGTGGAACTAGGGTTTTCTCTATTGTTCTGATGGTTTCAGGGTACGTAGGTATATATAGGAGGAAGGAGGGCACCGGGGGCCAGACGTGGGGGGGGGGGGGTGCCCCCACCCTCGTGGACGCCACATCAGCCCTATTCCATGGTTCTCAAGTCTCCCGTGAAGATATCGCTCCAAAAATATCTCTCCCGAAGGTTTCATTCCGATTGGACTCCGTTTCATATTCCTTTTCTGTAAAACCCTGAAATAGGCAAAAAAAAACAGCAATCTGGCTGGGCCTTTGGGTTAATAGGTTAGTCCCAAAAATAATATAGAAGTGTATAACAAAGCCTGTTAAACATCCAAAACATCATAAATAATAGCATGGAACAATCAAAAATTATATATACGTTGGAGACGTATCACTGCCCGAGCTTTCCAGGCGCTTTTCATCGCGATGTACTTCTGTACGATAGTTTCTAAGTCGGCGAACTTCAGTATGTGTCGGCGATTGATGGCGTTGAGAATCCCCTCATCCGTGTAATTGTTGCAGAACGCTAATACTGCGTCCTCGTCACGACAATCTTTTATCTTGTCTTTGACAAGGAGGAATCTGGCCCAGAAGTGCTAGACCGTTTCCTGAGACTGCTGTTTTATGCTCATGAGAGTGTCTATGTCCGGGTGGGTCGGTGGAATTAATTCCGAACCCTGACTCGACCGATTGTCCGGAGTTTGAAGACCTCCCAAACTCGACAGTCCAGGCCCCGGAGTATCTTCTCATTGTTTAGGACCGTCGTCCGATTCTATGTTCGGCGGGTTGGTCATATCCTTTCGCCGATGGATGTTCGGTTCTTCTTGATCGGCGATCCGAACATAGTCCGTCATCGTTATAGAAGAAGACTCGTCGTCCTGCTCGTCGACGATCGCTATCTGGTGAGTAACCGACGGCGTTTTGATTTCTCCTTGATCGATTTTAAGCCCGATCCGATCGTAATCTGTGGCGACTCCCGAAGAGGCCATGCGATCAAGGAGCTCGTTCAAGGACGAGAACTCTGTCGGATCCATCTGCTTGGAGTGTTCAGAGCTGATGCAAAGGGGGTTTTTGATGGCCCGAGAGGTCATCATCGGCTCAACGGCCGAACGGGCGATCATGGTAAAGCCGCCCAGCCGGAGAATTTGGCCTGGGGCCAGGACTCCCCCAAGGGTGATGTTGTCTTTAAGGACTAGGCGAGCCATCTAACCTTTCGTCGACGTCACAGTGGAACTCTCAATGAAAGCACCAATGTTGGTGTCAAAACCGGCGGATCTCTGGTAGGGGGTCCCGAACTGTGCGTCTAAGTTTGATGGTTACAAGAGACTGGGACATGATGTTTACCCAGGTTTGGGCCCTCTCAATGGAGGTAATACCCTACTTCCTGCTTGATTGATCATGATGAATGTGAGTATGACAAGAATTGATCTACCACGAGATCGTAATGGCTAAGCCCTAGAAGCCTAGCCTATATGACTACGGTAATGTGTGTATCCCATCCGGACGACACCCTCCAGTTTATATAGACACCGAGGGGATCTAGGGTTACATAGAGTCGGTTACATAAGAAGGAATCTTCATAATTGGTCGCCAAGCTTGCCTTCCACACCAAGGAGAGTCCAATCCGGACACGGGTGCAGTCTTCGGCCTTCATGTCTTCATAGCCCACCAGTCCGGCCCATTGATAATAAGCCGGACGCCTGAGGACCCCTTAGTCCAAGACTCCCTCAGTCCTCCATAAGCCTCGTATTGATACTTGCGTAGGATCAGTTCTTGTTCATGATGAGGTACACATCGTCTAATAATACCATCTACTCCTTGTTTATAAAGGTGTGGGTCATCCCAAAAGTAATGTCTTAAATCATAGAAAAACTTTTCTTTTGCTGGTATGTGAAAATAGGTGGTATAAATTTAGCGACGATATAATTATCATAATCAGCATACCATGGAGCAGTTCGAGAAGTATTTATGATATCTAATTTTTCATCAGGAAAGCTATCATCAATAGGTAGTGGGTCATCACGAACATTCTCTAACCTAGATAGGTTGTCTACAACGGGGTTCTCAACTCTCCTTCTACCAGTTATATGCAAATCAAATTCTTGTAGCAAGAGAACCCATCTAACAAGTCTAGGTTTAGCATCTTTCTTTTCCATAAGATATTTAATAGCAGCATGATCAGTGTGAACAGTTACTTTAGAATCAACAATATAGGGTCTGAACTTATCACAAGTGTGACGCCCCCGATTTGACCGTACACTAATCATGCATGCAAACGTGTACGACCAAGATCAGAGACTCACTGGAAGATATCACAACACAACTCTAGACACAAATAAAATAAAACAAGCTTTATATTACAAGCTAGGGGCCTCGAGGGCTCGAATACATAAGCTTGAATACAACAGAGTCAGCGGAAGCAACAATATCTGAGTAAAGACATAAGTTAAACAAGTTTGCCTTAAGAAGGCTAGCACAAACGCAACACGATCGAAAAGGCAAGGCCTCCTGCCTGGGATCCTCCTAACTACTCCTGGTCGTCGGCGGTCTGCACGTAATAATAGCCTCCATCGCGGTAGTAGCAGTCGTCAAAGGTAGCTTATGGCTCCTGGACTCCACCATCTGGTTGCATCAACCAAAAAGAAGAAAGAAGGGGGAAAAGGGGGAGCAAAGCAACCGTGAGTACTCATCCAAAGTACTCGCAAGCAAGGATCTACACTACATATGCATCAGTATCAATGAAGGGTAGTATTTGTGGACTAAGCTGCAGAATGCCAGAATAAGAGGAGGAGAAGCTAGTCCTATCGAAGACTGGCATCTTCTGGAAACCATCGTCTTGCAGCAACAGGGGGGAATAGGGTAGTATAACATAAGTCATATTTATGTTGTTTTCAACACCCTGGGAGCCTTTCTCGACTCCCGGAGCAACATATTAAATTCATGCCTCAGCATCCAGTTCTAGTTGTATTGATCGGGATACAACTCCAAGTGTCAGTTACCGTAGGACATCCTATTGATAGATGTTTTCTTCCCTGCAGGGGTGCACCAACTTACCCACCACGCTCGGTTAGCTCCTGCCAGACACACCATCAGGTCATGCCCGGCCTCGGCCAAACAATACGCCGCAACCCGACCTAGGCTTAATAGAGCGGTCATGTATGTCGGACTAAACCTATGCCCCAGGGGTCACGGGTCATCTCTTCAGGAACTCCTGCATGTTGCGTGGGCGGCCGGTGAGCAGACCTGGGCTACTTCCTTAAAAAGGCAGGTGCTTACGCGGTCCAAACCCGGCATGCACCACTCAGTCGCATGACGTGAGTTAAACTTTTGCTGATGCATACGACGAAGAACACCCATACTATGCCCATGTGATGGTTGGCGCTATCAGGCCAAAGACCCCTTGGATCAAATATCCAAACCGTTTAGTGTCTTGGGAATGCGTGGTAACGAGCAGAGACTCACGATCATTCGACCCAATCGCCTCATCTCGAGGAATTGCGGCAAGGGCCAAGAATGCCCGGCCACGCCTCGTATTTATCTCGCGGGCACCTTAAAAGTCAACCCGACTACACATCACCCGTAATTAAGCTCGCGTGGGTACCCCTCAGGGCCGACCCGTCTGTAGTAACATGGTTTAGTGTAAAGTCATAGTAACCATAGTAAATGTGTGTCTAGCACCAAAGGGAAACCTGAGGAAATCACCCTCGATGGAATTCCACCTGATGTTTGTCGTCAAGGTAAATGAAATCGGAGTCACCCTCGAGGTCCACTCTTGAGGAGTTGCACGACAGTGTCGTTATCGGGAGTGGAGAAGGAGGATTCACCCTCGATGACCATAACCGATGAACTAACCTACAAGTTTATCATCAGAAGTGCTGATGAGGTCTCACCCTTGGCACTCGATATTAACCCAGTAGTGTCGAGCAACTAAGGGGAAAGTGATGTGTGGTGCCGGGGACTGGTCTTCGATCCCGTTGATCGGGTCTTCTGATAATCCAGTAGGGTAGTCGGGACAATGTGGGGGTCACTGGTGATCTCTAACCGGCCTATACTAAGCAGTTTAGTATAAACATGTAAGGTATGAAAGCAGGTTACAACAACAGGCTATGCACCAGAATAGGATCATACAAAAAGTAGTAGCAGTTCTAATGCAAGCATAAGAGAGAAGAGAGTGGGCGATATCGGAATGATCAAGGGGAGTTGGCTTGCCTGGTTGCTCTGGCAAGAAGGAGGGGTCAACAACACCGTAGTCGATCACCGGGGCATCATCGGTCTCGGGGTCTACCGGAGAGAAGAGGGGGAAGAAACAATAAATATAAAGCATACAGATGCAACAAGGAAGCATGACATCTCAACACCCAGTGCTAGGGTGCTCTAACGCGGTCCTACACGATACCGGCAAAGGAAGATAACATCCGGGAAAGTATCCCACGTGTTTCGTGTTTTCGGACAGATGAATCGGAGGGGGGATGTGGCACGTTCGCTATACTAGGAGCATGTGGTAGACGAACGGACCGCGTATTCGGATTCGTCTCATCGTTCTGAGCAACTTTCATATATAAAAGTTTTTCATCCGAGTTACAGATTATTTTATATGAATTTCTAAAGTTGTAATAATATTATGAAGTTATTATTAATTACTAAATTCGACAGAAAAGAGTAATGACATCAGCATGATGTCATTGTGAAATCAGCAATCAACAGGTCGGTTGACTGGTCAACCTGTTAAGCGGGGCCCGCCTATCATTGTCTCCTCCAACAAACTGCAGTTTTAGATTAGCTAATCTACTAAATTAGGTTAATTAATCATTTAATTAACTAATTATTTATTTATTTTATTAATATTTTTAACCTCTTTTTTTTAGGGGAGGGGGCCCCAGCTGCCAGTGGCACAAAGGCCACTGGAGCAGGTTTAACCGGCGCGGGCGGGGCTGCCCGACGGGGCGGACCTGGACGACGGCCATGGCGGGGCGCCGGCCGTACGCGAGGGCCAGGGCGGACACGACAGGGCGCGGGCCGTACGCGCGGGCCAGGGCGGCCACGGCGGGGCGCCTGCCCTAGGCGTTTGTCGGGAGGTCGAGGGGGCGCCGACCGGAACGGTGGGGAGGCAATGGTCGCGGTGATGGCTGACAGGGCCGCAGAGGGCGAGCCGGGCGCGAGCGGACACACTGGGGCGACGGAGGTGGCCGCGGAGGGGGGCGGCAACGCGGGGAGAGGAGGTCAGAGGCGGGTGGGAGGCACAGTGAGGCAGGCGGTGGTCAGCAGCAGCGCGACAGCGGACGGCGCGGCCAGCGCTGCGAGGCGTAGGCGCGGCAGGGCGGTGCCGCTTGGGGTGCGGGGCTGCGCGGTGGCGCCGATGAAAGGGAACGGCCGGGTGCGGCCAAGGTGTGGCCGCGGTGAGTGGAGCAGCAATGGGGGGGGCAAGAACAGGGAGCCGCGACGGCGGCGGCCGTACTAAGCATAAGTGTAGCCGCAGCAAATGGCGATGGGCACGGATGGGACTGGCGGATGCGGACGCGTGAGCATGGCTCGGGGACAGGCAACGCACGGACGACGCGCGAGGTACATCGGCATGGGTCGCGGCGGCCATATCATTGCAGGGGGCACGACGAGCTTTGGGCGTGGTGGTGCGGCGTCCTATGGTGGTGGAATCGTAAGGGGAACGGGGAAACGAAAGAAGGGCTCACCTCCATTGCTGGGAAGGCCCGGGGAGGTCGTGGTGGGGTAGATCGACGGAGACGACGGGAGGCAGTGGCGGGGCCGACCAAGAAGAAGTAGTTGATCCCGACGGTGTGGCGGCCTCCCCCTCGGACGGGTGGTCGAAGATGAAGCAGCGGACGCCGGGGGTTCTCCGGGACTCGTCGGTGCGGCACGGGGCAACCAGTGGCCATGGTAATGGCGACGGTAGCGAGTGGTTGCGCGATGCGAAGAAGAGAACGAGCGAGGGGAGGGGAAAGTGGGCGCTAGGGTTTGGAGGGAGGCCGCAAGCGACGGCTTGTAGGCGTTGGGAAACGGTGGATGGGCGCCACGACGACGCCCTCGGCCATGCTGGCCATCGCAGGTGCCCACGTCTTCCCTCGTGAACAGAGGAGGGAGGGGGATGGCGCTGGTGGGTTGGCTTGGCTCGGCCAGTAAGGCCAGCTGGGCCATTTGGCCCAGGGGAGGGGGGGGTTTCTTTTACTTTGTTTTTTATTGTGTTTTGTTTTTGTTTTATTTATTTTCTATTTAAAAGTTTCCTAATTTATTTTCACATTATTTTAGATTAACAAAATATGAGACCAACACCTAAATTAATGTTTTAGTTTAACCCTCTACCACAAAAAGTTTGCGACTCAGATAAATTAGTTAGATATTTTAGAAATTGTAAAAGGCATTTACATAATTGTTTAAGCCATTGTTTTAATTAATTTTGAGAACTTAAACATTTTATAAAAACTTGGTTTCTTCACCAGCAATACATATGAATTATTTGCCACAGTTTGCTCATTTTAGTATTGCCATATGAAAACTTTTATTTTTGACTTTAATTGTAAATTTGAATTTGAACCATTTTGAACTAAACGAGATTAACAACAGTAACAGTGGTGACGTGGCCTCATTAGCAGGGGACTACCGTAGCTTGATTATCGCGGTGTTACAAATCTCCTCTACTACAAGAAATCTCGTCCCGAGATTTAAGGCGTGGAATAAGGGGGAAGCTATAATGGTGGATGTCTGAAAAGATCGGCATCCGGGAATTATCTCAAGGAAGAAGATTTTAGAATCATCAGGAAACGTATCGAGAGTGCTATTAAAAGGTTCAACTAGACTCAACCAGGTAGGCATCCAGCTGATGCATAAAACTGTTGATGAAGGGGTTCAGGGCAATGAAGAATAATGTTGCCTCTGATACCGAAATGAAACATGGTGAGGAATTTAGCTTGTGAATTACATACGAAGCCAAGTGCAAGAAATATTTTAGAATCAAGGTTGTACAGGAGAGTCAGGTTTCGATCCTGTGGAACTGTGGGTTATGGGCCCACCATGTGGGTTAAAAGTAGGGAGGGTGCTGTCATCTTGCACGATCGTGTAAGTAAGGCATGTCAGGGGATAGCCTGTTAGTTATGTCAGCGTCAACATCGGTACCAAGGGTGAGGGATGAAGAGAACCATTTTCCTGCTCGTTGAACGAGGCGGGCCAATAGGCTAAGTTCTCGTCCATCAGGGTGACCGAAATGTCATCAACAATAGTAACAGGATCTTACTGACAGAGTTGTACACCAAGGTGTTTACGTAGGCGGAAAATTATTACTTCTTAGATTATATGTGATTAAAGAAAGGTTAAACAAAAAAATGGAAAGGAAAATGTGTTTAAACACAATGAATAGGAGTATATCATTCCCAAGATGAAGCAGGGCAAGATATACGTGGCAGGAGATCAAAGTCAATAAAACAAATTGTTATAAAAGATAATATACCACATCTGAATCATTGACTGGATTAGAGCCGACGGGGGCGGATACGAAAACCATGGCACTATATAATAACAAACAACAATATAAGTAAGAAAATTATACGAGTAGCTATCTAAATCATACAAGTAAGAACTTTTTCTTAAAAGAAGGTAAGAACAAGAGGCTCACCACGGTGGCACCCGCGATGAGATCGGCGCGGGCGATCGACGGCGGTGAGGATAGGGAACGGGGATGGGATGACACCCTACACATGTGCAAACTCTAAGAAGTTAATTTGAGCTCAAATTGTGCATCTAAATCAAAAGAACTCCCACATACACTCCTCCACTAAAACCCACAACCACTCTACTTCTAGAGCATTTGAAATGAGTTAAACTAGAAGTGAGAGATGAATGGATGAAGTTTTGATAACCATTTAGAACACTTGGATAGTTGGTGAAAATGGAGCTTGGAGAGGACAAAGCTTAAGTGCGGCTCGGACATTTCGACGAACACCGCATATGCATAGGAGGTGAGAACAGAGTAGCACACATCTCCCACACGCAGAGACGACGGGCTGGGGCGGGGTATATATAGGCATTTTGTAGTCCCGGTTCGTGTCCATAACCGAGACTGAAGACATACCTTTAGTCCCGGTTACAGACACCAACCGGGACTAAAGGGGTTGCGCCATGAGAGAGGCTCTTTACTCCCGGTTGGTGTCTGGAACCGGGACTAAAGGCCCTAGACGAACCGGGACTTATGGCTGTCGAGGCCCGACCGACGTCCTGGCTGCTCGAACCAGGAAACGACTGATGCCCCCATTAGTCCCGTTTCATAACACGATCGCGACTGTTGCTCCAAACCGGTAAAAACATAGCCCTGTTTTCTACTAGTGAATTAATAAAAGCCTAGCTACCTTTGCTAGAAAAAAGAGGCTCCTAATGTTTTTTAAATTTTTCCGCCAAAAAAAAAGCTCCCAATTTTTTCTCTTGTATTTTAGTCCAACTTTTTCCTAGTGTGTTGTAATCTGCATCGAGTTGGGCTGGGTATGGGCCACCACTATACAAGTTTAATTTTTTTGACGGGTAACTAGGGACTTTATTAAGCAGTAATCAACATCGGAATACAAATAATGTCTGGTACTGTCCCTAGCCAAATGTGGTGACCTACAACAAGAGAAGATGCCACTTTCGCTAGTGCATGGGCTTCGAAATTATTTTCTCTATGTTCAAACTTGAACTTGACATGGTGGAAATCCCTTCTCCTCTCCGATATTTCATGTAACACCGGTGCATAGTGTGTGGCCGATGTTGTTCCTATCATGTTCACCACTTCTAGACAACCGGAAGCAATCAGCAAGGGGGTTAGATTTAGGTCCATAGCCAAAGCAAGAGCTTCATTGCATGCATGTGCCTCCAAAGCAGCTGGATCGTTCAAACCATCGAAGACCAGTGCCGAAGCCCCCAGGAAAAGACCTTCCTTGTCTCTGCATATCACCGATGCTGCCCCAACATGGCCCTGCCTCGATATACCCCCATCCACATTGAATTTTGCTTCATCTTCCTCCGGTGGAAGCCATGCTTTGTCTCGTGGCCGGGTACCGACAACCACCATAGCAATCGAGTTTTCCCGCTTCACTGCAATCTCTAGGTCCTAAAGATACCTCGTGATAAAACACCAAGTAGACAGTGGGCTCTGAAATTCATTGTCATGGATTGCTTTCCTTCGCGCCCACCATATAGCCCACATAGTGATCAGGGCTTTTGCAAGCTCTTGTTCATTTAATGTTTCAAGCAACCAGAATAACCACAACCCGGGATCCGGTGATCTATTAGAAATGACATGTTCTAGTACCTCTTCTTCACCAAGTGCCCACACACAGCGAGCCATGCGGCAGTCAAACAAAGAGTGGCGCCAAGTATCTTCCTATGAAATCACCTTAGGAGAAGCTACTAAAATCCTAGATAATAAAATGGTTAACTATTCTCAATGGCATATCGAAAGATCCTCCACTAGTAAAAAAGTGCATGCAATTGAAGAGATTAATGTTTTGAGTAGAAAGATGGATGAACTTACATAATTATTTACTAGCAATGGTGCTAATATTGATCCTAATGATATGCCTTTGTCTACTTTGATTGAGAACAATAATGAATCTATGGATGTGAATTTTGTTGGTAGGAACAATTTTGGTAACAATGCTTATAGAGGAAATTTTAATCCTAGGCATTTTCCTAGTAATTCCTCCAATAATTATGGTAATTCTTACAACAATTCTTATGGAAATTATAATAAGATGCCCTCTAATTTTGAGAATACCGTTAAAGAATTTTTGAGTTCTCAAAATAATTTTAATGCTATGATTGAAGAATAATTGCTTAAGATTGATGATTTGGCTAGAAGTGTGGATATAATTTCTCTTGATATTGACTCTTTGAAGCTTAGATCTATTCCACCCAAGCATGATATCAATGAGTCTCTCAAAGCTATGAGAATTTCCATTGTTGTGTGCAAAGAAAGAACCGCTAAGATGCCTGCTAAAAAGGAATGGTTTATAAAAAAGTGTTCTTCTAGTTCCTGTGAAAATAATGATGAAGATCTTAATGTGATTTATGTAACTCCTATTGAATCTTAGTTTTCCAAAATAAATATTGATAAATATGGGACTAGAGATGAGTCTACTTTAGGTAAGAGGCGTCCCAATAATTCAGAGTTTTTAGATCTTGATGCAAAAATTAATAAAAGTGGGATTGATGAAGTCAAAACCCTAAGTAGCGATGAACCCACTAGATTGAATCTCAAGGAATTTAATTATGATATTTTCTCTTTGATAGATTGTATTTCCTGGTTGCAATCAATGTTGAACTCTCCCCATGCTTATAATCAAAATAAAGCATTTACTAAACATATCGTTGATGCTATGATGCAATCTTTTGAAGAAAAACTTGAATTAGAAGTTTCTATCCCTAGAAAACTTTATGTTGAGTGGGAACCAACTATTAAAATCAACATTAAGGTTTATGAGTGCCATGCTTTGTGTGATTTGGGTGCTAGCGTTTCTACGATTCCAAAAACTTTATGTGATGTACTAGGGTTTCGTGAAATTGATGAGTGTTCTTTAAATTTGCATCTTGCAGATTCCACTATTAAGAAACATATGGGAAGGATTAATGATGTTCTTATTGAGCAGTAATAATTTTCTACTTATGTGAACACTTTGGTGTACAACTCTGTCAGTAAGACCTTGTTAATATTGTTGATAACATTCTGGTAACCACCGATGGACGGGAAATTTGCCTATTGGTCCGCCTCGTTCAATGTGCAAGAAAATGGTTCTCTTCGTCCCTCTCCCTTGGTACCGATGTTGTTGCCGACATAACTGACGTGCTATCCTCTGGCATACCTTGCTTACGAGATCGTGCAAGACGTCATCGCCCTTCCTACTTTTAGCCCACATGGTGGGCCCATAACCCACAGTTCCACAGGATCAAAACCCGCCTCTCGTCTACACCCCCCTGTTTCCAAGGTTATTCCTCATGCTTGGCTTCATGTACAATTCACGATCCACCTTCCTAATGATCTATTCTGGTATCAGATGCAATACATATTCTCGTTGCTCTGGATCCCTTTCACACCTTGTTTCAGACATCAAACATTTGTCTATCCGTTTGAAACTTCTTCTGTACCATATTACTTTGCTCTCGGCGTGTTTTATTCATTCAACTTGAGATCATTCCCAAGATGAAGCAGGGCAAGATATACGTGGCAGGAGATCAAAGTCATGACCATTGAACATATAAATCCTGAAGAAGTGCTAGGCACAACCACAACGTCCACGTCGTTATGAACAGTGCAGCGAATCGAGCGGGCACCGAGCGACAGTGAAAGCAAAAGCGGGCAGCGAGCGACAGACCGCATCTTCCCCACGCTCCCCACGCGCACGAACCCTAGCCGCCGCTCTCCTCTCCCGCGACTCCCAACACCACCGCTCTTCTCTCCTCTGCCCCGACCCCCAATCACCCAACCTAAAATCCGGCAGCCTCCTCTCCCTCCAGAGCCGCCGCTCCACTCTCAGCTTCCTTCTTCTCCAAAGGAAAGGAAGGGAAGGGAAGAGAAGGGAAGGGAAGGGGAGGGGAGGGGAGGCCCCAGATCGAGTGAAGCGACGCCCAGATCCGCAGCGGCACCGGCACCAGCGCGCCGTCGTCCACCTGGTCCTCGAGGAAGGCCATGGGTGGGGGCGGAACCCTAGCCGGCGACTCCTTTTCGTGGCCGCCAAATCCTTCCCTGGAGCTGCACCGTCATCCATCTCTCTACATGTTTCTCGATTTGCTGTCGCCGCGCGCTGTGCTTCTGGATCGCGTGCAAGTCATTTCCATTGGAGAGCAGGGGTGGCGTGGTATTTATGGTGGGCATGGAGCAGGGGAGGATGAGAGGGATGGCAATGAGGTAAGGAGCAGCAAGGTCTCATCTTCTTCCCCAGTTTTTACTCCTTGATTTATGGGTTTTTCTAAACACATGTGTGTAGATCTGAGAGAAACTGAGAAGGGGATGAATCTTGAGGAAGATCTTGGTGAAGAAAAAGGTGATCTCTCTCTCTCTCTCTCTCTCTCTCTCTCTCTCTTTCTCTCAAGGTAGTCATGTTCATTTGTTCTACACGGGGCTATGTTATTTTGGTGTGCGAGAGAGTAGTTATTGTCAGAAGATTGCATTCTTCATGTGTTACATATTTCTTCTTCTTTAAACAATGTTCTTCAATTTCTGGATTTGGTGCAAGTTCAAGGTCATGCTCTTACACCCTAATTGGTTATATTTTGTACACCAACTTGTTCTTTTAGTGGTGGTTCGTTACCTGGTTTATTTTTCTTCTGTTGGCATACTCATTGAATTTTTACGACAGTAGATGATCTATTTTAGTACACTTTCATCGTTTTGTATTGCTGCTATTTCTCATGGGATATTCAGGAGTTGTGAACACATATTTTGTAGGTGTTCCTAATGGCAACGGTGGTATAATCAACAATGAGAAAAAAAGGAACTAAGATTGGATTTGTACTATGTATATTCCGCATCTCTCTCAGTTCATGGTCCAATCATCACCCTGATGTAACTGCTTCTTCGCAACTGATTGTTTAGATTCTTGTTAGGCTGACCACTACTTAAGTTATTTGTCCCCTTGTTATAGCTAACCATAGTAATATCTTGTGATCGGGCGGCTGCTGTGTATGGTGGCAGCGACACATGATAGTGAATGGAATTTAATCCGTAGTAAAGTTAGTGCTAAATTATAGGTGTGTATATTCAGGTCCAGTACACTCGAGCAATTTTGTCAGGATATGTAGCTAAAATTTCCAGTTTTTCCTTTCGTAGTTGCAACAGTTTTTCTGTACCAACAACTTCCTCTTATTAGTAATTTCATGTTAGAGGAGAAGGTTTAGTTTACTTTTCTTAGGTTGTGAATTCCACAAACTTTGGTATGTGCATTTGGGCTTATGAAGTTTGACAAAGCAGGCAAGGCAAACAAAACTGCTGCACCAGAAGAACATGTGCTCCAGTCTGACGAAGCAGTCAGGCTGTATATACACATCTTTGCTTCCTGATCCATTTCATCACCCTTGATGTTCAGGCTGATGCTTCTTCGCTTGATGCTGAAGAAAAGGATGATCATATCCAGATCCCCAAGAACAACAGGTGCAGCATCTTCTCTTGTATCTTTATCTGTGTACTTTAAATTCGCATGGACAGTCGAATTGTCTGTATATACACACCTTGAAATTAAGAAACTCTGATGGTGCAAAGGGAGTAAAGACAGGGAAGAAATCAAAGTAGTGACTGCTTTGCACTAGCTGTACAAGGATCGGAAGCCTATAGGTATAACAATAAATTCCCCTCTGATGCTCAAGTTAAATTTTCTTGTTGAAGATATGGCTGGAAGTTATGTTTTGAATTTCATTCTATAAACTACAGTCAATTTTGCATATTAATCTCTTCATTTTTTCCTACTACACTTGCCTAAATTGAGATAAGCCGGCTCAAACTGTAGGAGGGAGAAGAAGGAAGGAGAGGAAGGAGAAATCCGCTGTCAGGAAAGCGGGCCATGCCCGGATGAGAACCTACAGTCGGCGGCTGATCGCGGGTTGGGGAAGGTCTACGAAATTTCCCATCTTCTCAGGTACTCATCTGTCCTCTCTTCTCTGTGTTGCCACACGATGGCGCGGAAGGCAACAAGCTCCGAAGCTCGCGCACGATATCTGCTAGGTCGGCCTCCGCTCCCCATGCTGCGAGGAGGGCAACACAAGGCTGATGCAGAGGGAGACGTGCTCTCTTAGCATGCTCCAAGTTGGCGTGCCTACTCGGTGGGCCGGCGCCACCGGTTCCTAACCTGTAGCCGGTGGCAGAGAGGGTGGCTGCTCTGCTGCAGCACTCTCCTCTGCTTTTCGTTGCGTGGGCTCAACTGGTGCCTTCTTCTGTCACGCCTAGCCGTCACGCCTAGCCGTCACACTTCTCTTCCCTTTCCTTTTCGCTTTTTTTCCTTCTAGCGTGGTCTTGACAGCCACTTAGCTGGACCCAACTCGAGGTGCTGGCCAACAATCGGAAAGTGTTCTTTGGATGTTAGTGGGGGGCTATTCTGGCGGCCGGCAGCTGGGGATTTAGGGACCTTTCTTGGAAGAAACAATGCAGGGATAATGGCCTGCCCTTTCCAGCTATTCAGAAAATGGGATTGTACAATTCACAATAAATTGTTTTGGTAAGTTTGTGTAGTTACAATCCTTTGTATTGTATAATTTAGAGTGTTACACCTTGAGCTTCGTCATTAGTATGGACCAAAGATGGCCTGCCCTTTCAAGCAATCCTATTGACATAATTTGAGCATGTTCGCAATTCTGTCTACCAATTGGCTTCTTGATATTGCTTGGGAACTCTTGGAGCATGTGTAGTTGTTCATTGCAAATTGCGAATTATATATGCCACCGTGTAGTCCAATCATGTTTGCTTATGGTATATATATGCACTGATGCCCCCCTATGAGATTTGGATTTATTATTTTTTGTTCTAAAAATTAGAAACATAAATCTGCTGGTGTTGAGTAAAAAATTAATTTGTTAACTTCTTTTCTAGCACATCGTTAGTTTAGTTTCCCCTTAAAATCAGCCAATGGGATTATAAGAGTGAAGCAGAAAACCTATAGTTTTCCATGCTTAGTGTATTACTGCTTACTATGTGTCATTGTATACTGTCGATTATTCAGTCTAGCTATTCTTTTCTTTCATATGTTTTCAGGCTGAGAATTGTGTTCTTTTGCAGACAAACAGTGGCTTATGAGGTGAGGCACCTTCTGATAAACTATAATTATACCAATCTATTTCTATTTGTCATACTAGAGGTGGCATATATTTTTTAAGAAGTCAATCACTGACTCCTTTTCTCTTCCTGTATTAATAGTGTTCATGGTGTTATTGTAGTATATACCTACCTGATCGTACACTGTATTTACTGTTACCTGGATTGAGAAAAAGGAGTATCATTTTTTCTGCTACATATGTGCTCAAATATTAGTTAACCATGTTGCTTTATCTATAAATAAAAAGATTAATTTTTGGATCACAGTTTTCAAACTATTGTAAACATAACTACAAGAAAATTAAGTCAAAGTCAGATCGTCATACAGTGTTGGTGTACAAACTACACATATCTTGGTTCGACCGCTCGACCAATAAATTTTTTAACGTTGATTTTCATGACATCGACCAACTGATTGTAATCCATGACTGCTAAGTTCTGATTTGTCTATGTGTCCATGACGCTTGATTTAATTAATTGTTTGTCTAATTCTCCATTCTTTGATCGGTCTCTTGGAGTGGTTTCTTTTGTTTTTCGCGGCATCATGGCGCCCGGGTCTCCGATCCGTGTTGCCAGAGGTAAGACCGGCGCCGCTGCCTGTCTTGGAACGAGCGCCGGAGCAGCCTACGGTCAAGAGCGGCATTCAAGACAACATGCACGGCTTGGGAACCGCTGGCTGAGAGTGCAAGTTGAGCTCTTTTTGGTCCTCTCTCTCGTCTTGTGCTTTTGTAACTTTTATTGTCCTTATGTGGTGTTGTCTGTTTGACAAAATGCCAAAACCAGCGATGCCTTTGGACAGAGCCTGTTCTTCTTGGTATACTTAATCAATAGATTTTCTACGGCCCCTGCTCCACTTGTGTGGAGTTCGGCCAATTCATTGTGGAAACCCATTGAGAATTCACTTTTCTCTCTTTTTTCTACAATATTTGCAGTTGTTGTCTCTACCAATTGGCCTTCCCAAGCCGGGTTCCTTCTATGTGGTGTTAGAGCTTGGTAACGACGGCCGCACAATGACAAGGTTGGCAATTAACAACTCTCTTCTTCGTGGCATGGCTGCTTCACAGTTAGGTTGGTGCTGCTGGTACTTGTATATTCTCAGGCTCTAACTGTGTTGTGTAGTGGAAGTGTTACAGCCACGCTAATTCATAATTTGACATGGTATGGTCGATTCATGTTCTCAGTTTATATGTATGCTACTTTTGTAGAATGTGGTTGACGGAGGAAGCACGGGGAGGAGCAAAAACAAATGGTGATGGAGGAGGAAAAACAAATGGCGATCTACATGTGTGACTGTTTCTACAAGCTTAGATTCAGCGATTGGTTTTTGTGCATTTGCATGGTGTCCGCCTGATCGAGAGGTTGCAATATAATTTGTCAACCAATGAATTCTTATATATTTGACCTTCTCATGATGGTGTTCATTTCCATGTGCAGAAATAGATTGCATCATGCTTTGTAATAGATTTCGTAGGTTTGCACTGTACCAAGAAATACATGTAGGAATTAATATAGCTATGTGCATATAAGCTTCAGTAATTTGTTGTGTATTAACCTCAGTCACATATTCTTTATGTTCAGTGTGGTTGATATTTCTGTTCCTTGTTGTTTCTTTCCGACAGGTACAAGGGGCTCATTGGTCGCTTGGCCTTCTTTTGGTATATCAATGAGGATATCCTTGACATAAATTTGTTTAGTGACAGGTAATTCTGTACATCAGCTATTTTGTGTGCCTGATACTGTTTGCTTGGCTTGGTAACCATCTTCATGCCTTTCGCTCTTTTCAACAGTCTTGGAGAGAAATTTACTATTGTCGATGCACACACTCATTCGGGGTAGAATCTGACCTCGAGTAAGTATTGTGCTCCACCAGAAGAAAAAACTATGGAGCACCTGGATGTCTTCATCCTAATGTTCGGTAGGTTGCTGATTGTTTGGTTGGCTTATGTCTTTATTTTGCATTGTTATTGATGTGTGTCCATAGGCGTTGATTGTTTCTCGATTTCACATTTCATAGGGAGTGCACTCCGTTTGATGCCTTGAAAGAGCAGTATATTGGGCTTCATGAGATAGTCATCCAGAGTTTGGTCAGATTTGAAATGATTTGGCGTGCAATTTTTTATTTTGCAATCAGATTTCCTATAAGGTACTTTCATATCTTCTGAGTTATTATACATGATCGTTTGATGCCTTGAAAGAGCAGTATATTGGGCTTCATGAGATAGTCATCCAGAGTTTGGTCAGATTTGAAATGATTTGGCGTGCATTTTTTTATTTTGCAATCAGATTTCCTATAAGGTACTTTCAGATCTTCTTCTGAGTTATTATACATGATCGTTTAAAAATCCCTCAAACTCCATTGTTCTAATTGAAAATTTAAAAGCACAGGATTTAATAGCTTATGTAGTCATGCATATTGATGCTTATTTATTCTAGGCCCTTAAAAGGATAGGGGTTCATGGCATATTTTTGTTTCAAGTACTTGTCTGCAGATGTTCCTATAAAACAATAGAATTTATTATGTTACAGTTAAGAATGTATTTAATGCCTTGTGTAGTCATACATATTGATGCTTATTTCAAACCCTGTTAAGCCACAAGGTTCACTTAGCTATCATTTCTCACCATTTCCCAGTAAGAGCCAGCTGTAGGCAAGTCTAATTTTGTCTCTGTGGGATATCTGATTAAATATTGGGTTTGTGGTGACACCAACTATTGATGTGCAATTCTTTCCATTTTACATATTTCTTTGTTTTTTATATAACGGTTTCGCAATTTGGGTGGCATGTTCCGAGAAATATATTTTCGGATAGCATTTAACACTGAAATATCTTCCTCAAAAGTCAGTAGGATGTCTCTTTTTCCGGTCTTTTGCTTGATTTAACTATTAAACTACATATTCCCAAAACTGGCGTTAATACTTCTTTTCGCATTGCGTCATTCTACTTTTACTTGCAATTCAGCACAAAACCTGATGCCCCCATCGGAATGTGCTATACCTGAACTTCTGTGTTTATAAAAGCTACCACGAACCATGATTTTCAACTATAGGCATGAATAAGCACATAAATTAGTTATAGTTAGCTTTTGCACCGTGGGTGCGACTGGTAAATGGTAGAATATGAAGAAGTACTGTTCCCCTGATTTTGGTCATGTTGGGCACCACCGTAATCATACCAAGTGTGTTTGTTCCTCAAATGGGAGGCGGAAATGTGAGTCTTGAAGTAGTAATCATGAATCTGATATCTCTGAAAAGTACTAAGCTCCACTGATTTAAATTAATTTTGTCTGGGGGAGAAAGCTCGGGTAATCTTGATGCTCTTATTCGTCTCCGGCATAAACACCTTACTGCAAACGTTCTTCGTGTTTCCCTCCTCGCCGTGATGGGTCGACCGGACACTATGACACTGTGGCAGATCCTCACAAGGTACTTACTACCCAGCAGAATTACCTTCCCATCATGTAAGGTTGTTGCACGCAAGCTAACAACTTTGTGTCGCTTCAATAGATAAAATTGCTTCTTTACTAATTAACCATTGTTTGTTGAAGTTTTATTTGTGAAATTGGATTACTACTACTATATGCAATTCATTCAAATTAGAGAATAAGGAAACTGGATTTGTTTATTAATCCCACTACTACTGTATGAAATTAGTTGCTTTTATATTCATGGAGTATAAGTTGGTAGGGAGAGTGTTGTACTTGACTATGTGAAACGACCCAACTTCTCACAATGAAGATGAGTGCGCACAAAACATAATTTTACCATGATCCTTAGTAGATTTTGTAATTGAGCTGCTGGCTTTCAAAACGAATTGACCTGCTATGCGCATTGTTGCGGTGATATAGATCGCAATTGTGCAAACAAGATCAAGTTAATTTATGAGTGGTCTCAAAAATTAAAACATAACTACAATATTTTGATCTTGAGAAGAGCATGCCAGCACCTGCAGATTAAACAACCTGTATATCTCTACTTATTAGCTTCATGATGTGTTATTGCTCCTAGATATACATATCTATTTCTTTCACTGTCATTGCACAAACTTTGTTATTATGTACACTGCAACATTGAGCTTTAACACATACTGGAGGGCAGGAGGATATAATGGTGCAATGGATGGACCAAAACTATCAAGAGGTCAATTGTGAGAGTACATGCCAACTATCTGAGGTACCTTTTAGTCCTGTTGTTTCCCTACTCATGTAACCTATTGCTGTGCTACTCTGTGAAATATGCATCTTACCTTTTGTTGGTACTGGTTGTGGCTGCAGAAAACTAAAAACCCGCCTCCTTTTTTCATGCGGAAGTGGCCCGCTACGGTAAATGAAGCTATACTAGATCCATTTTACTTCAGCTATTCTGCCAATTCTTGAGGCTTCCTTGGTAGTATAGATTCAAGGAAAATTTATAAAATTTATGCATTCTTCCTTCACTTTTTTGTATTTACATGTTCTGCGTTGTTGAGTTAATTCGGTTGCAAATAACAAGTGTGCTCTGTATTCAGTTTAGCTAATAGTTTTTTTGCTACTGTTAAAACATCTACTGCTTTTAAGGGAAATGCCACTATTCTTTTATTTTATTAACACTATACATATAGCAAATTCCTTCTAATTTGTTGTTCTTAACTGCAGAAGGAACCTTTTAGTGGTACGTGCACACGGTTTTCATATGTATAACTATAATGGCATACAACACTGAGAAAATTTTATTTGTGAGTTGCATGACCACGGTGTTAGAGTCATTAACATTTATAACTTTTGTATACATGAACATATTAACACTCACTACAATAATTTTCCTATTCGTGAGGTGTAAATTTTAAGACTAGCGGCAGTGGGGAAATCCTTATCATTGTTCTTTTATGTCTTATCTGGTTAGCATAGTGTTAGTTGAGAAATGATAAAAGCAATACTTTCTGTTGAATTGCTGGGCTAAATATGGGTTTTGTTTTTGCAATTACCAGCTTGAGAAGCTCATCAATGCTAATTCAGCTGAGGTTGATTGGGAACGTCCCTTCTATTTGAATTTAGTCGCTCACACGTCATATACTGTCACAGCAGCATTGTCCAGGTATAATTTTGTGGCACTTCCGCTGAGATCTTATAAGCTTTGTATGCTTTGAACAATTGGCTATAACTGCATAATAATAACTAGAAACCTTTTTTTGGTGATCTATTGAGGCGTCATGGCTGGTGTGGGAGACACTACAGTAGAGACATATATCCAGGAGGCGCTACCGTATAGAAGAGTCATAATAACGGTGGCGCAGAGCGCGTGTTTGTTCAGCATGGATGTGGCCGTGTGTTCATTTGTAGCCTGATAGCTTTATAAAAAAAATTACATCACTTATTCGGTTTTAGGTTTTCACTCAGACATACAGTGGTTAGTGATGTTAATCCATACATAGTCCTATATGTAGCTTGATGTTACCGTATCCTTCATTCAAGATCTTGTGAACCCATGTTGATTTCTGGACCAATAAAGTGATATGATGTTAGATGAAGCATTCAAATTTTTATTTGTGTTTTGGCTTTGTATGTTCTATGCAGCCTTCTCCCTAGGGACAGATCCCTTGTGGCCCTCCCTGTTTTTTATGCCAACAACATGGTGCCGTTCCCTTTATGTTAACAACATGGTGTCGTTCCCTTTATGCGTCATTTTGGATCTTATGTAAAACATGTATCATCAGCAACCATCTATCTATCATAAATCCGTACTTATTTCCCTATGTTTTATTTTATGTTAATATATGTTAATGCACACTCTTTCAATACATGGCTTGAATTTGGCCTTTGCGCCATCGGCGCAACGGGTCATCTAGTATAGATAAAAGGGGTAAGAAGAAGTATGATATGTACCCACACAACTATATTGGATAGTTGATCAAGAACATTTAGCATTGCGCTTAGAATATTTTTGTGGATCTTCGGAGTACCACAGACATGTCTCGAGATAGCCCCGACATGGTCTTCAAGCAAAGGCCAGACTTTGGATACACCAGGATCCATCGAAAACAACTTATAAAATAAGTCATATAATTTCAGCTAGGGAAGATGAGGATGAGGCCGACAGGCTCAGAAACAATTCCTCGAGATTTATTTAGACATGAATTTTCATAATTAAGTGAACAATGCGATAGCATTGGTCACTTCAGGGTATATAATGAAGTGTGTTTGTGTAGAACATCCACAATTAAGTACTGAAACAAATGTACCTGGAAATACATACCAAGTAGCAAGATCGATGTTGGCATGGAGGTTTAGTAACTAGAAGGGTTGGAATGAAACTATCGACCATTCACTTCGAAGCATTCGGTTTGCTAGAAGCTTTGAATTTGCACGTCATACTTCAATTGTTGGGTTTCCGGTTAGAAACAACATGGGGACCAGGGAATGAACGAAGATGGCGTGAAGTATTAATTGTATCAAGAATTCATAAGGGGTGGTGAAATTCTCACGACATTCTTGACAAGAAAAGATGGTAGTACTCCAAGGTAGAGCATATTATAAGTCAGATAACAAGGAACTCAAGGTATAACACAAAACAAGATCAAGTTTGTGTTGGAGGGAATACAAGAATGTTGTCGATGTTAATACAAATCATCGAGGGGAAATGACGGTATTTCCCATCATGAATTCGATTCACAACTTGGAAGAAGGCAAACCATTGTTGATGATGATCACGACACATTTGTCAAGAGATTTCATTAGGATGTAATCGATCGGCGATGACATCAAGTCAAATGAATGATGGAGCGAAAGGTTATTGAAACCACTAGTACAATACAAACTTGAAATCAAGCTAGTTGTTCAAGGCGAAATGATATGCCGAGGAAGGTCGACGTAAGCTTAGCTCATCGTCGCAAATTGTTCTCCGGGAAGAAGGATCGGGTAGCATAGTTAAAATTTTGCACGATAATGATATAGCCGACTGGGCTAGATATGACTTGAAGAATTAATAAACTCATAAGAAATGGGGAGTACCTAGAGTGCGGAATTGATTCACTTATCGGTGTCTAACAACTCAGAACGAGAGGAAAATTAGAATCGGTGAGAAGTAATACCTTAAGAAGAACTCATAATAAGTAATATGGTTCTGTGACATTATCGAGATACCACGGGGTAACACTCGAAGGTAGATCATAATAGAGGTTTGATAGGTGCATTGACCTGCAGAGGACAAGTGGTTTAACTTCTCCGAGAAATGGTATTTAAAGGAGAGCATGGTCGGAACCACGATTGCAAAAGGCCAGATCCCTGATATAAGATGAACTTATACCAAGGGGATAATTAATTTTAAGAGAAGCCTTAGTGATAAAATCTACACCATGTCCATGGGCATGAATAGAAAGTTCAAGGTTGAATCCCTCTTCTTCAATGTATAACCTTTCATTCACTTCTTGTTTCGAAAATGGGATTAGTGTTGAAAGTTCTACCTGGCGAAATACCAAGTGAGTAAGACCCGTGAAATCTTTCGGGTTCACACGGCTTTATGGGGTATAGATTCAACCCATCTGGGCATCTTAGGAACATATACCACAAACTTTTAGGAGTACTTATCACAAGCTCGATAGTAGAGCATGGTTGACAAAGCAGAGGATACAATTTACCAAAGGCATTATGTATCCGAGCAAAGACTCACAAAGTTATGGAACATGAAGGACAATGTCACATAATCATTCAACAAAGGATTGAACAGTCCATAATGGAGCTGATGTGAGCATCGGTGCACAACCAGAGGAAAAAGAATGCAAGGAGATCAAACTATAGAAACAACTGACTAATTCAAGCTTGAATGCAAAGGAATGATGATTTCCAAATCAAGGGATTAGACGCAAACGCTCTGGTAAAGGATGGATAAGTTGTATAGACTTAGGGTTATAATCGACAGCAAATTGATTGGTCGAGAACCAACTCAGGTTCAGAAAGATGTCTGAGCCGGAAGATAATTTATAAGGATCATCTGATGATTGCGTGCATTCGCGCACAAGTTGAATCAACAGACTCAAAATGATAAGGAGAAATGATGCCAATAATATTACTAGACTTATGTGATTATCCATAATGCAAGTAAGCAAAAGTTTCAAGAGCAATAGGCAGCTGTGGATTTTCGGAAGATCGAATGGTATTCGATTTCTTCATCCATGCATAGCTTCGGTCTTGTATGACTTTTCTTTTGCTAGTGTGATTCTTTTTGTGTGTGTGTTAGTGATGGTTGTGTGCATCATAGTTATGCAGAGGTCGGGTGTGTTCTCATTGTGTTTTGTATCCCCTTGATGCTATATTATGAGTCAATAAAAACACCCTTTGTCGTAAAAACAATAGTTCATGCGGTAAGAACTGGCGGCGACCGACACGCTCTTCGACGAGGTGGAAGCGGAGGCCGACGCGGAGCAGCCGGACGAGCCACAGGAGGCAGAGCTGTGGCTGCTGCCCATGTACCCTGAGCCAGGCACAGAGATAGTGGACATCTCCGACGAGGATTAGGTTAGGTTATCTAAATAGTACATGGATTTCATCATTTGCATGCTTTTATATGGATTTAAGGTTTGTAGTATGAGATATCCAGATGCAGAGGAGAAAATTTGAGGCGTGACCTGTCATTGTCCGCGGACGAGTTTGTGCACGTCCGCGTGCGTTTGAGGTGTCGGATTTGCCATCCGTGACTGTAGATGCTCTCATAGCACTGCATTGTATTTATAGGTCGCCAGCGCCAAACATGTAACTATTTTCTGCCTCTTTTTATTCATTCAGGTGCAGTAAGCCAGTAACCAGTGGTTCTCTGAGACATTGTTCAAAAAGAATTTCAGTGCCGACGAAACACGAAAAAGCAATGCCTTCAGAGTATTCCACGGGAGGAATAAATTTGCTGCATTTGCAGATCTCTTTGCTTATGTTATTTTTTACAGCTCAACATGGAAATTTTCAAAGGCTTTTCCTTGATTTGACGAGGGTCAGTGCCCGGTTAGATATATCCTCTGGATCATTGTTCTTACATGGTGCTTTTCATCTAGCGGAAGCTTTTTTCTTCTCAAGACGGCCTGATTTCGAAACATTCGATGATGTTCGTCCAGATCTGATTGTTTCTCTTCAACAACATGTGTATCACATGTTTCTTTCATTTCACGCTGTGCCCTGTTACGTTGAACTAGAAGGTCCTTCCTTATGCAGACTGTCATGCCACAAAGCATGATATTTTTACTCTTTTTTTGGATTTGATCTGTCAAAACATTTTGAAATATGTATTCTCCAGTTCAGTCAATAACCGTAAGGTGGACTTTGTCTGACATGCTTTGCTATTTGATTAATCAAGCTATTGAAAAGCTTAGTTAAACATTCACTTACCCAACAGGAGTTGATTGACACATTGCAAACACAAGTGGTCCGCTTGGTAAGCTACCAACAAAAATTGCAAACAAAATACATACATATCTATGTTTTCTATAGGAAAATTTTATTAGGGTCATGTAATATATTAACTTGATCAAGGCATAAGTTTTGCTGAAAGAATTGCACTACCCAGGCCCCGCGTCGCTCCTAAGGGCGACACGGGCGGTGAAACCCTAGCCGCCACCCAAGACCCCTCCTTACCCTCCCTTCCCTCCCCGCTGCCAGAGGATGCCGGCGGGCCAAGACCTCATCTGTGGATGGCGGCGGCGAGGCCCTTGTTCGTGTGCTCGCGCGTTGGTGTTGAGCGCGCGGGAGCGTGCGGTGGTGCGGGGGACGGTAGTGCGTGCAGGGAGGTCGAGATAACGCGCTACATGTGCGCGGTCGAGCTTCCATGGCGGTGGGTTGGCTGCTGCAGCGATCGACAGAGCTGCGGGCGCCCAGATCTAGGCGGCGCGAGCCCGCTTTGGCCGGTGTCAACCACTCTGCCCCCACCCACCCTTCTTCCTCCCACCTGTCCCGGCCGCCACCGGTGGTCGTCGCTGGGTTAGTGAGCACGCGTGCGGCGATCCTGTCGATTGCTGCGTTGATGTGCTCTGGTAGATCCTGGCGGCGGAGGCTGCGGGCCGACGCGGCGGCGACGCAATGCAGGTGACTGATGTTGCCTACTGGTCGTGTGCCCCCCCTGCAGTGGCTGGCCTACTGGCGCTGCGCTGGCCGGTGCCCACTCTTGTGAATGTCGACGTTCCTAGGCTTCCCTCCTCCATGTGCTTCGGTCTTCTCCAACGTTTGTCGCCATGTCTACTATGCCTCTGTATCTGAAGTCCTTGCTCATGGGTCGGGGAGAAATCCGCGTGCAGCGATGGCCTGCGTAGTCAACGGCGACGCCTGAGGGTGATGTCACCTCCATGGAGGCATTGGCATGACCCCTGAAAGGGTCTCCTTTTCGAGCACCGGGAGAAATCCTAGGTCCGGCCTCCCAGACCGGGCAGCGGCGGCGTCTCTATGTCGTTACCCTCTTGACGACGCTGCTTTGGCTGCAAGTGGAGTACTTGATGCGGCAGATGGTGGCTAGTGATGAATTGCTCTAGCGTAGACGGCTGCGCATGGATCAAGTCACAACGTATGCCAGCGCTGGCGCTCCCCCAATGAATGCTACCCAAGTTCCTGTTGGGCCCTGCCTTTCACCCGCCGACTTCCCTAGGCACATGGGTGCGAGGTAAGTTGGCCTGGGCAGTCCCTGGAGTTGCAATCGAACCTTGAGGTGTCTACAAATGGCGTTGATGCTGCCCTGTTGCTACGAGTCTCAGTGCCTCGCCATCTTTGGCTGCAGACTAGGCTGGGCGAGGCCTAATGTCGTTGTGTATCTATAGTTGAGGGCACCTCTTCACCTAGCTCTAGTCGTCCCTTGGTGAGGACGGTCGCCTGTGTGTGTTTGTGTGGGGTGGGGGGGGGGCATGCGCCTCCTTCGTAGAGGTTGTACCCCCGATGTTTTCTTGTTTAATGTAATGAAACGCAAACTCTTTTGCGTTTTCTTGAAAAAAAGGCTTTGCTAAAAGAAATAATCAAATTGGTTAGGAGGACGTATCTAGTAAGTGAACTCTGCGAATTACCATTAGTTTTCTGACTAATGGCCGGGATATTTGTTTCTTTCCTCACCTTCTGGTTTTCTTCTATCGTTTCGGTTATTTGTCAAACTGTACACAAAGATTAGAAAAGTTCGGTAGTGAGGACTAATCAAGTAGCAACAAGTATTAAGGAAAGCTAGCATATATTTATCTATTGGTAATGGATGCGTCACATGAGAGTTTAATCATGCATGTATCGGTTAGGACTAGGTTATGCTTAGATGTAGAACTCAAATGCCTTAGCTATACTGAGCCTAGGGCCTTAGACACTGGTACAACGAGCTGCTATACCAATGGTTTTAACCCTTTTCTGTGACGGCATTTAAACCATTGTCTTGCGCGCTAGTGTGGGGGATATGGAGTCTTTCCCACACGACCCACAAACCGTCGGGGATAAGCCCTTCAGTCATACACGCTGCGCAAAATGAGGTCGTGTGCGATCGGGCTAGCCATAGCATACAATTATACAGGCTCAACCGTTTCCGTTCGTGAGTACATCCCACACAGTGAATCTCAGAGAAACATTTTCCTGCGTATCACTAGTAGAAAAACGACTTGACGTGAGCCCCATGAGTCCTGGTTTGATAATGCCCGGTACTAATGTGACCATTAGTCCCGGTTCCAACGGCTAGGGGGCGTGCATCATTAGTCGCGGTTCGTGGCGTGCCTCTAGTGCTGGTTCGTGGCACGAACCGGGAATAAAGAGGTGGTGGCAGGCTTGTTTCAGGCTTGGGCCCCCACGAGCACATTTAGTCCCGGTTTCATGTCACAAACCGGGACTAGAGGTGCACCTGTAGTCCCCGTTCGTATAACCAGCTGAGACTAAAGAAGTCACTATATATAGTGCTTCGTCGAGCCCGAGCAGAAGCTCTCTGTTTTCCCCCTTTCCTCTATGTTTTCTTTCCCTCTTCCTCGAGCTCATCTCCATTTTTTTTCAAAATTTGTCAAGATTTCAAGGCACCCCATCCATACAAGTGTTCACAAAGGTTAGCAACTTTGTCCTTTCATCTCTCATTGCTAAATTAGCTCTTGCAATGCGTATAGTGATTTGTGGGTTTTAGTTTGGGAGTAATTATATGTGGTATTTTATTTGATTTATATGCAATATGAGCTCAAATTAACTTTTTAGTTTGCATATGTAGGTGTGGTTGACTTCAACACCGTCCCATCGCCGGCACCACCTTGGTGAGCCATGTTGTTATCCTTTTTATTTAAAAAAAATCATGTTTGTATGATTTAGATAGTTACTTATATAATTTTCTTACTTGTATGATTGTTTGTTATATATAGTGCCATGGTCTTGATAGATATCCCCGTCGGCCCTCGTTCGGATTATGATTCGGATGTGGTATATATATTATTTTCTATAACTATTTGTTGCATTTCGCGTTTATGACAATTATGCCCATCAAGTTGACATAGATATTTTTATCTAGGAGGTATGTGAACCATTAATTCCCAACCCTCTTGTCGAGAAATTAAATTTAGTTGGAAAAGAAAACGAGTATTTGAAAGAAAAATTGAAAAGAATTGAAGATGAGAAGATGAAACTGGAGTTGTATGTTGCCGATGTCGTCGATGATCACAAGATCAAGATGGATTCAATGTGCTTGAAGATTAGAAATATTAGAAAATATGTCATTGATAATGAGGCTCGGTCTCATTCTGTTGTTGGATCAATTGTTACCTTAGTTGTGATTTTGATTGCATTTGTTGTTACATTTAAATGCTTTGGCTAGAGACTTTGTATGTTGTTTTATGAGAATATATAAATGTGTATGAACTTGTATTAATTTGGTCTTTTCGGTGTTGTGTAATGAGGATGGGCCAGCAATGGATGTATGATGACCAACGCTCTCCCCAGTTCATTAATGACGTGCATACTATTCTGCTTACGACTGAGGCAATCAAGCGGCCAGATGGTTTTATGTGTTGACCATGTGCTGTCTGTAAGAATTATCACAATTACTCTAATGCAAGAACCATTCACGTTCAGCTGTTTACGTCCGGTTTCATGTCCAGCTATAACTGTTAGACCAAGCACACAGAGAAAGAGGGGTTCTAAAAGAAGATGATGATGACATCTATCCTAGCCATGGGTTCCCTGAATACGATGGTACTACAATGGGGGGAGAAGATAAGCCAGCAATGGGGGAAGAAGCTGAAGAAGAGGCATCATGAGCCCACTCACTAGTACAGCGAGGTGCTATACAAATGGGTTTTAACTCCTTTTCGTGACGGCATTTGGAACCGTCGCCTAGTGAGTGTGGGTGATAGGGTGGTCCTTCCCATACGACCCAGAAACTGTCGGGGATATGCCCTCCCGGCACACATGCTCGGACAAATGAGGTCGTGTGCGACCGGTGAGCGACCAAATACGGTTATACGTACAGTAGTGCTAAATGAAATGAAATTATACATGCAAAATCATTTACGATCGTCATTACATCCCACACAGTTAGTCCCCGCTAAACGTTTCTGTTCGTATGTACATCCCACACAGTCGCTCCAAGGAAAACGTTTCTGTTCGCGGGTACATCACAAAAAAATTTCTCCGCTAAATCATTTGTGATAGCATTTCCATTGCACACGGTATTAACAATTTTATCGTTTGCGTTATTGAATGCATCACAGACGATGCGTAGAAGAAACTTTGTGGCAAATGTTGTCCATCACACATAGTTTTTATGTGGTAAACATTTATGCCAGGTGGCCTAATGCAAACCGTTTTCAAGAGGATGTCGTGTGTGATTGTTCATTAATCTAATACGGTTTATTCCTAAAAACTGTGTGCGTTATTGAATGCATCACACACGGTTTTTCTCAATAACCGTTTGCAATAGAAAATCCCAATTAGAAGGCTAATTATCCTATTATTAATAATCCATTTATTAATCTAATTGACATTTCATATTTAGCACATAATATAATTGAAATACATCAGAGTACAACATCATATAGCTTCAGCACTCAGCTACCCCATTACACAACAGCACCAGCACCAAATTTCACATGCAACATCAATAACCTTTCGAAATTAGCAACATAGACGGTACATAGAAAGATATATCTCATCTAGCAAAACTGCTGAAGCAGAACGCGAATATTGAGCCTTCATTGATGTTGAAGGTCTTTGCAACTTTAGACCAGTGCCTGTGGATGATTGACCGTCCATCCTACGTCCTCTTCAGGAACACTTCAATATTGAACCACGGGTGTTGTATGAATACCATCCTCGCCCCCTGACCATACAGGTGGTTTGAGAGGTAATCATCAGTGAACAGCTTTGGAAAGGCATGAAAACAAGGATGTGCATAAATATCTTCTCTATATTGGAAATAGGGCAAAGGAATAAAAAAGGCAAGGTATAATAGTTAGTACCATCCCGTAGTGAACTGATGTCTTCTTCATTTTGCAGACAAAGATCTTGTTGTTTTTTGTCGCTAATTT
Source organism: Secale cereale (assembly GCA_902687465.1). Taxonomy (NCBI): domain Eukaryota; kingdom Viridiplantae; phylum Streptophyta; class Magnoliopsida; order Poales; family Poaceae; genus Secale; species Secale cereale. Next base: position 868,991,433 of record LR738715.1, on the reverse strand, counting down.
CTTTATCCTAAAAATCTTTCTGAGTTTCTTGACTTGGCTGATATTCATGGACTACTCATTTCCCGATATGTTGAAAGTTTTTATTATATCCTTCTTGGATATCTATCACTTTGGGACTAATTTTTATGTGTTTGTTTTGATAAGCTCAAACAAATATAAGTGAAGATCATGAGCATAATTTTTCTTTCTTTGTCTCAAAATAATATAAGTGAAGCAAGAGAGAATTTCTTTAAAATTTTGCTAACTCTCAAATAAATGTAAATGAAGCAAGCGAGTATTTCTTCAAAAATACTAAGCACACCGTGCTCAAAAATATATAAGTGAAGCATTAGAGCAAGTCCTAGCTCATTAAAATTTAAGTGAAGTATAGAGAGCTATTCTACCAAGTCATGGCATAATTTTGGATCTCTCAAATAGGTGTCTACAGCAAGGATTGATGACGTAAAAAGAAAAAGAAAACAAGCAAATGCTCATATCATACAAAACGCTCAAAGCAAAACACATATCATGTGACGAATAAAAATATAGTTTCGAGTGAAATACTGATAGTTGTTGGAAGAAAGCGGGGATGCCACTTGGGGGCATCCCTAAGCTTAGATGGTTGCTCGTTTTTGGATAATAGCTTGGGATGCTGGGGCATCCCCAACCTTAGTCTCTTCCATCCTTCCTTCGTCCATCGTAAGATACCCGAAAACTTGAAAACTTCAATCACACAATACTTCAACAAAACCTTTGTGAGATCCGTTAGTATAAGAAAGCAAACCACTACTATAAGTGTTGTGTTAAACCAATTCATATTTTGTTTTCGTATTATATCTACTGTATTCCAACTTTTCTATGGAGAAATATCATCAAAAAAACCATAGAGCCATCAAAATAAGCACATAACACAAAGAAAACAGAATCTGTCAAAAACAGAACAGTCTATACTAATCTGGAAGTTTCGAAAACTTCTGGAACTCTACAAATCTTGAAGAAAATAGGGCTACGTGCAAAATTTTTATATTAATCTTTTGCAAAAAGAATCAACTAAAAAGCATTTTTCTGTTAAAAATGAGAATTTTTCTCATGAACGCAAAGTTTCTGTCTTTTTCACATAGATCAAACAACTATCACCAAGAAGATCCTATCGGTTCTACTTGGCACAAACACTAAGTAAAACACAAAAAGCACAATAATACCAGTAGCATAATTGTGCTAACACTCAAGAACAGAAATCAAAAAGAAAAAAATTGTTTTATTCGTTGGGTTGCATCCCAACAAGCTCTTTCTTTGTAGCCATTAAGATAGGTTTGGAATTTCAAGGATGCTCACATGAAAGATAAGAATTGAAGCAAAAAGAGAGCATCATAAATTATGTGGCAAACACATTTAAGTCTAACATACTTCCTGTGCATAGGAATTTTATAAGCAAACAAATTATCAAGACAAGAAATGTCTAGCATATGCAAAGGAGAGGAATAAAACATTGAACATCTCAACATAACGAGAGGTGATCTACTAACATGAAAATTTCTAGAACCGTATTTTCCTCTCTCTCGTAATAATTACATGTAGGATAATACTCAAATTTAACAATATAGCAATCATATAAAATTTTCTTTTCATGATCCACATGCTTAAAAGTCTTATAATCTTCCAAGATAGTGGGACTAACATCAAATAAAGTCATGACCTCTCCAAACCCACTTTCAGTATTATGGCAAACATATTCATCATGAGGCTTACATAAATTTTCAAGATCGTAACAAGAATCACCCCAATCATGATCATTGCAATAAGTAGAAGACATATCAAAATTAGCATCCCCAAGCTTGCGGTTTTGCATATTACTATAATAATTGACATTAATAGAATTTATTATAACAACATTGCAATCATGCTTTTCATACAAGGAGCTATCATGAATCACTTCATAAATGTCTTCTTTTACCACTTCATCACAATTATCAGATTCATGAATCTCAAGCAAAACTTCATAAGGATAATCTAGTGCGCTCAATTTACTAGCAATTGGTTCAACATAATTGGATCTTTTGAAAATATTGGCAAGTGGAGGAGGATCCATAACAATAGATTTTTAGCAAGCGAAGATGCAAGAAAATAGAAGACACATGGCAACACAAACACACATTATTTTGGTATTGGAAAAATCACACAACTTAGTGTTCTCCTGCGTCATCTTGACCAGTTGTAAACAAGAACACAAGTAGGCGATAGATCCGAGCGGAAAACAGCGAATGAAAAAGAGGGCGAATAAAAACGGCAAATATTTGTGAAGTGGGGGAGAGGAAAACGATAAGCAAATGGCAAATAGTGTAAATTGCGAGGAGATGAGATTTGTGATTAGGAACCTGGTTATGTTGATGATCCTCCCGGCAATGGCGCCAGAAATCCCTTTTGATGTCGCTTGAAGCTACGTCGGTTTTTCCCGAAAGAAGAAGGGATGATGTAGCACAGCGGCGGTAGGTATTTCCCTCAGATGTGAAACCAAGGTTATCAAACCAGTAGGAGAACCAAACAACACCTGCACACAAATAACAACATCTCGCAACTTGATATGTCCATTTTGCATCATGCTTTTATATTGATGTTTATTGCATTTTGGGCTGTTATTACACATTATGTCACAATACTTATGCCTTTTCTCTCTTATTTTACAAGGTTTACATGAAGAGGGAAAATGCCGGCAGCTGGAATTCTGGGCTGGAAAAGGAGCAAATATTGGAGACTTATTCTGCACAACTCAAAAATCTTGAAACCCCACGAAAGTATGTTTTGGAATATATAAAAAATATCGGGCGAAGAAAGCACCAGAGGGGGCCACCCACCGTCCACGAGGGTGGGGGGCGCGCCCTACCCCCCTAGGTGCGACCCCTGCCTCGTGGGCCACCTGGCAGCCCCCCGATGCCCATCTTCTGGTATAAGGTGTCTTCTGTCCTGGAAAAAATCATAAGGAAGCTTTCGGGACGAAACGCCGTGGTCTCAAGGCGGAACTTGGCGGAACCAATCTAGGGCTCCGGCGGAGCTGTTCTGTCAAGGAAACTTCCCTCCGGGAGGTGGAAATCGTCACCACCGTCATCACCATCGATCCTCTCATTGGGAGGGGGTCCATCTCCATTAACATCTTCAACAACACCATCTCCTCTCAAACCCTAGTTCATTTCTTGTATCCAATCTTTGTATCAAAACCTCAGATTGGTACCTGTGGGTTGCTAGTAGTATTGATTACTCCTTGTAGTTGAAGCTAGTTCGTTTATCCGGTGGAAAATCATATGTTCAGATCCATTATGCATATTAATATCCCTCTGATTATGAACATGAATATGATTTGTGAGTAGTTACGTTTGTTCCTGAGGACATGGGAGAAGTCTTGCTATAAGTAGTCATGTCAATTTGGTATTCGTTCGATATTTTGATGAGATGTATGTTGTCTTTCCTCTAGTGGTGTTTTGTGAACGTCGACCACATGACACTTCACCAGTGTTTGGGCCTAGAGTAAGGCATTGGGAAGTAATAAGTAGATGATGGGTTGCTAGAGTGACAGAAGCTTAAACCCTAGTTTATGCGTTGCTTCGTAAGGGGCTGATTTGGATCCATATGTTTCATGCTATGGTTAGGTTTACCTTAATACTTCTTTTGTAGTTGCAGATGCTTGCAATAGAGGTTAATCATAAGTGGGATGCTTTTCCAAGTAAGGGCAGCACCCAAGCACCGGTCCACCCACATACCAACTTATCAAAGTAACGAACGCGAATCATATGAGCGTGATGAAAACTAGCTTCATGATAATTCCCATGTGTCCTCGAGAGCGCTTTCCTTTACATAAGAGTTTGTCCAAGCTTGTACTTTGCTACAAAAAGGAATGGGCCACCTTGCTGCACCTTATTTACTTTTACCACTTGTTACTTGTTACAAATTACCTTATCAAAATACTATCTGTTACCGATAATTTAAGTGCTTGCAGAGAATACCTTACTGAAAACTGCTTATCATTTCCTTCAGCTCCTTGTTGGGTTCGACAATCTTACTTATTGAAAGGACTATGATAGATCCCCTACACTTGCCGGGGTGTGAAGTGCCTTTGGTAAGGAAAATTTTATATATTGTGCTAAAATTTACTGTCACTTGTTACTATGGAACATAATCCTTTGAGGGGCTTGTTCGGGGTATCTTGACCCCGACCAGTAGAACAAAGAGTTTCTCCTCAACCTACTGAACCTACTAAAAATGTTAACTTTGAAATTCCTTAGGGTATGATAGAGAAACTGCTAGCTAATCCCTTTACAGAAGATGGAACATTGCATCCCAATTTGCACCTAATGTATGTGGATGAAGTTTGTGGATTATTTAAGCTTGCAGGTATGCCCGAAGATGTGATCAAGAAGAAGGTCTTCCCTTTATATTTGAAGGGAATGGCATTGACATGGTTTAGGCTATGCGATGATATTGGATCCTGGAACTGCAATCGATTGAAATCGGAATAATTTCATTAGAAGTTCTATCCTATGCATCAGGTTCATCGTGAACGTATATATATATATATATATATATATATATATATATATATATATATATATATATATATATATATATATATATATATATATATATATATATATATATATATATATATATATATATATATATATATATATATATATATATATATAT